>JABTTQ020000089.1:0-383835 GCA_016081115.2 Rehmannia glutinosa | reverse complement strand
TGCAGAAAGAAGTTTCTCGAAGTTGAAGCTCATCAAAACTTATCTCCGGTCAACCATGTCACAAGAAAGATTGAATGGGTTAGCTATATTATCGATTGAGAAAGGAATTATTGAACAACTTGATTATATCGATTTTATTAATACTTTTCTTTGCTAAAATCGTAATGCGAGTTATATTTAAATAACTACTTGGATTTTTAACATAGATGTCATATTAGTTTAACTATATTCGAATGCTCTATATCTTGTACATTATTCTTTCTTTTATTGTATTATGTAGTATTTTAGTTTGTTAAAAAAAAGGGGGGCCCAATTTTAAAATTGACTCAGGCCAAAAAATTGATAGGATCGGCCCTGCCAGCTCATCTCCATGTTTGGACTAGAGTAGGAGCATTATATATGGCGTGATTATGGTACCAACGTCATTAAACGTGTTATTTCCATAACAACACAATAACGTTTAAGTTTTTATTTATAACTTACGTTTAGTAATTATTCTATAATTCTTTTCTTAGGTTTGGGCTGCACTTCACTTCCTTGTAGTATAATAATCGATTTCAACCTTAACTATTTATTATTTTTCTTCTTCTCTTTTAGCTATTTTAGGAGCGGGGAGGGGGTTAAAAGGGGGCGGGGGTGGAAATGTGGAATAATGTAATAAATCTATATTTTTTATATAATAATTAAAAAGTACAAAATTTAGTAGATTAGAGTATTAAAGTAGCAATAACTAGATAAGAAAAGTCCCAACAAAAATGAGACATATAATTAGGAGAAGAGAAGAGCTTTATAACTCATGCATTCAAGACTAAAATTTGAGACCTAGTGAGAGAGACTCACCTTTTGCTAATGTGTCTAGAACTCTTTGACACAATTCTTATGACCTTTAATATAATGAGTTGCTGAAAGTTGTCAAACCAGACCAAAATTTCAAAAAGGCTCCATAAAAATTAAAAAAAAAAGAAGGAATTTAAATATGTGGATTGAGTGATAATTGATGCACTTCTCAATTGTAAACACAACAATTTTTACAATTTGATAAAATATTTATTTGCTTTTTATTCAATACAAAATATACATATACATCCAAAAGGATAAGGAAAAAATTAAAAAAGAAAAAAGGAAATTAAAAATTATAGATTTATATTATATATCTCTCTCTTAGCAGTGATATGTATGTGTATGCACATGCATGCATCCTCATATCAAACAAAAATGTTGCTTGTTTACAAGATGAAGTATTAAGTTAATGTTAATAGTCTAAACTTAAACCAAAACACAAATGAGATCAGAGTTCATCAAAATTCAAAACAAAGTCATCAAAAGAAAGGAAATTTAATGGAAAAGGAAAACATGGATGTCACAGTGAAAATTGGTGACAATATAGATCCTAGCCCCTTATAACATATTAAACTCTTAAATTTATGACTCGTGTTTCCTTTTTAGAGCATCCTAAAATTTGCTTTATTTCCTCAATTATACCCCCGCATTTAAATGAAGGAGATGACAATACTAACTATCATTTACCACTTTTTGGCAAAATATTATAAAGATACAAAAAAAATTCAACTCCCACGTAATCTTCAAATTTCAGATAAGTAGGAGTCATAATATAGGATACAGAGAGTAATAAAACTTATATAAGTAAGAAACATAATTTTGCAACTAGTACCAGTATTATAAAAGAAAGATCCCTACATAGTAGATAGCTATAACGACCCCAAAGAAGAACGATAGAGAATGGGGAATGTAAATAACTAGCTCTACTGAAAACCAGCTTTTATGTAAAGTATATTTTCAGTCAGCAACCAATCCATTTCCATTTTGCATAATAGGTATGGAAATATGCAAGTATGATAACCAAGACAAGTAAATGACACTAATCACTTCCTATGAAAAACAAATGCCAAAAAGATTGTTAAAAATGACTCCAAATTCCAAGAAGAAAATGCAAACTGCTTCTTTAGCCATACTAATTCTAAAGGGGAAACTTCTTGTCAACCACGGTAGACTTATATGTCCAAAAGAGAGTTCAAGCTCACTTAGCCAGTCAAATAAATTACCATGTTTTCAGCAAAGGTTCTACTGCTTCTGCATTGAGCTTTTCGCATTTGAAATGTCTACTATTGCCACGTTAATCAATTCAAGTGCTTTAAATTTATCATGGACAGTTCAAAGAGGAAGAACTCAATAAGTAACACATTTTTAATTGATAAAATGCACTTAGTGAACAATTTTCCAGATGTATTCTAAAGACTAGGTGAATTACATTCGTGGTCATGGGGTGTGATAGAAACTTCTTGGCAAAAAATAATCAATGGAAGCAGTCCAAGTTAATTGTGTTAAATTCGGGGGACTTGGTAAGGCCCACACCATGAAGTGTACTAAATAGAAGGAGAGGCCAACCACACCAAGTGAGTTTCATCCTAAAAACAATTGGTGAATAGGGGGAGTAGCTCACTTGATTAATAAGTTAGGCTCTCTTCCTCTAATTAATCAATTTAGGACAACTCACAAGTGGCATATTTCAACACGTCTCTCTGACTTGTGAATCCTTCGTCAATTTATTAATCATCATCACAGTCCTTGTTTAATTCATTAATCACCATCACAGTTTCAATGCTCCATCATATCAATGGCGGCTCACTCGGGTCAAGCACGTGACATGCTCTGCTCTGGTACCATGTTAAATTCGGGGGACTTGGTATGACCCACACCATGAGGTGTGTCCAATACGAGAGGGATATCTCCAGCCCACCAAGTGAGGTTCCATATTAAAATCAATTGGTGATAGGAGGACTAACTCACTTATTTTATAAATTAGGCTATCTTCCCCTAATTAATCACACTGGGATTACAACTCACAAGTGACATATTTCCACAAATTGCAAAGTACTTGGCTGGCAATAAAGTGATACTCTTCTTGCCCTGAACTTCGAGTTCATGTTGTTTATTCACTCCTATGGACAATGCTATTTCTTTTTCAACACTAAATCGCAATTTTCCCAAAAGGAAAACCAACATGAAGTAAATCACTACTTGCACACACACTTACAGCTGAGCGTGTAGTGGATTTATTCAAGCTGAAATTTTTTTTAATAAGTTGGGAGTACTGGTTGGAGGGGAGGGGATAAATTTCAAAGAAACTGAAAGATACGGGGTTCGAACCCCGGTCAACACCCTTATAAAGGGTGAGTGATACCATTTATTCAAGCTGAAATATCTTAGCTTCATTTCTAGTGGATTTAAATAGTAAGTAAAACTTTATATTAAGCAAGAACATAAAAATTATATTAATTAGTTAACATTTATCTGTCAGAAATGATTTCCAACACCTATTTTGCCTTTGTAATACTAAATCATAAAAAACAAAAAAATAAAAGACAGCAATGGCAAATAGTAAGAAGGTCAAAAAAAGGAGCTGTAGTTTGACACCATTTTGAGAAATTATAGATCGATTGAGAAAATGATGAAAAGATAAGGAAAACGTAGTTTGGACAAATCAACAATAAAGACTTCACATGACATAATTATGCAACGGTTATGATTGGTTCTTCATGTAGGTCATTGGACTTCATGAATGATGCGCCATGTATCATCAATACGATTCAGTAGCAAAGATAATGAAACCTCTAATAGATAAAAATGGTGGTCTAGAAATAAACGCCAATTAGTAAGATACTAACCATAAAGCTTCTATAACATTTTATTAAATTAATTGTCCTTTTTCACATAACTAATTGTGTATATAGACTTTTTTCGTTTTTTATTTGCGAGAAAAGGAACTTATATATATATATAATTTACTACACCAATAAGTAATGATGCTATCAAGGTGCTTCATATGCAAAGTTTGGCATTTGATGTTGAAACTTCAATAAATGTTGTACTATCCTAGTGTCCTTGTAGTGAAAGTTCCCTTATCTTAAACGAAAATGACGTCAATAGGGAGAAATTTTATGCCTATATCGCACAAACAAAAAATAAGAATAATAAATAATAAAAAAAAAGACGACAAACCAAAAAACTAGAACCTCATCTAGACAGATTGGAATATTTCTCAAGATCATTAAAGTACAATAAAATTTGCTTCTATAAATGTCGATATTTTCCACAAATAATGAACTTTCTTCCTCCTAAGGCTATCTCCAGCAGTTTGCACCATTTTAGTGAAGATTTCAACTAAAATAGTACAAAATATGCACTCCATCTCTTATGCACTAAAAAAGAACATTCCATAATATTTCATTTTAATGTATATTTTAATACACCAAAATCATTAATTTAAAATAAAAAGAAAAAAAAATTGCCATTTCTAGCTCAAAATTGTTCGCGCCTAAAAAATGGCATAGTACTGAAGCAAGTTTTTACTCCAATTTGAAGATAAAACACCCTCTTGGAAATGCTCCAAGGCATCCCACCAATATTTCTTCAACGGCTGAGAAACACCCTAGATTTAACAAAGGCCCATGTTAAAAACTGAGCAAACCGTTCATTTAGCATAATACTAAAGCACAAACCATTTCAACAACTAATGATCCGAAATTTCACTGTAGGTCTGGTACCACATAAACAAACTTACACCGCAATTTATATATTTTGAACCAAAATCCAACTCAAAAGTTAAAAAAAAATATTGATGGGAAGAAGATATGATGAACTGCTCCAGGTAATTAACACCCAATAATTAAAAAGGCAAAGTGGATAAAGTATGTGTATATAGAAGTAAATACCATGGTTTCATGGGTGTGGTCGGTGGCGAGCAAATATGTATTCATGATTTATGAACTCCATTCTCTCAACTGGTGCCTTCTTTCTGTTTGTTGTCTCACAATTTGTTCATATTCCTAAAATATATATAATAAATAAGATATACATTTTTTCTTTTGTTTTATAAATTTTAATTTTAAGTGTATCTTTAAAAAATTTGGAGAAACTTTCAGAAAGCAAAATTTTGATACTGTGGCATTGGTTATATTTCCATAGTCCCATTCTAGATTCTAGCGTTTGAAAATTTAAATTTTGAGAACTATTGATTTTCGTGTGAAAATTGGAGTTGCAATGAGAATATGTTAGATTGGGCATTTTTAAAATAGTTATTTATGTATATAATAATATGAGAAATTTATAGTGGTCTGGTCCACTTTTAATATTTTGGCCATATAGCTTCAGATAGCACTTTGGTGATGTTCATACTATTATATGAACATGTATTTACAAAATACGTACTTTATTTAATTACGTATTTTATTTTTCTATTTTTAGCTAATAATTATGCTTTCTTGTACACTGACTTGCGATTTTGTAGATGCTACACTTAGAGCACTATATAGGGGTGATCACGGTGCAATTTACGGCTTTTTTTTTAAATAATAAACCGATTCGCCTTCTCCAGTTTTCCTATTAAAAAAAATCAAGTCGCAGTTTTATTAAGTAAAATCAAAGGTACGGTTTTAGGTGGTGGTGGGTGGTTGCGGTGTGGTTTGGCGGTTTTAATAAACAAAAATATTATAAGTTTGATAAAATATGATATCTCTTTTAGAATATTAAGAAAAATGTTCAAAAAATGTGAAACGTTGAAGATATGAAATAATAAACAAGATGAATTTGCAAATGCAATGCACCTTGCATTATCTTTTGATCCAACTACATTCAAAATATAATATATTTTAATGTTATGTTACTATGAATGCAAAACATAATGTATATTTATAACATTAAAGAAAAAGATTAAAATACATTTTATTTAGAATCTAAAATACAAATCCAAATTTATTATTCACCAAGTTAGTTTTTAATATATTGATTGTCTGATTATTAAACCTTATATTTTAACACTAAGATTGTATAAGGGTGGCGCCGTTTTGTTCCAAAATCATAACTGAACCGATAAAGCAGTGAGCGGATTTCATTCAATATTCTAAATCCCGGTTATAATCAAAAAAAATCACTATGACTGGTGGGATGTGATGCGGTTTGGGCGGTTTGTGCAGTTTTTGAAAAATTATGATCAACCCTAGCACTATACTTGTGTAGTATTTACTAGAGATGTCAAAGAGGGCCCAACCTTACAGGTCGACCCTAGCCTGACCCTAAAAATTTAAGAGTTAGGTCAATATTTTATAGGCCCTTATTACATGAGAGCTTTTTAGTTCGGCTTTAATTGGCCCTAGAGCGGGCTAAAGCTAGGGCTGGCCCAGCCCTTAGGGCTTTTTTCTCAGTAAAGCTTTTGTATTTTATAGATATATATTTCAGTTTTTACCTATAATACTATCATATCTAATTTTTGATCTCATTAACAATTACCATTTAAACTTGACAAATTATAATTGATGAAGATGAAGTAACATGATATTATGATTCATGATTCTATTGTTGGAACATTAGATTGTTGATGTTAATTTATTGATTCATAAACTTATTTTGGAGAAACCTCATTTATTGTTACTTAGTTTTTATTAGATTATGTCATGTTAGTATGATTTGATTAGAAATATTAAATTTATAATGACTTTATAAAAAATAATAAAAAAAAGAAAAAAAAAGTATAGGGTTAGTCCTGGCCCTGTAGGGTTAGGGTTGGGCCTAGACTTTTCAAACACTAATGACTTTAGGGCTTTTTAGCCCTAGCCCTTAAGAGTTAGGGCCTTTTAGAGCTTAGAGCAGGGCCATGACGTGTCGATCCTTATTGGTATCTCTATTATTTATCATCCATGTATCATATTTTTTAGGAAGTATGACACTAGTAATTCATCCACAAATTAAGCATGACATATGAATGGTAGATGATACACCAAGTGTAATGCTTTAGGTGTAGCATCTAATAAATCCTAACTTGCTTCACTGGGAAAAATTTAGGTCTCCTTAACCATTTGTTTGTGTTGTGTGGACAGATTAACTCACTTCTAAAGTAGTTTTTAGAATTAAGTTTTCATAGGAGTAGTTCCATCTAAGCACCAAATTAAAGGTAAATTACACGGTCTATAAAAATTATCGCATGGGGTATTTGTACATGTTTAAAATAAACCCATAAATCTTTTGACATAATTTGTAACTTCTTTGAATTAGTCAATTAGACTTAAACTACTAGAATAACACCCGTGTGTTATACGGGATTTGTCAAGAGATAAATTTTTGGTGTTGCAAATTTGTTCGTAACAATGATACTAATTAGAAAAAAATAAAAATGACACATATCATCACCTTACTATTCTGAAAATAGTATCATACAAATCTTTCACTTCAAATTTTGAAAAACTTCTTTATAAACTACAACAGACTTTGTCTTTTGACAAATCGCTTGTAATACATGGGCGTCATTCAAAAAATAGAAAAAAATATATATATTTAGAAAAGAAATTAATCCTATTTTCTTTTTTTTTTTTTTAACGTTTTCTAAGTATATTCTTACAAAATGGAGTGGAATGAAAATGGAGTATTCCATAATATATCTTCCAAATATATATATATATATATATATATATATATATATATATATATATAGATTTCTGTTATATAAGAATTAAGGTTTACTTACCTTAATTTTATTTTGGTTTCATTGAAGGTTGGTGAACGATGCATGGGCTTCTTATTGTACAAGAATTGTTCTTAGTCTTTTCAATTTAATGAAAGTGCAGATCGAGAATGATATACTTCAATTTATAAATGAACAAGCCAAATGATGGATGTATAGGGTTCTTTAGAGGATGACAGACAAATTGGAGAAACATACCATTTTTACAGACTTGACTAATATTGCAAACAAAAGATAGTTTAGTGTATGTTATATTGCAAGTATTAACTAGTATTCCAAGTAGTATGTTTTGTAGTATGATGGGGTGAAATTTTATATTGTATAGGTCTATCTATTATGTTACTGGATAAGTGGATATAAAGAGAACCATTAATTGAACAATATCACTTTCTGTTATAAAGTATTATGAAAGTTAGAACATAAAATTGCAGAAGTATTACCTAATTAAATTATCTTTTTTTTGTTATAAATGATTATGAAAGAACATAAAATTGAAGAAGTACCGCCTTATTAAAGTATCATTTTGTTTCCAAAAAGTATTAGTTTTTGGGTTAAAAGTGTCATTTTTTGTTCAAAAAGTATCACATTATGTTGTATAGAGTATCACTTTCTGTTGGAATATTCCTAATTGAAATATCACTTTCTGTTGGAACAGTATCGATTATGAAAGAAAATAAAATTGCAGAAGCATCACCTTCAGTTAAAAAAGTATCGATTTTTAGGTTAAACTATCACTTTTTGTTCAAAAAGTAACATTTTCTATTGGAAAAGTACCGATTTTTTAATTAAAAGTATTACTTTTTGTTCAAAATGTATCACTTTCTATTATAAATGATTATGTAAGAACATAAATTTGCGGAAGCATCACCTTATTAAAGTATCACTTTCTATTCAAAAATTATCGGTTTTGGGTTAAAACTATCACTTTTTGATCAATAAGTATCACGCTATGTTATATAGTATTATAAAAGTAAGAACATAAAATTGCGAAGTATTCATAATTAAAGTATCCCTTTATGTTGGAAAAGTATCAATTTTTTTTAATTAAAAGTATCACATTTTGTTCAAAAATTATCACTTCCTATTATAAATGATTATGAAAGAACATAAATTCGGAAGCATCACCTTATTAAAGTATCACTTTCTGTTAAAAAGCATCGGTTTTTGGGTTAAAAGTGTCACTTCTTGTTTCAAAAATTATCACTTCCTATTATAAATAATTATGAAATAATACAAAATCGCATCATCTTATTAAAGTGTCATTTTCTATAAAAACGTATAAGTTTTTGGTTAAAAGTATCTCTTTTTATTTTAAAAGATAAAAAAATTAAGAACATAAAATTGCAGAAATATTACCTGATTAAAGTATCACTTTCTTATGAAAAAGTATCAATTTTTTAATTAAAAGTATCGTTTTCTCATTACCAATGTATTAAATAAAAAGAGATTCAAATATTGAGGCTGAAGAATTTAATACTAAAACAATGAATGCAACAATAGTATCATGTTTTTATACAAAAATAATTACTAAAATAGTCGAGGATTAGGAGTCTTTGAATCAAACTCTTTCGAGAGATTTGAGTTTGTCGCATCACTACTTCTCTTCTTCTTGTTTTTTTTTTTTTTGAAAATGCCTCTCCCCTTCGTAATTGAACGTGTAGGATCCAGTATAGTGTTAGAAGAATTATAGACATCACTAGAACAACACCCGTGTATTACACGGATTTGTCAAAAAATAAAATTTGTGTCGCAAACTTTGATAGTTGTAAAAGATTCAAAATACTAAAAAAGAAATTCAAAATTTAGAAGAGTATCATACAATCGTTCACTTCAAATTCTAAAAAACTTATTTGTAAACTACATTATTTGTTCTATTTGAAAGTGTAAGATCCTCGTCACAACAACGAATTTTCAAGCCGTATTAGTTTTAAATGGTTGAAAGTGTTGAATTTCAATCTTTAAATGTTTTCTGGAAAGGGAAAAAATCCCTATAAAATTATTTATTTGTGCTAATTTCAAATACTTGGCCGTAGTTTGATTTTGCACAAAAGCTAATAAATTATTTATGGTAAAAATAATGAATCATTGACATGCTCAAAAAAGATATTTAATATAATTGTTATACCCCTGTAAATGATTTAAATTACAATTAAAAGTATAAAAGGATTAGAGATAATAATTGAAATTATATCCTTGTTTTTTGTATCATAATAATATTTAAATCATAATTAATTTTCAAACTCAAAAATAACTTCCTAATTTTATATCCTTGATATTTGGGATTATTTAATTTGATGATTAAATGTTTGATTGGGTTTTAATAGTTATATATGGAAATAGGAAATTTAATTATTAAGTTGATGATAAATTGATAGTAAATTGATATAGTAAATCAATTTATAATTGGAAGAATAAGGTGGTGGCATGGTTTGCCACGTGGCTAAATATGAAGGTGACACGTGGATTTGGAAGAATAAGGTGTTGACACGTGTACCAAATTGCTCAGGTGAAGACACGTGGCAGCTTGTTTTTTCTTTTAGTATATAGGGTTGATTTGGCTTGGGAGAATTCAGTGTATCCATCAACACATCAATAGCTATTGAATCTCTATTGTAGCCATCTTCAATAATTCTTCTTGCCTCCTCATTTGTCGTGGCATTTTATAATAAGATTGTATTACTTTCGTGCCATTTCATACCGCCAAGAAACACAATCATTAGGTTTATGAGAACTTTCAACCATCTTGTTGAATTTTTCCCACAACTCTATTTTGACAAATTTTGTCCATCTTTTGAATGTAACGCTATGGCATCTTGGAGATAGAATGCAAATAAAATACTCTTAAACTATGACAACACAGTAATCCACACTCCTCAAATTTCTTACAAGAACAATTTATGAGGATATTAATTTAAACAATCATACACCACATGATAGCAACAGTTCCTCTAACTTGACAATGAAATGTTATAAACCATGATGTTTTCTTGAATATGTACATCGATGCATTGAGTAGAGATACTTTTAATAAACTTACCTTCAAAGTCTTTAAAAAGCATCAATGTATATACCTCAACTACATGTTTCAACATTCCATTTAATGGTAGTACAGGCGTCAGTATTGATCTTGAGCATTGTAATTCAATTTCTTTTTCATTGTTCCTCCAACATTTTATTGTTCCCTGCCATAAAATTCAGTCAAAGTTGTTGTTTTCTTTGCATTGAATTCTATTGCGATGTTTGTACTCTCGCTCTTTGTGAAGATAATATTCTCGCAGAAAAAATATCCTTGCTTAGTGCAGTACACCATTTCTCCTTCAAATCATACATACGTCGAAACCAAGAATCATTATGCAACTCATACTCAGATATCATAGACTTCTAGCAAGCTTCAAAGTCAGTTTCATCAATGCAACTACTCAAACATTTATTGAATGCTTCTTTGAAATAATTTTTTTCTCAACCATCCAAACAAACGTATAGCATTTCGTGAATGTGCCACATACATAACATGTGTCTTGTTTGAGGGAAAGCCTACGTACACAGAAAAAAGAAAACAAAAATTAAGCATATGTTTTCTGAGGAAAAGTATTTGTGTTTTCTCTTAAAGTATCATTTTTCTATCATAAAGTATACATTTTCTATTGCATTTAGAGGTGGCAAAATCAAGCCCGGCCCGCGGTCCGGCCCAGTCAGCCCGAGGTTTGGGCTGGGCTGGGCCATATTTTTTTAGGCTCGAAAAAAGTCGGGCCTATTTGGCCTGGCCCGATGGGCCGGGCTAGCCCTACCTTTTCAGATCGGCCCGATTTTTTTGTACATGAAGTATATATTTGGCTTGGGTTCGGTTGGGCTAGTCATTTTGGCAGCCCGACCTGGCCCGAATTTTTGCAAATGTCCGATGGGCTCGGGTCGGGTTGGCCCGACCCATTGCCAGCTCTAATTGCATTGTTGATTGCTAGGTCCTGATCAGTTCCAAAGTTATAGGACATTTGTCGCCCATTGATTTTCAAAAACTTGAAAAAACCATTCAAACGATTGATTTTTCATCAGATAAGAAAGCGCAACCAAACATGACATTTTTCCAATGATTATTGACCCCAACAAATAGCGCACAAATCAAATTGTACTTATTTGTATGATATGTTGTGTCAAATACCAAAATATCACCATATATTTTGTAGTCTTCATTCATCATAGAATCTCTCCAAAGCACATTACATAATCTGCCCATTTCATCCAATTTCACTCTAAAAAAGAAGTCCTCCTCTTCGACATCTTGTTGATATATGATATCAGTTAATGTTTGTGCACCGCCTCCTTCTATTACCTTCATTTTCAATAGATTAACAAAATTCAAATGGTCTTTCAAAGTATCTCCAAGGCATTGTTCTCCTCCTGCATCATGCACCATATAACGGTAAGATTGAGTAGCTCTCATCCCACAAGATATCATATCCTCAATAGCTTTGCCTTTTTTATTTGAAATAACTATTTTAGAACGATGTAGATGGCTTCATTCCTTTCTAGTGAGTAGATGATTGCGTTCTATCTCTCCATTTAATTTTACTCTCAATGAAGCTTTACATTCCATGCGTGTAACATAAATCTTTTTCTTTTATGTATTAGTACATTGCTTAAATCCAGCAGATGAACATACATAATATTTCTCAATGGCAACACCTGTTTCACCTGTAGATCTTCTAGTAGTTGATTTCCATACACTAAACCCAATAGTACGAGCATGACGACAGTACAACTAATGCATATCCTTAATTATTTTCCTTGTTAATTGGAGAAGATAACCACTCACATCAAACCCATTTTTATCTTTATTGAACAAGGTATCCCTTCCAGGCTCATAGGCATTGTTGATTTCATCACCCTCGTCACTGAGTCAATAACTATGACAACATCTAAATGTAATACTTTTGGTTAGAAATATGATACTTTGTATTAAAAAAGTAATATTTTTTACTGGAAAAGTGATACTTCAAAACTGAAATGACAAAAAATGAGTAGCATATTACCTCCAGCTTCTTGGAACATTGCATCATTTGCATTCAGTGTGCAACATTGATTTCATCACCATCATCACTAGAGTCAATAATTGTGATAACATCTAAATATAATACTTTTTTGTCAGAAATCTGATACTTTGTATTGAAAAAGTAATACTTTTTATTGGAAAAGTGATACTTCAAAACTGAAGTGACAAAAAATGAGTAGCATATTACCTTAAGCTTCTTGGAGCACTGCATCACTTGTATTCTGTGTGGCAATATTGATTTCATCATTCTCATGAGCAGAGTCATTACCCTCATTTAATATAGTAGCTCATTTCTCGCTACTAGGAGTTACAACAAGAATTTGATCTACGATAGAGAGACATACACACAAGTAAGAAAATATACAGATAAAAAGATGTTGAAGGTAATGCTTTTAGTTAGAAAACTAATACGTTTTGTGGAATAAATCATACTTTCATTGCGCGGCTCTTTAATATGGTCCACTTTTGCTCTTCATCAACAATTACACAGGGAGTTGGACGAAAAATCATTAGAGATGAAGGCTATTCATACAATCCCTAACACAAACACCAATTTCATATATTTTGCAAAAAAAAAAATAGTACTTAATATATGTCTCAACAGGTAAATTCGAAGATGCAATCTGAAAATTATACGTAATATCATCTAGATGAAATTTCAAAATGCAAATGCAAAAACTTGGTACAGTTTCGCAAACACAACTCCACAATCACAATTTGAAAGAAGAAGAAAACATATAATTTTTATTGTACTAGTTGCGTAGACGAAGAGACAACTAAATATAAGTTGTCGGCAGTGGAGAAATCGGTATCCCACGGTGTGTTGGTGAGTTGACGCCGAGCGAGAGAGATAGAGAGAGATCGTCAAGCTAAGGGTTTTCTCTGTTTTGGGCTTAAATTCTATGTTGGGCTTTTGGGCCTTTTTTTCCAGCGAGTTAGGGTTAGGCAACGGGCTTTTCAGTTGTTTGGGTAATTAGTAGCGGGTTTTGCTATTTGGGGCTCAGTCTCACGGATCTAGATCGGTAAAACGGTCTCCCAAGAGACCTCACCATATATATATATGGTTGCCACATGGATAAATGTGAAGCCGCCACATAGAATTGGGAGAATAAGGAGTTGACATATGTCTCAAAATAGTGAGGTGATGACATATGTCATATTTGTTTTGTCTTTTAGTATATAGGGTTGATATCTACTAAGCTTACATATTATAAAATAAAACATATCCATCAATGTATATGTATTATTGTTGTTTTATTTTTTGGTCCATCAATATGTGTATATGTATATACGTTTGCGAGTGTGAGGTACTGATTGTGCGTGTATTTATTTGTAGGGAAAATTGTTAAATTAGCCCGATAACTTGGTCACTTTGGAGCTTTAGTTTTCTAAGTTGTCAAATTTTGGTTTTAATACATTAAGTTTAATTTTTTCGGACATTTGGTCCGATTTGGATCAAAAATCCACAGATTGCCGAATTTTGTTTTTTGTTGGAAGGGATGCTTGGTGATATGGCTACAAAATTGGGGATTTTAAGATTTTGGAGGGAAAATCGACCAAAAAAAGAAAAAAGAAAAATCGATTTTTGTAGTTAACCCATCATAGCATTCAATTTGGCAGTTGTAGTCTGTAGGCACCTAAATCTAATTGTCACCTTTTGATGTAACAACTTTTGATGTTGCAACTTTGACTATTGTCAAGTTACTCATTCACCTCGAATGTGGCGCCCGTCATGGTAACAAATGCATGAGTCTAGAGGAGCAAATCACAAGCTTGACAATGGTTATCGAATAAATCACTAAACATGTCAAAGAACAAGACTCTTAAATCACGAAGCTGATGAGCAAGGTGGACAATGTTGAAACCAGTCACCTCATGGTTAAACAAGCAGAAGATTGTGACGAAATCGAGGCATCTTTGAAGGAACAATATGTAGGAAGAGAAAGTCCTTAATCAAAGAGTTGCAAGTTTCATCTGACGGTTTGATTCTTGTTGACCAGCTGAAAGATTTCATCATGGGGACAATCAAAGACAAGTTTGATGGAAGCTCCAAACCATCTCTATGTTATGCTGAGTTATACACATCAAGGATCAACAACTTGGGTATATTGATCGGCTATCAACCTCCAAAGTTCTAACAATTTGATAGCAATGGCAATTCAAAGCAACATGTGGCTTATTTTATTGAAACATGCAATAATGTTGAACTTATGGAGATCACTTAGTGAAACGATTTGTCTGATCTTTGAAGCTCCACACATTTGATTGGTACACCGACTTGGGGGGAAATACAATTGACAATTGGTAAAAACTGGAACGAGAATCTCTCAACCAATTCTATAGCATACGACGAACCGTTAGCATGATTGAACTCACAAATTCACGCCAGTTGAATGAAGAGTTTGTCATAGACTACATCTATCGTTGGAGAAACCTAAGCCTCAACTGCAAATATTAATTGTCAGAAGCATTTGCAATTGAGATATGCATCCAAGGAATGAACTGGGGTCTATGCTACATTCTTCAGGATCAAACTGAAAACTTTTGATGAATTAGCTTTGTTAGATAAATGTTTTTATCATGATTTTGATGATTTTGTTCAAATGAGTTTTTATACCAAAACAATGTCCCTAAATGTTGTCCCAACACTTCCGATCGATCTAAAATGTTTTTACTATTTTTCGGAGTATTTCTTGAAGTTAATATTCGATTTAAAATTGGACAACACTTTTGTTTCAGGCTCGACCGCCGCCCTATAGGCAACCCGTACTGAGTTGAGTTTTGAAACAAAAATGGGACGTAAGAGAAAATGGGAGAGCGGCCGGTCGACCGAGTGGGCGACGGTGAGGGCGACGATCGACACCACCGGGCGACCGGTACAGGAGTGCCCTCTCGAATACGACTTCTCTGTTTTGATTTTCTATCAACCCCAACCGGTCAAGACCAAGGGCGGCACCGGTCGAACCCCCCTCGACCGGTCCCCTGTGTAAAAATTCGCAGAATTCTTTTCAATCTTATCTCTGTGCGGCCAAATCGAACCCTTGTTTTGAAAAGAAACTATCCGTTGCATTTTTCGTACTGACTTTTCCCTATTTTGTGGGATTGATTTCTAACAGATTATATTGATGATTTTAAATGGTTTCTTTTGCAGCAAATCACTCCCCAAGGAGGAGCCAATGTCCGAAATCAAAGCCAAGACCTCTCCTATAAATAGAGGCTTCATTCAAGCAACAATACACAACACTCCATACTAGCAAAGAGCAAACAAAGCAAACACTTTCATATATCTTGTTGTATTAGCCTTAGCACTTTCACTTGCACAAATTTGAGGTCTAGGCTTTCAATTCTTGATTACACTTGTACTCATATTGTATCAATCATTATTGAGTTGTAATCTTGATTTTGGTCATCATTCAACACAAGACATCCTTGTGAGTATTCTTGTGGTAAGAATACACTTGGGTGATCTAGGTGATAGGTGTTTGAAGGTTGTGGTAATCTTCAAAGGTGTTGTAAAAGGATTGTGGTAATCCTCAAGGTGGTGTAAGAGGGTTGTGGTAATCCTCAAGGTGTTGTATTAATTTTTGGTAAATTAATAAAATCTTTTTCTTTTTTGAAATCCATCCCTGATATAGTGGGGTGGTAGAGGATTAGGCCCTAGGTGGGTTGAACCTCTTTAAATCGACGGCGAGTGTTGTTTTTTATTTCCGCATTTACATTCTCGTCTTTGTTTGATTATTCAAAAAGAGGGCAATATCTGAAAAAACCGAGATAATCTATTCACCCCCTCTAGATTATCATAGCCACTTGGACTAACAAGTGGTATCAAAGCCAAACTCTTTGGCTAGCTTGTTCCCGATAAAGAAAGAGAAAGATCCATGGCTACGAATGACGCTTATCTCACCACCGGCGCCTCCACCAACAAGCCACCATTGTTCGACGCCAACAACTACGCATTTTGGAAAGACCGTATGGAGTGCTTTCTACAAGGGTGCGGATTTGACATATGGAATGTGGTTATTGAAGGAGTTGATCAACCAACGAAAAAAAAATGGAGGATGGCACCTCGACTCCTAAACCTTTCAAGGAGTTCGATGAAAATGATAAGAAGGCTTTCTCTCTAAACGGTAAGGCCTTAAATATTTTGCATTGCTCACTTACCGCCACCGAGTACAATCGCATACGAGGCATAAGGTCGGCACATGAGGTTTGGGAAAAATTGGAGACTATATATGAAGGGACAAAGAAGGTCAAGCAAGCTAGAAAGACCATGCTTGTTAAAGACTTTGAAAACTTTAACATGTATGATGGTGAAAGCATCTCCAAGATGGTGGAAAGGCTTGACAACATTGTCAATCCTCTTGTGGCCCTCGGTAAAGTCATCTCCGAAGAAGACAAAGTGACTAAGGTATTGAATGCTCTTCCCGGCTCATGGTCCGAAAAAGGTGACGGCAATCACGGAAGCACAAAATCTTGAGACACTCAAGTTTGAGCTCATCGGGAACCTCCTCATCTATGAAGTCTATCTCAAGGAGAGGAAAAATACCAAACCAACCATCAATCAATCGGGTATGCAAAATATTCCTAAAGGTCTTGCTTCCTCTTCTAATAATGCATACTATGATAATGATGATGATGAGGAGGAGACGGCCGCACTTGTTCGAAAATTTGCAAAATTTGTGAATAAAAATAAAGCAAGAAAACCAAGAGATAATGCTTGCTTTAAGTGCGGAAAGCCCAGGCACTTCATAGCCGATTGCCCAAAACTCAATGAGGAGGAACAAAAGAAAAAGAAGCCTTTTCCGAAAAAGAAGGCTCTAAATGCGGATGTCAAAACTTGGGATGAGCTACTCGAGACATCCGACGAGGAAGGTGAAACCGAACATGGTCTTATGGCTATAGACGATGAAAATAATGAGGTGCGCTCTAACTCCTCTACCTCCTCCTTAGTTGATGAATTGCAATGTGATTTTGATGAGTTGCAAAATGAATTTCAAAAATTGATTGTTAAATACAAGAGTTTAAAGAAGGAGCATAAAGAGATTAAAATAGAAAAGGATAAATTATTTACATCTTATGAGACTCTTGATCATGTTCATGCTATTACCCTTACTCAAATTCAAACTCTTGAAACCGAGAAACAAATGCTCACTAATGATATTGATAATTTGAAAAAGGATGTGCATCGTTTTAATTTAAGCACGGATAAGGTTACTAAAATTTTAGATGCACAAAGAGGTGAGCATTCAAAACAAGGACTTGGTTACAAACCATTTCAAAAAGTCTTTAAGAAAAATAACCAAGGTCCGACTTTCATACGTGCTAGTAGCTCTCATACTCCTACTTGTTTTTATTGTGGCAAAATTGGACATTATGCTAATAATTGCAAATTGAGAAATAGCTCTAGTTATGTTTGGAGACCCAAAGGTCTCAAAACTAACCCCCATGGACCCCAAAACTATAGGGTACCTAAAAGAAATGATTTTGTAGGTAATAGGGGCTATAACAACCATGGAGGATTCGAAATGGCTCGTGGACAGCGGATGTTCACGCCATATGACCGGGAGGAGAGAGCTTTTTACCAACATCAAGCTCCAAGAAGAGGGTATGGTCATGTTCGGCAATGGCAAAGGAAAAATTCTTGGAAATGGAGAAATTGGTAACTCTTCTTTCTCTCTTTGTAATGTTCTTTTAGTAGAAGGGCTTAAGTTTAATTTGATAAGTGTTAGCCAACTTTGTGATTCAAATTATGATGTTTCTTTTAATAAAGAAAAATGCCTTATTCTTAAAAATGGTAATATTATTTGTGAAGCAAATAGAAAAGGCAATCTTTACAAAATTTGTACTAGTGATTTGGTTAGTCAAAATGTTTCTTGTCTTGTCGCCAATAATGATTTAACGAGTTTATGGCATAGGCGACTCGGACATGTTGGATACAAGAATTTGAAAAATATTTACAAAAACCAACATGTAAAAGGACTACCCAAATTGAATTTTGAAAATCTTGGCTTATGTGACACTTGTCAAAAAGAACAAATTAGTTAAGAGTAGTTTTAAGCCCAAAAATGAAATTTCCACTACCAAACCCCTACAATTGCTTCACCTTGATTTGTATGGGGATATTGGTACGGCTAGTCTAAGTGGAAAACATTACACTTTCGTTATTGTCGATGATTTTTCTAGATACATTTGGGCTCTTTTTCTTGCAAGTAAAAGCGATGCCGTTAATGAGTTTGTTAAGTTGTGTAGACGCATTGAGAATGAAAAGGAAGATACTATTAAAACTATTCAAGTGATCGAGGCGGAGAATTTGACGGTGAGTTTAGAGTCTTTTGTAAAACCAAGGGATATACACACAATTTTTCGGCTCCAAGGACACCTCAACAAAATGGTGTAGCCGAAAGGAAGAATCGGACGCTACAAGAAATGAGTCGGTCCATGCTCAATGAATTTTCTCTTCCAAAATATTTTTGGGCCGAAGCGTAAGTACCGCTTGCTATGTCATTAATCGAGTTTATATTCGTCCTAAAATGAATAAAACTCCATATGAGCTTTGGAAAGGAAGAACTCCAAATATTAGTTATTTCAAAATATTTGGATGTAAGTGCTTTATTTCGAATACTAAGGATCAATTGGACAAACTTGATCCTAAGGCCGATGAAGGAATATTTATGGGGTATTCAACCAAGAGCAAAGCATATCGGGTTTACAACAAGACTAGCATGGTTGTTGAAGAATCTATTCATGTCAAATTTAATGAAGCCTCGGGTGTTGAAAGAATACCCAATGACGATAGTGATGAAGAGGATATTGTTGAACCTATTGTTCAAAGTGATGCTCATAATGATAAACCTTCTATTTCATATGATCAACCTTCAAGTTCAAATGTTCCTCAAGAAGATAGGGGTGATACTTGAATCTTCCCGTAGCATTGAAATTTAAGGAGATCACCCAAAAGATCTTATTATTGGTGATCCCCTTGATAAAGTAATGACTCGAAGGAATTTTGCCGAAAGCTCTTATATCTCAAAAAGAGCCTAAAAATGCTAAGGAAGCTATTGAGGATGAAGATTGGTTTTGGAAATGCAAGAGGAGTTGGATCAATTTGAAAGAAATGATGTATGGGAATTAGTACCTTGTCCTCCATCTCAAACAATTATTGGTACAAAATGGGTATTCCGGAACAAACTTGATGATCAAGGCAACATTGTTCGAAATAAGGCAAGGTTAGTAGCTCAAGGGTATTGTCAAGAAGAAGGTATTGACTATGATGAAACTTTTGCACCCGTAGCACATTTAGAAGTTATTCGTATTTTACTTGCCTATTCTTGTTTCAAAAATTTCAAACTTTACCAAATGGATGTTAAATCCGCTTTCTTAAATGGTATTATTCAAGAAGAAGTCTATGTAAAACAACCTCCGGGTTTGAAAATTTTTCTAGGCCTAATGATGTTTATAAACTTAAAAAGGCTTTGTATGGTTTAAAACAAGCACCCCGTGCATGGTATGATAGACTTAGCTCTTTTCTTTTGCAAAATGGTTTTACAAGAGGTAAAGTTGATACTACACTCTTTGTTTTTGAAAAAGGGCAAGATTGTTTACTTGTGCAAATTTATGTTGATGATATTATCTTTGGTGCTACTAATGAATCTTTGTGCAAGAAATTCTCCAAGTTAATGCAAGGTGAATTCGAGATGAGTATGATGGGGAGCTAAACTTCTTCCTCGGACTTCAAATTAAGCAATGCCAAGAAGGTATTTATATTTCGCAATCAAAGTATACAAAAGAACTTTTGAAGAAGTTCGGCATTGAAGAAGGAAGAACCGTCTCGACTCTATGGCAACCAATGTCAAAATTGACAAAGATGAAAAAGGCAAGACGGTTGATGAATCCAAGTATCGAGGTATGATTGGTAGTTTACTTTATTTAACCGCTAGTAGACCGGACATTCTTCATGTCGTATGCCTATGTGCTCGTTTTCAAAGCAATCCAAAAGAATCTCATATGAGTGCCGTTAAACGGATTTTTCGATATTTGAAAGGCACTATTCAATATGGTTTATTTTATCCAAAGAATGAAATTTTTTCTCTTAAAGGTTATAGTGATTCGGACTATGCGGGTAATATTGATGATCGGAAAAGTACTTCCGATCATGTCAATTTTTAGGCGATTGCCTAGTTTCTTGGTTTTCAAAGAAGCAAATCGTGTTTCTCTTTCAACGGCCGAAGCCGAATATATTTCCGCCGCATTTTGTTGTACTCAACTTCTTTGGATGAAACAAACCTTAGCGGATTACAAATGCTCTTTTGAAAACGTACCTATCTTTTGTGATAATATATCCGCTATAAATATTGCTCAAAACCCGGTTCATCATAACCGTACTAAACATATTGAGATTCGACATCATTTTCTAAAGGATTGTGTTTCAAAACGAAAAATTGAGATATCGTTTGTGCCATCTCAAGATCAATTAGCGGACATTTTTACAAAACCGCTAACTTCCGAGACTTTTGCGTCAATACGAGCTCGGTTAGGCATAATGCATATTGAATGAGGTCTACGTTTGCATTTTGCATGTTTTTAAAACTTAGGGGCGAAAAAAATCGGATTTTTGGTTGAAAAATCGGATTTTGAAAAATTTGACAGAGTGGGCAAGAGGTTGAGGGCAACCGTCGCCCTCAACGTCGACCGTCGCCTCAACCACGACGTCGCCTAGGCTAAATTTTGGTTTAAGTTCGCTTCTGTCTTGACATTTGATTTCACTTCTTTTTGCCATTTTTCGTCCCCTTTGCCAAATGCACACTATTGTCACTCAAAATTGATTTTCATGCATTCAATTCATATCTTGGACCTTATATAGCATGTTTATCATCATCATTTGCTCATCTTTTCCAATCAAATGGTAAGAATTTTCCTTACTTTGCTCAATTGGGTTGAACCATTGAGTTTATGGCTTTCTTGTATATTTCTTGATAATTTTTGCTTATAATCTTGTTGAGATTAGTTATTATGTTGTATTGTATGATGTTTGATGTGAATTGGTGATGAAATTTTTGGCTTGGATCATTTACAAGGGCTATATACAACTCTTTTTATTTTTCACGCCCACAATGTGTTCGATGAAATGTTTCAATGAAAATTTCAACTTCTACATGATTCTCTCGCTTCCAAAAGTCTTCTATACTCATTGAGATCATGTTTTGGGAAATAAAACGAGCGTATGAACTCTTCATGATACATTTCTCCCATTTTCCTTGGTTTTTAAGCCTAAATTGCTCAATGGTTGATAAACCATTTCTTTGGCGCACTTTGATATACTTCTATGATGTTTCTATCATCCTAACATTCTTTTTGATGATTCCAAAGGGGAGAAACAGAAAATTGGCTCGTTAGCTCAAAGAAGCTAATAAAAGCTCATGATAGAAGCTACAAGCTATGGCTTATTAAGGCCATAAGTTGTGAAGAAAACTCAGATCCAATGATTGTTTTATTATGAACTTGTTTGCATGGATAATAAGTATTTGTGACGGGGGGAGCTTCTAAGCTCATGGAGTTGTTGTTTATTTTGTAAAAGCTTGTGCTTCTAGCTTATGCAATATTTCTTCTTAATGTGCTTGTTGATAGGGGAGCTTTTGTAAAATGTTTTTAAACGGATAGTTTACTCATAAACCGGAAAATTATTTTGTTTTTCGAAATCGTCCTCTTGAAAATTGTTTTGGTTTGTAATCATCAAAAAGGGGAGTTTGTTAGATAAATGTTTTTATCATGATTTTGATGATTTTGTTCAAATGAGTTTTTATACCAAAACAATGTCCCTAAATGTTGTCCCAACACTTCCGATCGATCTAAAATGTTTTTACTATTTTTCGGAGTATTTCTTGAAGTTAATATTCGATTTAAAATTGGACAACACTTTTGTTTCAGCTCGACCGGTCGCCCTATATAGGCAACCCGTACCGAGTTGAGTTTTGAAACAAAAATGGGACGTAAGAGAAAATGGGGAGGCGGCCGGTCGACCAGGTGGGCGGCCGGTGAGGGCGGCCGGTCGACCACTAGGCGGCCGGCACTGGAGTGTCCTCTCGAATACGACTTCTCTGTTTTGATTTTCTATCAACCCCAACCGGTCAAGACCAATGGCGGCCGGTCGAACCCCCTCGACCGGGTCCCCCGTGTAAAAATTCGCAGAATTCTTTTCAATCTTATCTCTGTGCGGCCAAATCGAACCCCTGTTTTGACAAAGAAACTATCCGTTGCATTTTCATACACTTTTCCCTATTTTGTGGGATTGATTTCTAACAGCTATATTGATGATTTTAAATGGTTTCTTTTGCAAAGAAATCACTCCCCAAGGAGGAGCCAATGTCCGGAAATCAAAGCCAAGACTTCTCCTATAAATAGAGGCTTCATTCAAGCAACAATACACAACACTCCATACAAGCAAAGAGCAAACAAAGCAAACACTTTCATATATCTTGTTGTATTAGCCTTAGCACTTTCACACTTGCACAAATTTGAGGTCTAGGCTTTCAATTCTTGATTACACTTGTACTCATATTGTATCAATCATTATTGAGTTGTAATCTTGATTTTGGTCATCATTCAACACAAGACATCCTTGTGAGTATTCTTGTGGTAAGAATACACTTGGGTGATCTAGGTGATAGGTGTTTGAAGGTTGTGGTAATCTTCAAAGGTGTTGTAAAAGGATTGTGGTAATCCTCAAGGTGGTGTAAGAGGGTTGTGGTAATCCTCAAGGTGTTGTATTAATTTTTGGTAAATTAATAAAATCTTTTTTTTTTTTGAAATCCATCCCTGATATCTTTGGGGTGGTAGAGGATTAGGCCCTAGGTGGGTTGAACCTCTTTAAATCGACGAGTGTTGTTTTATTTCCGCATTTACATTCTCGTCTTTGTTTGATTATTCGAAAAAGAGGGCAAAATCTGAAAAACCGAGATAATCTATTCACCCCCCCTCTAGATTATCATAGCCACTTGGACTAACATTAGCAACTCGTGCGCATGTCATAGAAATAAGCTTATATGTCGATGAATAAGAATACCCAAGTGATATCGATGACGATGTAGATGAAGTTGGGCATGGAGGCAAAGAAAGTTGGACTCTTAAAAATTCGGCAAAGAAAGCTCCTTGACAAGAGTTAAAACTGTCTATATGGCTCCTTGATATGAGCGTAAACTGTCTATATGGCTCCCGATATGAGCATAAACTATCTATATGGCTCCTTGGTATGAGTGTAAGCTATCTATATGGCTCCCGATATGAGTAGGGGTGGGCATTCGGATTCGGGTATCGGGTACCCGATCAGGTAATACCCGATCGGGTCGGGTATTTTACATAATTTTTCGGGTTTAGGGTACCCGATACTCGATATATAAAACACTGGGTCAGGGGTCGGGTATTTATTTAATACCCGATCGGGTAGTCAGTACCCGATAAATTAAAACCCTAAAACTAAAAGATTAGTTCACAACTTCACAAGTCCACTCCCAGGACTCTAGTCTCCACACTCCCGACCTCTGCAAGTCCGCATCGTCTCTCTCATGTCTACTTCCACTTAGTTTTTTTTTTTTTCAATTTTTCGGTTGGCATTTTTACGTAATTGATTCTTGGGTTCAAAATTGCTCAAAATGCAATGTATTAGAAAGATGTCTTGGAGGATATCTTCATTTTGGTGAAACACTGCTATATGTTGCTAGACATGGGAAAGTTGGAATTTTAATTCCCAGAAAACGAGTCATAGTTGTATTAGCTTATAGTGTAATGATGATGAATTGATGATTTGAAGGAGTGCTCAGTAACTAATTCAATCTACAATTTTCGCAAAAAAAAAAACCCAAAAATATTTACCCGTGGGTACCCGACATTTTCGGGTAGGGGTCGAGTACCCCAAAAAGCTACCTGAAATAATCGGGTACCCGACCCGATGCCCACCCCTAGATATGAGCATAAACTATCAATAAATCTCCTTGATACAAGCACAAACTTTCAGTAATGTTCCTTGATACGAACATAAACTATCAATAAAGCTCTTTGATACGAGCATAATCTATCAATAAAGCTCCTTAATATGAACATAAACTATCAATAAAGCCCCTTGACAAGAGCTAAAATTGTCTATAATGCTCTTTGATATGAGCATAAACTATTTATGTCTCCAAATTAAAGTGTCTATAATACTGATTGACACAAGTATAAAAGATCTACAAATTAAATGAAACTCTTATGCACGAGATTAAATTGCACAATACTCCTTGACACGAGTATAAAATGTCTACAAATTCAAGTCCAATTAAGACTCTGTGATAAGAGTATAAACTATCTACAAATCCAAATACAAGTGAAGAGCTCTTTTATATGAGCATAAACTCTTTGTGTGCGTCAAGTTGTTCCCAAATGAAATGCTTTCGCGATTTATTCACTCTAAAACATGTTGTCCGTGAACAAATCGCGAGGGGCATTTGTAGTCTGTAGACACCTAAATTTACTGCCAAATGTTGCCAAGTGTCAAAATTTTGAATCTAGACAATCAAGACAATATAAGCAACATAAATCATGATCGGTCAATCAAATCACCCCGTTTTATCCAGCAATTATGGCAAGACTCCCCATCCTACACCTATAAATAAAGTTCCTCTTGATAATTCATAAACACACAAATTCTAGAGAAGAAGTTTAAGTAAAAGCCGGAATTCTCCCAACTCAAGAAGTCCAAATCCAAGGAAGTCCACAACGTTCAAGGCGCAATTCAAGGCGTTCATCGTGGATTCAACTCGAAGATAACGTTTAATTCGAGATTAAGCTGTCAAACCCTAGAATTAATGTTAATGGAAACCAAATTCAAGCTCGAAGGAGATCAAGTCGATGAATTTACCTTCAAAATTTCAAAAATTATTCTTTGAGAGAAGAATAAGAGGATTCGTAGAGATTGTAACTAACATTTATTCCTTTTGATTCAATAAAAATTATTATTTATATTATTTTTCGTGTTCGTAATTTTAGAGAAAGGGAATTTGTGTTACATAGTCATCTGATTTCATAGGCATACTATCCCTATCTTTCTCATTATTGTTTTCAATAATAGGTGCTTTCTTAGGACAAAACCACCATTTCCATTATTTTGTTTTATCTCTCAGGTTCAGATACTTCTTTTGATTATCCTTCGCATAATCAGAGAGAAGAACTCCAAATCATATTTGCACACAAACATACCGTCCATGTCATTAAGTATCCCTTCCAATAAAGCAATTTCTGGCGGTCTGTGAACTTTTCAGTCAAATTAGATTAAAACTTTAAACTTACTTGATTAAGATCAAACTTTGACAATTTAGCGGACTAAAACTCTGAAGTGGCCAAGCTACCAGACTAATTTAACAATTTTATGTACTTACGGTATGCTATATGCACATTGTAGATAAAGTCGCAATGGATGGGTAACGACCAGACCATCGACCCCGACCCAAGCCCATCGGGTTTTCCAAAAAATTCGGGTTGGGCTGGGCCAATTTTGGTATGGCCGCAGAAATGATTGGCCCAGCCCAGCTCATATATATACTTTGTGTACAAAAATGCCGAGCTGGACCAAAAAGTCGGGTCAACCCCGGTCCATCAGGCCGGGCCAAATAGGCCCGACTTTTTCAGGCCTAAAAAACATGGCCCAACTTGACCCAAATCTCAGGCCGGTCGAGTTGGCCCATGGGCCGGGCTTGATTTTGCCACCTCTAATTGCAGATCACAGAGGTGGACCAATCCATTTTGACTGAGCCCGTAGTTATAATTGGGCCGAGGGCCATAATTGGGCTCAAGTCCATAGTTGACCAATTCGTTAAGTTTAACTGAGGTATAGTATTATTTGGCCCACGGCTAAAATTGGGCTCAAGCCCATATAACTCGGAAAGTTATAGGAGATATATTATACTAACATCATTGAAACGCAAAGAATATTTTGCTCTCCCCACCCAAAACCCTATCAACTACAGCCCGGTGGTGTTGCGGCGGCGATCATCCATCAATGGACGACGTTTGCGAAGGCAAGGACTTCTCATTCCCCTCCCAAGAAGAAAAGATCCTCTCATGGTGGGACGAAATTGATGCCTTCAAAACCCAACTCGAGCGCACCAAACATTTCCCCGAGTACATCTTCTACGACGGCCCGCCGTTCGCCACCGGTCTTCCTCACTATGGCCACATTTTGGCCGGCACAATCAAAGACATCGTGACGCGGTATCAATCGATGACAGGTCATCACGTGACCCGAAGGTTCGGATGGGATTGCCACGGGTTGCCAGTGGAGCATGAAATTGATCTGAAGCTAGGGATCAAGAGCAGGGAGGATGTGATTAACATGGGGATTGCGAATTATAATGAAGAGTGTAGAGGAATTGTGCAGAGGTATG
Organism: Rehmannia glutinosa; assembly: GCA_016081115.2. Lineage (NCBI taxonomy): Eukaryota > Viridiplantae > Streptophyta > Magnoliopsida > Lamiales > Orobanchaceae > Rehmannia > Rehmannia glutinosa. Next base: position 356,843 of record JABTTQ020000089.1, on the reverse strand, counting down.
TGAATGAGTGGGAGAAGACTGTGGTTAGAATGGGAAGGTGGATCGATTTTAGGAACGATTATAAAACGATGGATTTGAATTTCATGGAGTCTGTGTGGTGGGTGTTCGCACAGTTGTTTCAGAAGGGTCTTGTCTATAGAGGTTTCAAGGTTTGAAGTATTTTCATTATTTTGTTTTATACTTTTACTTTTGCTCATCAACCTATAAAGTTCACTTTTGCTCTTATTATAATCTTTATATTTCTGTTTGTTAAATTCTTGCATCATGAATAGTTGTATGTACTGGAAGTCTGGTACTTTCTGCTATGGTGTTAGAGTGACTTATAATTTAAGGACATTTGTGTGGCATTTGATGGTCATACACTGGAAAAAATAGAAGTGAGGTTTAAGGGATCAATTTTGAGGACTAGCTTTTATGAAGTACTCTTAGTAAAGCTTGATTGGCTTTTGCATTTAAAACTGAAATCAAATAACTTATTCAAATTTTCCCAGAGATGGTTGCATTGATTCTTTCCTCATACTTCATGGTTCTAACAATTGGGTGTGATAGTCATTCTTAGTCATAGGCAGTGTTTTTTTCTTTGAGAAAAATTCATTTTCTTTCATTCTCCCAACATAAAACCAACCCTTACTACACATTCCCCAATACATTTACCTCCTAATTATTACACTCCAAAACACATTTCAAAATAAAAAATATACATCAAAACATCATCTATAATTTCCTTAAAGCATTTTTCCGAAAACACTTAACCCCCAAAATGAAACAAACATTGTTTAAATGTTTATTGGTGTACAATGTACCTTTATGATAATTTCTGTTTACAGTGAACCACAAGCTACCATGTAACTTCCATTTGGTAGTATGATAGTTGTGTTCCACTAAAGGACCTAACTAAAGAGTATACAGTGGAAATTTTTGATGGCTCGCTAAAGGGATGGGGATAGATTTGTTAACATTTTCATCCTTCTAATTTTGTTGATATTTTCTCTATATATGCGTTCTACTTTTTCGATGTTTGTCTATGAAGTGGGTTTCGATTTCTCTAAAAAGAAAGGACGTCACTTGAAATGATACTTTAGTCAATTTTGAACTGGAAGATAGCATTTTAGAGATTTTTGTTTTGTTTTTAGTGATATTAGTGAAAAGGACGTGTTACATGAGGATTCATTATGTTCGTTTTTGTTTCTTTCTACAAAATGTTGAACTAATATGAACCTTTTGCAAATTTATGAAATGAAACTAAATTATTAAATACTAAAATTCTTATTAGAAGAGTGTGGTTTGATAAAAACTTATAACATATTTTCTTTATATTACTATGTGATGAATCATAATTCAACTATTAAGATTTTATTCCTTTATAAGTGTTCTTTTAGAGTAGTTTCATTCATTTTGATACACTATAAATTGGAAAAGTTTATTTGTTAAGATAGTAATTGTTTTAACTATATTTATAATATCCTCAAATATGTTTATTTATTCTTCTATTAAACATAACCTTGGGTGTTGCATAGGTGTCTTAAGAAATGTATTGTTTCAGTTCCCTATTTACACCCATTTAAATTAATGCCTAATGATCAAACCAAAAGTTGTCTTGTATTATTTGCTATTTCTTTGGGTTCACTCAAAAGAATTTTTTTGGTTCTCATACTCAGAATTGAATCACAATGAAGAAAGACTAAATCACGTACTATTTTGTATGCTACATGCTACACAATTCACATTTTTTTAAAAATTTGAAATTTTCAAAACTCAAGAAGGAAAATATACTTCTACTGCATATGGATTGCCAAGTAGTTTTGGGAGACAATCAGTTTTGAAGTTTATCATTTGAAAGCATGTTGTTTTAAATTACAAAAAAAAAAAAAGCTATGATATTTTTGCATGTCCATCAAATGTAATTTCAATATTTATTGCAAGTTCATATATGCTAAGATTAGATAAACGTTACATTTCATAGATTACTTGCAATTTTTGCAAGTTCTAACTGAACATAGTCCACATAATTAATAATTAACTTATTTAAGTGTAATGACCAGGCATATGCATGATTAGTTTAATTATTAAATTCTATTCTCACGTGAATCATATTCTCAATTATGGGACTTAAATTACAGTCTAGATGTGAAAACACAAGCTCATTGGAATTGCAGGATAATTATCGATTGTTAGAGTTGTAAATTAAGTCAACTCGGCACATCATTGGCGCAGTAAACCAATATTCCGGCATCGGTTCTACTATAGCCCAGCCCGTTCCTGAGCAAGCATAATTGTTAACTGACTTTTGCTTATTTACTGCTAACCTTATTTTGTTACTATCCAGGTTATGATGTATTACTTATATAGGATAACTTATGTTCCCATGAAACATCCCAAGCTATCATACTTTTATAACAGAAATTATGGTATAGAATGCAATACACCATATTATTATAAACAACAAATATGATAAATGAAATAATATTCAGTTGCTTGTCCTAATAATTATTTTTACAAACAATGGAACGTGTAGCATCTCTGAAAGGGTGTACTCTGGTGCTGCTCTTTTAGCTAACATATTTTGCTATTTTAGAATGTATATTGTCATGTTACAATTAATGTAAGGTTATTTTATTGATCCCAAAAAAGGTAAGAATAAAAATCCTTAGCTATTTGTACTTTTATACTAGTACTCAAACAGATATAGATGTATTTTCATATTATCTGCTAGCCTTAAATGGCTTTGTTGTATGTTACTTTTGCAGGTTATGCCATATAGTACAGGTTGCAAAACGCCATTATCTAACTTTGAAGCCAACTCCAACTATAAGGAGGTACCTGACCCTGAAATAATGGTAGCTTTTCCAGTAGTTGATGATCCTGATGGTGCATGTTTTGTTGCATGGACGACAACACCTTGGACGTTGCCTAGCAATCTTGCACTTTGCGTCAATGCTAATTTTGTATATGTGAAGGTCCGCAACAAGTTCAATGGGAAAATTTATGTTGTTGCTGAATCACGTTTGACAGAGCTTCCAGTTGAAAAGGCAAAGTTAAGTTTACCTGATGGAGCTGTTGGTGGTTCTGAAAATTTAAATTCAAAACCAAAATCTTCTGGTGGTAAAGCTAAGAATGTTGATACATATGAAGTTTTAGAGAAGTACCCTGGAGCTTCACTCGTGGGAAAGAAGTATGTGCCGTTGTTTGATTACTTCAAGGACTTCTCTGATGTGGCATTTAGAGTCGTTGCAGACAACTATGTAACTGATGACAGTGGTACTGGAATTGTTCACTGTGCTCCCGCATTTGGTGAAGATGATTACCGTGTTTGTTTGGAAAATGGCATAATTAACAAGGGGAAAACCTGGTTGTAGCAGTGGATGATGATGGCTGTTTCACTGAAAGAATTGTTGAATTTAGCAGGCGCTATGTCAAGGATGCTGATAAAGATATTATCCAAGCAGTGAAAGAGAAAGGCAGGCTCGTCAAATCTGGAAGCTTTACTCATAACTACCCTTTTTGTTGGAGATCTGATACTCCTTAATATACAGAGCTGTACCCAGCTGGTTTGTGGCTGTGGAAAAGATTAAAGATCAATTGCTCGAGAACAACAAACAGACGTACTGGGTCCCGGACTTCGTGAAGGAAAACGTTTTCACAACTGGCTTGAGAATGCTAGAGACTGGGCCGTCAGTCGAAGTAGGTTCTGGGGTACTCCACTTCCATTATGGATTAGTGAGGATGGCGAGGAGATTGTGGTCATGGATTCCATCGAAAAGCTGGAAAAACTTTCTGGTGCCAAGGTGACTGACTTACATCGTCATAAAATTGATCATATTACCATCCCTTCACGTCGCGGGCCTGAATTTGGTGTTCTTCGACGAGTGGAGGATGTATTTGATTGCTGGTTTGAGAGTGGATCCATGCCTTATGCTTATATCCATTATCCATTTGAAAATGTTGAACTATTTGAGAACAACTTCCCTGGGCATTTCGTGGCTGAGGGACTGGACCAAACTCGTGGATGGTTCTATACTCTCATGGTTCTGTCGACTGCGCTTTTTGGGAAACCTGCTTTCAGAAATCTCATTTGCAATGGGCTTGTATTGGCTGAGGACGGGAAGAAGATGAGTAAGAGATTGAAGAACTATCCTCCGCCCTCCGAAGTCATAAATGATTATGGAGCTGACGCATTAAGATTGTACATCATAAACTCTCCAGTTGTTCGTGCTGAACCTTTGCGTTTCAAAAAGGATGGGGTGTATGGTGTTGTAAAAGATGTTTTCTTGCCATGGTATAATGCTTATAGGTTCCTCGTGCAAAATGCTAAAAGACTTGAAGTTGAGGGACTAGCACCATTTACACCAATTGATCAAACAATTATTCAGAAGTCCTCAAATGTCCTTGACCAATGGATTAACTCGGCAACTCAGAGTCTAGTCCATTTCGTATGGCAAGAAATGGATGCTTATAGATTGTACACTGTGGTTCCTTATCTATTAAAGTTTTTGGACAACTTGACAAATATATATGTCCGATTCAATCGAAAGAGGTTGAAAGGTCGTACTGGAGAAGAGGATTGCAGAACTGCTCTTTCGACTCTTTATTACGTGCTTTTAACAGCATGTAAATCTATGGCCCCATTCACGCCTTTCTTCACAGAAGTTCTTTATCAGAATTTGAGGAAAGCAAGCAATGGATCAGAAGAAAGCATTCACTATTGCAGTTTCCCCACCGTAGAAGGAAAGAGAGGGGAACGTATCGAAGAAAGTGTTAATCGGATGATGACAATTATAGATCTTGCACGCAACATTCGTGAGCGTCACAACAAACCTCTTAAAACACCACTCAAGGAGATGGTAATTGTACATCCTGATGCAGACTTCTTGGACGATATCGCTGGTAAGCTAAGGGAATATGTGCTCGAGGAGCTTAATGTGAAGTCTTTGATTCCATGCAACGATACTTTGAAATATGCTACCTTGCGTGCCGAACCTGATTTCAGTGTACTTGGCAAAAGGCTTGCTAAATCAATGGGAGTTGTTGCAAAAGAAGTGAAAGCTATGTCAACAGAAGCTATCTTGGCTTTTGAGAAAACGGGAGAGATTACTATCGCAACACATGTTTTGAAGCTTAGCGATATCAAGATAACTCGGGAGTTCAAGCCTCCTGGTAATGTTAAGATAGAAGATATGGATGCTAAAGGAGATGGTGATGTCTTGGTGGTATTGGATTTGCGTCAAGATGACTCTTTGTATGAGGCTGGAGTTGCTCGTGAGATTGTGAACCGAGTTCAGAAATTGCGGAAGAAAGCTGCACTTGAACCCACAGACTTGGTGGAGGTCTTCTTTAAATCATTGGATGAAGATGAAAAAAGTTCACGAGAAATTTTAGAGTCACAGGGACTTTACATTAAAGATGCACTTGGGTCTTCGTTGCTTCCTTCTGCTTTGCTTCCGCCTCATGCTGTGGTTCTTGCTGAAGAGAGTTTCCATGGGATTTCAAATCTATCTTTCGCCATCACTTTGGTTAGGCCAACTCTAGTATTCAACTCAGATGCCCTTGTTTCTTTGTATGCTGGCAATACCAAGTTTGCGAATGGTTTACAAGCCTATTTGTTGATGAGAGATCACCATAATTTGAAGGCAGAGTTTCAACTCGGAAAAGGTAAAATCAAGGTTAATTGCATTGAAGGTCTGTCTCCTGTGGATGTGGTGTTGGGTGAACATGTGTTCTTGACTGTTGGTGATTATTTCTCGACCACGAAGGGGGCTCTGTGATTTTGCTTGGGTTTTCTTGCTACAAATATATGATACACCAGATAGTGTTAGAATATTTTGTTTATTTGGATATTATTACCTGGGATTTTCAAAATTTGTTCCAAAGGGTAAGAGTAACTGTAAAAGAGTCTTCTGATCCTTTTTTTTTTTTTTTTTTTTTTTTATCAGTATTCTCGTTTGTGTGACACAGCCTTCGAAGTCTTTCTTACACTAATGATATTGCCTTGCTTGCTTTCTTTTCTTTCTGGGTTGAAAGAGATCCATTCAAATTTCAAGGGGTGCTTGCAAATTTTGTGAAAAAATGATTCTCAGCTTCCACTAGGAAAAATAACTTTATTTTCTAGGTAGAAGTTGAGAATCTACACACCGTAATTCTGTAAAGTCGCCAAGCAGCCAGTCTTTTTATGAGAAAACACAGATGTATAAAATCAATGGGAATGTAAATCAGTGTCTCTTGCTTCTCCTTATCCATCAATTTGTGAATTTACGGCACCATATTCTTTGGTAATACAAAATAAAGTTTTTGTCCTATTCCGTGTATTAGTCTCAGGGCCAAAACATTCAGACTTATCGTAATTTGAACAGGGTTTCAATACTACATATAGATTGTACAACGGCAAAAATTTTATTGTGTTTATTTAACCGCAATTAATTTGGGAAGGTAACAAAGATGAGAAACAAATGAAATCTGAGAAAGGATAAACCATGAATCTATCTGAACATATATGTCATAGACTGATCAAAACAACACACTATAGTAACTGATGGAAATAAGCACAGAAAACACTGATGGAAATTGATGCAATATGGAAAACACATTTAATCATGAGTACAGCAACAACATGGACTGAACAATCATCAGAAATCAAAGCCAAGCTCCAAAGGCTTTGACAACAATATTAAATGAATCACAGCACCATAATTTTGATTTTGTTCTGCATGAAGTATGGCGGCATTAAAGCAACATTTTTTTCCTCACAAAGTCCTCGAGTTTATAATGTTCCTAGCAGCATCCAATGTCAAGTCTTCGTACACCTGAAATATTATTATAACATAAAGAGGGCTCAAGGTGAGTTGTAAAGAAATCAACAGAAATAAATTACTACACTTGATTGTAATCGCCATTTCAAAGATTGATCAAATTAATACACTTACAAGTTTCTTATAAACTTGTTGAAATGCCTTGCAAAATTTCTCTGCATCAGCTGCACCCACCTACAAAAAAGAACTCCAAAACAATTACAATACATGCTTTTGACCATTTGTTGGTAATGACTTATTTTGGTTTCCCCAAAGTTAGTAAAACGGATGGCCCAATAATATATATATATATATATTATACTTTTGTTGCGAAAAAAAATAAAAGAATACAAAGAATCTCATTGAGCTCGAGCTGCCTAGAAACTTTCCAAAAACTAGGCTCAAGTATACCCATAAATAATCTTATCGCAACCTTAGGTTAAAAAACACATTGGTATTAATTAGATTTGTTAGTAAAACGGATGGCCCAATAATATATATATATTATACTTTTGTTGTGAAAAAAAATAAAAGAATACAAAGAATCTCATTGAGCTCGAGCTGCCTAGAAACTTTCCAAAAACTAGGCTCAAGTATACCCATAAATAATCTTATCGCAACCTTAGGTTAAAAAAACACATTGGTATTAATTAGATTTGTTACACGAAAGCCAGTTGCCAAAGTACAAGGCATACCTTCTTCTCAGCAGTTGACTTTAATTTTCCCCAAAATGCTTCTGTCATTGCGAATCAACATAAACATGATTCAGTTAATATTCCACAACAAAGAAAACTCCGACTCAACTGCATCTCAATTCCATGCTAATAATGCCCACTTGCTTATGTTTCTTACAGTTTTCCACATTTTCAGGAAAATGGCTTTGTAAATATGAAAAACAAAAATAAGAGAGTAAACTCCATTCAATTTTAGTATCATCATGAGGATGAAGAGGAGGAAATTTGTGAACACATACAGTGAAGTTCAGGGGAAAAAAGACAGCAATGAAACAGAAGGTATGGCTGATTACTAAAGCAGGTTGAAAACTATATCAATGACTGGGAGAGAGTGAAAACTGATAAATTGCTTAGCCTTATGCTCCCTTGCATATTATGATCAATAATTTAACAATTTTATTGGCCATATTGAAGGAATGATGGCTACAAAAGCGAACAATTTTATGAGCATTTTGCTGCAGGTTATTCAAATAAGAAAATTAAATGTAAGGTGAAAGATTGAATTTGCTCTAATGCATACAGTTGGATTGCCATGAAAAATGAGAATCTCCTCACTAAAATCGTCAATTATGGTTAGAATAACTAGTAATATCTCATGACCAGATTACGCACCATGAATGTCGTCTCCAGATATGTCTGAACCTCTTTTATCCTCGGTATTCCATGCATCTTGCCACTCCTTTACCTGAGAGCATATCCTAATATTAGATACCACAAGCCAAATAAAACTGACAGCGCTGTGCAGCAAAATTATGCAGCACCTCCTCATTTGGTGCAGATCGAGTTACTTGTCTTGACGAATCCGAATCTGCCTGAAAATACACACGACTGTTGAGCATTTAGATGTCCAAGGACGAAAATAGAAACAAATAGAAGGTGCATACTGGCCTTAGCAACCCATGCCATGTAAAATGCCCTTATAATCTGCTGTACAATATATGGACAGGGACAACTTAAACTACAATAATACACGTTATGCACTCTTCGTCAAGCTATTAATTTATTTAGTCAAAATATTTATTTCTGATTAAATTTCTAAAGAAGCTCATATTAAGAACAAAGAAAATCACAGGCTACATGCAATGACAAAGACACTGAAATTATAAAAAGCAGACTAATTTGAGCTCCTAGAAATCTTTCATCAATAATTACACAGAACCAAAGAAAAAATTCCAATAGAAACACCTAACCCCAACAAACTAATAATAAAATAGACCACGATTTACTTAAATTACAGAACAGCAATATCGAAACTAAGCACCATTCATATGCAATGCACTTTTATACATCTACACATTATAATGAATCTTAACAAATCCGAAATATAAAAAAGATCAAACTTCAAAAATTCAACCACTCAATCGAACAAAATGACGGGTACAACAAATAGTTTAAGATGTGCTATACATGCAAAAATAAAGGAAAAAGTTATGAAGTAACTCAAAAAAAAAAAAACCACAATCACTTCCCTTAATCTGGAAACATATAAATTGCCAAAAAACAGCCAAATCAATAATGAAAAAGCACAGACAGAGACATAATCAATACTATGAGTGTGTAGGTTTATTATATATTCGGAGGCTTACATGATAATCTCGAGATCGGACGACGGGGAAGAGCTCCAGGAGTTGTCGGAATTCGGACTCATCCATGGGGCTTTGCTTTCTCGTTCGCCGCTTGCAGCAATTACCCAAATCGAACAATGGAAATATGGAAATAGTGTGCGGAGCCTCTGCGGTTTGGTTTTGTGGTTTTGTCTACTGTGTCGTCCAGTTTCAATGAAGTCGCTCTTGTTATAAGACCACAAGGGAAGATTGTTATTTTTTTTTCTTTTTCTTTTTGGGGTCGCTATTTGCACCCCTTTTTCTTAGGGAAATTTGATAAAATATCCTTTCTCCTAGGGGTTGTTTTGAATTTTGCCCCCTTATTATTAAAATCAGATTTTTGCCCCTTCTTTTGTGCCAAAAAGACCAAAATACCCATTTACTTGAAAAAACAAAAACAAAAAAAAAAAAAAAGGAAATGAAGAGGCAAAAGAAACCAAAAGACGTCTTTTGGTTTCAAAAATTCAAAGCAAGAAGAAAACCCTCTCCCTCAACCAACACCATCGTCCGACCATCTCCCGCCTACCGTCCGACGCCCGCCGCCACAGCCACCGACCGTCCGTCGACCGCCAACGTCACGAGTCGCGTGATTCGCCCCCTTTTCGAGCACCTAGTTCGTCTACTAGCTTCACATTTCTTCTTCTTTCAAAAAGGTATTTTTATCTTCCTCCATAATGTATGTTTAGTGTGTGTGTGTGTGTGTGTAGTGATTGCGTGTAGTTTTTGTAAATTTGGTGTGTAAAAACTAGAGTTTGGGTTTATTGATAGATGGGGGATTTTGATTTTGCTGCTATATTGCTGCTATGGAGAGGTGAAAAAGTTTATGTTTTTTGTATTTATGTACTATTGCTATATTGCTATAGAGAGGTGGAAAAGAATGGTTGTGAAATCGAGTAGGCTAATATATCATCTTAACTCTGTTTTTGAAATGCAATGAGTCACCAAGCCTTGTGTAAGTGTGTTTGGCAGACAATTGTTTCATGTGATGTTTGAAATTGATAATTATTCATGTTTTCTTCGTGATTTCTTTAGATATATAAGGAATTATTCCCTTACCAATTTCAGCTTCAATTTATAGTTAACTTCTTGGTAAATATGAAAAATGGGAGAGATTGATTTGAGATATGAATGTCTATTTCTTTGCTGCTATATTTGTTCTTCCTTGTTTATTGCTAGATAGGGATTTGAATTTGCTGCTATATTTTCTAGTTAGCTCACATGTTTGCCCACATGTATGCCTACTTCATAATTTATTCATATGTTATTTTCTAGTTTGCCCACATGTATGCCTACTTCATAATTTATTCATGTGTTATTTTCTAATTTGCCCACATGTATGCCTACTTCATAATGTATTCATTTGTGATTTTCTAATTTGCCCACATGTTTGCCCACAGTTATACCCACTTCTGTTACATGTATGCACACTTCATAATTACTTTCATGTTAGTTTCTAATTAGCCCACATGTTTGCCCACTTGTATGCCCACTTCATAATTTACTCTCATTTCTTATTTTCTTATTTACAATTACTAACAAATCTATATTTTGTTTTTAGGTTGATAAAATGGCACTTGTTCCCTACGAGAATGATCAGTTCCCAGCAAAGCTAAGTGCTCGTTGCAATTTGACCAGTACATTGGAAAAAATTAGAGAGTGTCTCAGTGATCACAACATCAATAGATTCAAAAAATCATGTTTTAGTCATTTTTTGGATATGGCAAAGATTAAGTTCCAAGGCCAACTTTACCTACATTTGCTTTTTAGGCAATATACATCCAAGTTAACCGATAGGATAATATTCCATATCAACAACAAAGAGGCTGAGTTTGGAGGAAACGAGTTCGCGTTGATTACAGGACTTTCTTTTGGTCCTAAGTCAATTACTCCTTCTACTTCCACTATTTTTAATAAATTTTTTAGAAGGATTGAACCATTGTGTCTATCAGATGTGGAAGACGCTTTGGTTAGTTGCTCAGAAAGGTTAAAAGGTGACGGGGATGTTACTTTGAAGTTGGCCTTATTGTATTTTCTCTACAGTGCTCTACTCATTAGAGATCAGAAAAGCAAAAAAATTGACAGTGAATATATCCACTTGGTTGAGGATTTAGATGCTTTCAATTCATATCCCTGGGGTCGGGTAGCCTTTGAGTTTTTGGTGAAGGAGACCCGTACTTGTATGAAAGATAGAGTTAAGGGCTACCGTGAAAGAAAGATGCAAAAGCCGAACCATCCGTTTGAGCATATTGATATATACGGCTTCCACCCTGCTCTTCAAGTTTGGGCATATGAGGTTATCCCAGATGTCGCCAAAATATGTGCGAAAACCGTTCAAAAAAATAAGAATAGAGTGCCACGTATTCTACGCTGGACAACAAGCCAAGCTGTGGTATTATTTGACACATTGTCAAAATTGGTTTTCAAGACTTTACTTCCCGGAGATGTGGATAAGGTAACCAATCTTTTTATAGAAATATTATTCTATAAATACACTCAAATCAATGTTAAAAACAAGCCCACCTCCCTGCCCACCCATCTGCCCACATATACTATATTGTTCTCAATAAAAATGAAGTACATTAAATTAAAAATGCAACTTAATACATTATATTAGAAGTAAAATAAGATAATACATGGGATTATTCAACACAACAACTTAATTAAAAATGAAGTATACATTACACAACAATTTAATTAAAGAAGAAGTACATTCAACACAACAACTTAATTAATACATTAGAGTATTCATCACAAATCCTATCTCATGTGACTATTCACTGGAATGGGTTTCTTACAAGTTTTTCGATTATGCCCTATGCCTTTGCATCTCCCACACTTTCTCGCAACTTTTTGTTTGCCCTGGGACAATATCCTCATCTTTCTTGGCCTACCACTAGGAGGACGCATAACCGGGGCATCACCTCCATAGTTGATACTTTAGATGGTGTTCGAAAATATCCGAAAGAGGCCAACCGAAATCATAAGGACGATGAGGTTTCTCTTCCATAATGCCTTTGCCTTTATCAAAGTGGTATGTGAGACGTGGCATATTCTCTGGAACAACGACTTCATTTGTCTGAATGGCCACAAGATCCTGATGATTACTACTAGCTGACTCAAAAGTTTCCTTGTTCTTTTCCCTAGCAATCAAGCAAAGAGGCACATACAAAGTCTTCTCTTTATTCATACAAACTAGAACTTCGACATCATCATCATCAGTGAGTGGACATGGCGGCAATGGATCAATGTGTTCATAGCCAAACCAACTGCTTAATTCTATTTCATAATCATCGGGATTGATTTTACACAATGCATAAGATTTCTCCAATAATTCGGAATACGTGACATCGCACGGGAAGAGAACAGTTTTTGATTGCTTTCCGGTAAACCTCCAACGATAAGTATTTATGTCACAGTCCCAAATTCCATCCCACACAATCAATATAGGACATGATGTACCACCTGCAAACAAAGCCATGACATGAGATAATTAATTAGACATTCTACACAACTGCCCACCTCTCTGCCCACATTTCGGCCCACTCTCCTGCCCACCCTATTTTTGTTTGCCGAAAACAACGATTCCACATTTTTGGCCGATTTAAACAATAATTACAATTACGTATTCACTCTATACACTATATCTAACAATAACAAATTATACCCATTCCAAAAATCTAACAAAGTTGGCTAAATGTAACATTTTTCAAAGAAATAAGCTTCAATTCAATGAATAACATAAACACCATGAAAACTAACATTTATCCATAACTTTCTTGCACAATATAGATAATTTTGATCCAAATGCCCGGTGACTATCGAGCCGCTTTTGCCCGTTTTCGATCCAAATATCAAGAACAAATTTCAAATTTTTGTGTTGCCCGTTTTTAGCACTAGTAGATGGATTTCCTCTTATTTTGTGATCTTGGTCGATTCTTGCTTCTCCTCCTCTAAAGCTTGTTGATTTTGTGAGTTTTTGGAGTTTCTAGGGTTTGGTCGATAGAAGATGTGTGTGTGTGTGTGTCTGTCTTTTGGTTTTCTTTCTTCAGCCTTTTTATTTTCTTCATTTGCTTTTTCTTTTATTTTTGTTTTTCCAAGTAAAAGGGTATTTTGGTCTTTTGGGATAAGAAAAGGGGCAAAAATCTGAATTTAATAATATGAGGGCAAAAATCAAAACTACCCCTTGGGGAAGGGGTATTTTATCAAATTTCCCTTTTTCTTATAAATGCACCACCTCTCTCTTTTTTACAAAATTATATTAACTTGAAATGACTATTATGCCCTTACTATCATAAAAAATTCTAAATACAACCCCGTCTTTTTTTTTCCAAAATTTTTTTCTTCTTCCCTAGAGCTCAAGAGATTTTTTTTTCGCTATTGTGCTACTTTAATTGTAGCATTAAGTGCGAAAATGTGTCATTTTTTATAGACTGAAGGTTTTATAGGTTGGATTCGAAATGATATTACAAATTTTGAGTTCGAAAAAATGCACGAACGTGAAACAAAAAACCCAAAATTTGTAACATCATTTCGGACTCAATCTATAAAACCTTCAATCTATCAAAAATGACACATTTTCGCACTTAATTCTACAATTAAAATAGAACAATAGCGAAAAAATAAAAACATAAAAAATTATCTCTTGAGCCCTGGGGGAGAAGGAAAAATTTCTGGAAAAAAAAAGATGGAGTGTATTTAGAATTTTTTTATGATAGTAAGGGCATAATAGTCGTTTTAAGTCATTATAATTTTGTAAAAATAGGGAGGAAGGTATATTTATAAGAAAATGGGGTGTAAATAGCGTCGCCCTCTCCCTCTTTCCTTTTGAGAAGGTTATTATAAGGGGAAAGATGCTTTAACTTGCTACTTGTAATTCTAGGGATGTTTGAAATCGGCCATTTGATTAAAAAAAAAGGATAATTTCTAATAAAGGTTTTATTGTTATTATTATTCTGAGTCATATCTTGAGAGATAGAGGTGTCAATTTGGGTTGGGTTCAGGTTCTTTGGTTCGGGTTCATGGGTACACGGGTCAGAATATATCAACCCAAACCCGATATGTTTAAGTACTCGTCTAATAAATCTATTTTTATGTACATTAAAAATTTCAACTCAACAAATTTTAAAATTTTAAAACCAATCACTATGACGCATTATTCAACCAATAAAAAATATTACAACTAACAACATAATTACATAAATAGCATACACACTAATCATAGTTTGAGGACAACTTACAAAAAACCATACAAAATAATAACAAAATATATAATTAAGGAGTTTTTAGCTTTTAAGTTTTAGGACGTCTTATTTTTTTATTTTTCTTACAATTAACTAATTATTTAATTTTCTTTTAAATTCATAGACGGGTTATAGGATTAAATGGCTCATAGCAGGTTGACCCGAACCCGACCAGTTTAATTGGTGGATTATCCGGGTTCGACCCAATTTTACCTCAGATCCATGAAGCCTACACCCATACCCACTAATTTCGTGTTAGGTTCGTGTCGGATTTGCGCGTCGAGTCCAAAATTGACACCCTTTTTGGGAGGAGAAGGAGATGAGAATTGATAAATACTTATAGTTTGGGCTTGAGAGTCTTAACACCTACACCACAATCCATCTGATTCTCAAGGTTTTGTTATTAGAACAAAATAAAAGTGAAGCAATTGCATCGTGCTTGTGTCGGATAAGTAGAGATGTTAAAAGGGCCGCAACCCTTTAAACCGGGAAAAAAGAGGGTTAAGGCTAAATTATTTTTGCCCGTTTAAATCAGGGCCTTATTTGGCCTGGACCGTTAAACCCCAAGTCCATTAGGTTAGTCCGTAGGTTACCCAGGCTATCCCGTTAGCTCACTATTTTTAAAAAATATATATGTACATATAAATGAAATTATAATATTCTATATATATATATATATTTTATTATCTCATACTAGTAAATATTTTCAAACTCACAATATGATTTTAGTTTGTATGACGTGACTATTTACTTTTTAAAGAACTTTTTATTCTTTATTACTCGATCTACTTATATAACTTATGTGTAACACTTTTGTAGTTTCTTTACAATTTGAATTCAATAATATATACATAAAGATAAACTTTTTACTAACAATTGGTTTTTATTATTTTATATATTTAAGATAAAGAATAATTGGAAGATGACACTTTATCCAAGAAAAGACCACATATGATGGAACATGATGCACTATCAGTAGTTACTTTGTTGCGTACGTGAGTCGTATTTGTATGCTTTTATTTATGAAGTTTAAAGTTTGAGTATTTGAACTTTAAGATTTTGTCATGCAACTATAAATTATGTGTGATTTTTATATTTATAGATCATTTAGTTTTGTATATCTAGTTTGAATGTTAATGGCATGTGTGTTTTGATTTAAAAATTTAGATTAAATATAAAGTTTTAATTTGTTTTGCTTATAGCCGATAGTGGCTCCTTTAGCCCGGCCCGATAGAGTTAGGGTTGTGTTTGTAATATTGACGGCCCATTAGATAGTGACCCATTTAATTGAAGCTCATTTAGCTTTAAACTCGCGAGGACTGACTCGAAACCGCTAGAATCAACCCATTTAACATCTCTACAGTAAGTAACATTCAACTTTTCAATTTTTTTTAAACAAAAAATGAAATTTATATTCACCTTTAAGATTTTTTTTTTGTTTCGAGTAGCTATTCACCTTTAAGTTAGACATTTATAATTTTATGCATAAGTACAAATGTATGTAAATTGTGGGTAAAATAAACATTCAATGTATTCTTCTCACTAGAAGAAAATTCCAATTTACCAATAGAATTACTGACATAATTGATTTTGTCACTAAATTTTACAATTATCTACAGAATACTGACAAAATAAAAAAAATATTTTTCCCCAAAGTATACCGACAAATTACCAACAGATCACCGACAGTTTTTAAATTTACCGACAGAAATCCTCTAGGTATTTACCAATATTTTTAGATTATGTAAGTAAATATTTACCTACAATATTATCTACAACGATTTTACATATACTTTACAATTGTCTTAATATTACCTACAGATTTTTCTGTAGGTAAACTGGTTTTTTCTTGTAGTGTTCAAGTATAAGTGGAACATTATTTAACGAGTATTTGAAAAAGTAATTAATAAGTTTTTGTTTTTAGTTTTAACTGAAAAATACTATTTAAATAATTTAGATATCATCTTTCGTTTGTGATTCTTTAAAATAAAATTTGCTTGAAAGTTGACAAGTAGGTTGGGTACTTGGGTGTTTCTAATTGCTTTTTATTTTTTTTTATTGATATATAAAAGTCCTCTTTGATATTTATACCGTAAAAAAATACGTTATATTATACCGTAAAATTCATTCTCATCTTTCATTCATCACACAAATTTGTATACATAATATGGGTAAAAATTAAAATAAAGTTTCGCTATAAGAAAGAACCACATACTTATTCAGTTATTTGTATAAGATTGTGCGTGCATACACACATATACATCATGTACAATAATATACATAAATGTATTTATGTACAAAAATTATGCGATAAAATATTATTAAACTTAATAAATTAATTTACATATATACACTCAATAGAAAAAACAAGCAATTGAAACTCGATCCATGTTCGACTCGACTAAAATTCATTCAAATGTGATTCGATTAACTACAAATCCAAGCTCATTAACGTTTTAAAAGCTCAATAGAAAAATCAAACAAGTTTAAACACTACCCGTTTAGGTACACTTGATCGTGGACACCCGTAATTGAAAACATTGCGAGGCCAAAAATAAAAACATAAATATTTACTTGGATATTGTTTGACGCCCTAAATATTTTTAAAATTGAATTTTATCCGATTCTAATTTTGGGCTATTACTCTAGTCAATTTTGCTTTACAATTTAATTTATTTATTTTTATTTATTCAAACTTGGCTAGAATGTTTAGAACTTATTCGTGTTTAATTATGTGAATATTAAATTACATACCCTTCTTTGTCTTCCTTGTGGGACAACCTTGATACAATTTTACTGCAGTACATCAATCTCATACTCTTGTGAGTAGCACAATAATTTTTTATAAGGTGCTTGGTGAGCGATCAATACTATTTACTCAAAATTATATGATGGCTGCAACCATTCAGTGACCAAGATTTCCATAGCGAAAAATGATCACAGGGAAGTTTTTGTTCCTAGAATAATAATTGAAACATGAGCAGTAAAAATGGGAAATAAATGATCCAAAAAATGGTAATAAAGTGAAAATTGGACTGAAAGGACAGATCATACTACTCTATATTCAACTCGAGAATGATTGTTAAAAGCTCGTTCGAGCTCAGCTCATTAAGTTGACAAACAAATTTTGAACATATTTTTTCGGTTACTAGCAAAACTATAAAAATATATAAAGACAAATCAAGCTATTGAAATTCGACTCATATTCGACTTAACTAAAATTCGTCCAAACTTGATTCAAGCTCATTAATGTTTTGAAAGCTCAATAGAAAAATCAAACAAGTTTAAACACTACTCCGTTCAAGTACACTTAATCGTCAACACCCCTAATCGAAAACATTGCAAGACAAAAAAAAAAAGGAACAAAAAATTTTTGGAGAGTGAAATGCTACAAGGAAAATAACTTCAAGGAGTAAAGTGTTCTTTTAGGCTTTCTAAAGGGTTATAAACTCACATTCAAATAGCTCTCACGTCCTATCAGAGAAGAAATATTTAACCAACTGCATAAATACTGATAATAATAGTATAATATTGTAATTATTCTTAAGTATTCTGAAATGGTTACATATGGTATCACTTTCTTTTGCAGTATTTAAGCAAAATAAAGAATAAATAGTGTCTCTCAGCAATCAAAGTACTTCCATGGTACATGGTAGCAAGATATTGATGCATTGTGGAAAACATAGATGGGCTCGATTTTCTCCCACCAACACAATCTTTCAGTTAACAATTAGACATGCATGTTACCTGAGATGTCTCAAATCTTTGAGGCATCTGCAGAAATGCGGCTCAATGCAACGGCTGTCTTGGAGCCAGATGGACGGCCTAAATACTGGCTTATATATTCTCCAGCCGACAAGAGCTTATCCATGTCAATATTGGTTTTAACTCCAAGACCGTTGAGCATGTACACAACATCCTCAGTGGCAACATTTCCCGAAGCACCCTTGGCATACGGGCACCCCCCTAGACCGGAAACTGACGAATCAACTGTGCTAATTCCCATCTGTTGTTAATGGAGATTTTAAGGGGAAATTAGTTAAGTCGCTTCAATAACCACATATAGGGAGTGCTTGCAAAAACTTCTACTTTTAGAAGAAGTGATTTATTGTAGCAGATGTAAAAATAGTTGAGAATCAAAAATTGGTAGTGTTTGCAAATAGAATCAGAAGTTGAGAGTGTTTGGTGACAAATTTGTAAAAATGCTTATTTGTTTGTAAAAGTCAAACTAGAAGCCGAACCACAAATCGAAAGCGCACATCTCCCTGTTTTTAGATACTGATTAAATGAAATAGAATTATAAGCAAAAGTTGGCATTTGCAAACACTAAAAAGTGATTTTTTCCAGCCAAAGACATAGAAGCACTTTTTTTCAGTGATTGCAAACACTCCCATAAGCAAGAGGAAAATGCATTTTTTTTTGGGATAATTACAAAAAGTACCCCTCAGGTTTGACCTAATTACAAAAAAAACCCAGCTAACTTTCAAAATTACAAAAAGTACCCCTAAGGTTTGATTCATTGTTAAAATTAAGGGGTAAAACTATAACATTTTTATAAATATGAGGGGGGATTTTGAAATATTTTTTTCTTATGAAGGTGGGTAAATGTTAGACAAAATATCTCAGGGTATTTTTGTAATTTTGAAAGTTAGTTGGGGTTTTTTGTAATTAGGTTAAACCTCAAGGGTACTTTTTGTAATTAACCCTTTTTTTTCCGTTTTGTGCGTGTGTGTGTGTAAAAACAGTTGTTGCAGGAAATATTGAATAGGAGCATAAAAGCAAGCTGTCTCTTCAAGGTCGATGAGCAAGTGTTTACAACAGAAAAAATAGAGGAATAAATATAACTTGTCAGCTATGACAAGAGTATTCAAAATTTACGTGCATGAAATATTAACAAAAAATAAATCAAATTTGAAATGATTATGGTGTAAAATTCTCTTTTTTTTTTTTTTTCTTCTGTGATGCAGTGTCAATGGTTGGCTAAAACGGGATCTTCATTGGAGTGTCAAGGGTAGGATTAGAGAGAAGTTACTCACTTGTAGGGATAACAGAATATTAGGAAGAGACTGGCCATATGTGTCATGGAAATGAACAGCAAGTTTCTCAACAGGGACGATAGCCATCACAGCTTCGAGCATTGGGAGAACAGTACCTATGCCAAGATAAAGTGCAGATGCCTTCAAGTGAGCAAAAGAATCAGGAAACAAAATTAAAAGCATAAACATGGAAGAAATTTGTGAAGTACATCTAGGGGTAATCTTCACAATTTTAATTGTCTAATATGCAAACTAAAAACGATAAATTGGCTGTTCTGGAAGATCTGTTGAATAATCACACTGTAACTAATCACTTATCATCTCACAAGTTGCATGCAAAGGCAAGAAAGATAATGTACCTAAGTTTTATAAAACAATAAGTTGTTAGACAATTACCAGGTGTAGCAACTCCTATTGTATCTCCAAGTGAGATCTCGAAACAGCCCATGTTATGAAGTTCCCTTGCCACATATGCAACTTTTGATGGGGAGATATATCCTTCAACTGGGCACCCAACCACACAAGAAACATACCTGTTCAACATTACGTAAATATTATCAACCAAGTTCAACATATAATAATGCAGAATCCGCTGTCTTCTTTTGAAAGTGTTTTCCACAATTTATAGAAATAGAATTTTGTCAAAATGGTTATTGAATGAATGGATAGTTTTCATATCATTAAAAATAGTCTTAATCTTGGAGTAATAACTTTCAAGGAAAAATCCGTCCTTATTTTCCTCTTAGATATATTATTGCTAAATGTCATGCTGCTACACAGTTGGAATTACTCTCGAGTAGCTAATTAGTTGGGAGACTTTTCAGGTACAGACATGAAAAATGACCAGAAAAGTTGGGATTATTTGTAATTTTTGGAAAAGTTGAGGAATGTTTATCTAAGATATTTGATGGTGTCAGCCAATTCCGTCAAAATCAACCAACATTTGGGGTAAAAATGTAAGACGGAATCAAAACCTCAAGGAGGTTTCTGTAATTTTGAAACTTATCTGGATTTTTTTGTAATTACCTCAAACCTCAGGGTTTTTTATGTAATTATCCCTTTATTTGATATGTTTTTTTATTTTCTGATTTGAATGTGTTTGAAAAATTCGGGCAAGAGAAAAAAAAAAAAAAAGTGAACTAATTTGTTCCGACTTCCGCAACCTTCTTTTGTTTTCCATACCCCTGACTATATTCTCCTAAAAACTGAGGCAGAAGCAGAACCAATGGACAGATTACAGAATGTGATAGACTAGCGCTCGTAAAGCTGTTTGATCCAAATAAAGCCATTTATTAAACAACTCAAAAGGAGTTGTTGGGACCATTACCATGAAAGCAATTTCTTGGCAATAAAAATCAGTATTGGCCAAGTAGAACAAATGGAAAGAAGATACAACTTGAAACAAGTTGTCATGACAGTTCCAGTAATAAATGTAATTTCCAAGTTAATAATTGACAAAAGAAGAATGATATAATGGACTACATGCACTTATTGATGGATTCAGGCGTCAATACAATGAGAAACTGACCAAGATTTAAACTTTGAACGAATAATTTACGTGATGTACTAACTTCAGCTAATTTCTTTAAGCACCAAGTAACGGTCAAGTTCATGTGGCAAAACTTTAACGACAACTCATTTCATTAGAAGAATCATGCTGTGACTTTTCTCTATGTTCGTAAGTGTTTTACTAGGAATAGCTAAAGTTGGGTTGTAGGGTTGGAGTCATAAAGGAAGGAGAGACGCCATACCCACGCACAGGAATTGAAAGCTTTTTGGCGGCAGAAGTTACGGCACGATACCGAGCAAAGCTCTCTTCAATACTACAGTTAATATTCGATTTTGAGAATGACTCGGAAGCTGATGCGAAAACAGCTACTTCTTTTGCACCAGCTGCAACAGCGGCTTCAAACCCCTGGCAGTTATTTATATATAAATTATCAGAATATTTCTTGTAATATAGAGAAATTGCTGGATTAAATTGGAATGCAAGTACCACTTACCTTAAGATTGGGTGTCAGTACAGGCAATCTAACACCATCCAAATTCTTAACGGCATCCATCACATCCTTTGCATCTGCCAGCTATTTCAGTCAAATAAAAGGAATTAAACAGATGAAAGAAAGCATTTTTTTTCTAGGGATAATTACAAAAATTACCCCTGAGTTTTGAGGTAATTCCCAAAAAATCAATAGGTTTTTGAAATTATAATCCCCTTGAGATTTGATTTTGTATTACACTTCTTCAGCCCCTTCATAAGCAAAAACATTTCAAACACCCCCTTTATATTTGTAAAAAAATTACAGTTATCCCGTTACATTTAAGGCATAATCAAATCTCAGGTTTTTGTTTTGTAATTTTGAAACTTCTCGGGTTTTCTTGTAATTAACCCAAACCTCAAGGTAGTTTTTGTAATTATCCCTTTATTCTGACCAGTACCAGCATTCAATACTTGTTAATGGGAAACGCCAAAATAAATGAGTTTCAACAACGAGAACAAATGGGTGAGAATGACTTTGAAAAACATTAGTCACCTGAGGTACCCACTTTGGTGAAACAAAACTTGTAGCTTCAACGACAGACAGCCCAGAAGAAACCAATTTGTGGATCAGATTGACTTTGACGGACGTCGGGACAATTGTCTTCTCATTTTGCAGCCCGTCCCTGGGGCCAACTTCGACTATCTTCACATATCTTGGTATGTCTTTGAAGAGCTACAGTTATGCAAAAAGATTTGTTGCTCAAAAAGCTATACTAGCTAAACCGAGGCAAACATGGTAATACAGGATGACAGAAATCCATCTGAGAAGAATCAAGAAGCTTTTTCATCAAAAGAAGTAACGTATTTTGATAATCCTAGTTGTAATTGCATCGTATTTGACTGTTATAATCGAAGTGTTTGCAAAAACTTATGCTTTTAGAAGAAGTGATTTATTGTAGCAGAAATAAAAGTAGTCGAGAGTCAAAATTTGGTAGTGTTTGCAAATAGAATAACAAGTTGAAAGTGTTTGGTGAAAAAGTTGTAACATTGCTTATTTGTTTGTAAAAGTCAAACCAAAAGCACAATGAGAAATCTAAAGCACTCATCTCCTGCTTTTAGATTTTGATTAAATGAAACAGAAGCAGAAGCAGAAGTTGGCATTTGAAAACACTAAAAAGTGTTTTTTCCCCCAACCAAAAGCATAGAAGCACTTTTTTTAGTGATTGCAGACACTCCCAATATCGGGCACTCAAAACTGGCGGCTTTTTTTGAGGACTCTGCGAAACTTTTAGCTTGAGTGAATTGAGTACCTTGTATTTTGATTCTCCTGTGTCATTGCCATTGGAGTAGGAGCCATACTTATAATTGGACAAGTAGCGCAAATCACTCATGGTTCCACAGGCCACAGAACTCCTACCTAGACTTGAAGTCCTTTGCAATGAATTTCTTGTTTGTCTTATCCATGTAATAGGCTCCTCTTCAAATTCTTCACTGTAAACAGCATTTACAAGAGCAGATAATTAAGAACCGCGAAATTTTGAATGTGTATATATCAAAATTCGCTTCATTGTCTTTCAATTATAATCACCAAAGCAGTAAGACTGGGAATCACAGGCTAGGAAATGCTTTATAGATGATTGTGTTAGCTTGGAAGATTTTTTCTGGAAAATGAGCATTCATCGTGTAAAAGATGCAGTTAAGTTTCGGTAAAATTCTAGGGTTTGATACAAGTAAATATCCATGCTCGAACCTTAACAGGTATAATTTCTAATTTAACTGATGACCATATCCACAAAGCATTAATTCAGATATACTCTTGTTAAATCTGGGCGACATCAAAACATCTCAGCTAAAAGTGCGGTAGGCAACAATTATGCATTTTTACCACATTTTAAAATCTTCTATTTGATTAATAAAATGTAAGCTCCTTAAAAATCTTATAATTGGAAAAGAGTTAAATATACAAGGAAAAGACAATAAAAAGGGGGCATAAATATAGAAGCAGAAAACAAATAGTGATGATTCCTTCAAACTTCATTGTAAAAAAGAAGAAAGCATACATACTTGCAGCTATTAGATGAGCTGCAACTTCTTCCTTCAATCCAGCAGTTTCCCATTCCCATGTCTTCTCTAATAGGCCTGCATGCACTGGATGAGAAACTATAAAGCCGATCAATATTGCTTAAACTTGGCAGCTTGTCAAGACCAAGGGGCTCCTCCAAACTCGACATTCTGGAAGTGAACGCAACAGAAACTGAACAAATCACAAAGGAAATTAGTCTGCTATGAGGACGTGTCCAAGAGAAAGATGAAGAATTAGTTAAACAAACTATTGTAGCCTGGAATCACATATCCAGCTTCCAAGAGAAAAATAATGTTCTATCAGGCCCAAGCTTTTTCCCTTGTTTACACAATATTAAGCAACAGAAAGTTAAAAAAAAAGATATCTACCAACAAATCAACAAAAAAAATAGAGCACAATAACCAAAAAACAGTAAACACATACAATCAATCAGCAAGTATACATCAGCCACTTATGCTATACCAATCTGAACCTAATTCAGAGTTGTGAGGTATTGACAGAACCTTATACAAGTTCAGGCATATATGTCATCACTTTGATCATCAAAAACCAAGTCGAAGATATCATCATGAAGATTAAAGTAATCGGAACTTTAGCAATTAAACACAAGAAACCACTTAAACGTATGCCAAACAACTACAAGAGACGCAATGTGTAGCAATATGTAGTGCACCATAGCTAACCCCTTTCATGTGAGGCAATGTGCAAATAGGGCTAAAAACAAACAAAACTACTCGATACTCTACTCAGAAAAATCACTAATTAAAAGCTCGTATGAGCTTGGTTTGTTAACATAACGAATCAAGCTTGAACACATTTTTTCTTCAATAAAATGTTAATAAGCAAATCTCATTTAGGCTCTACTCGATTAATAAGCAAATCAAACGCAAACACAATTTTTGAAACGCGATAAAAAATCCAAACAGACTTGAACTATATAACATGTTTGACTCTACTCGTTCTGTTACACCCCTATGTGTGACACAAGATAAACAAGTAAAATTATCCAATGCCAAACATTAAACACAGAAATCCGTTTTCCAAAGCTTAGAGAAGTCCCTTGTAGGAATCCCAAATCTTTTAAATTTTTATCATTCTCTACTTAACCTCAAGTACAGTAGCCGACAATCTAAGTCAAATGACCCTCAATTTCCTTCCCCATTAAAAGATAAATAAATATATCTTCTATTTTCTCAAGAAAAAAAAGGAAAGAAACAACAATCAAGCCAACCAGAGATCCAAATATTGCCCTCGAAAACTCTCACTCCAAAAAACGCAGAGTTGAACTGAAAAATCTGAACCGTCAAGTACGCGAAAAAAAATTGATTAAGAAAAGAAAAAAAATACCTAAAATCAACAAAAAGTAAAATTTCCGGGTTTCTGAAATTGGAAAGAAGGAATACAGAAAATCTCGAAATCCCCTTTTTTCCTTTCCTAAAAAAACTCTTCGAGTCTCCGAGTTTTCCGCAATTGGGGATTTCGGAGATTTAGGTGTTATAGTAAAACACGCAAGTAAAGAAGACGGGTAGTGGTTGGTTTATGTGGACAGAATAGTGAACAAGAAACCAAACCGCAGAAACGTGACGGAGATTTCTGTATAATATATGCTACGCAATAGTACAACAGCATCAATGAGGAGTAGTTGCACTTGTCTCTATTCTGTATATGTGAGAGTGATTTCAACGTTGTGTAGTTGAGTTTGGGGGAGTGGTAATTTTCTTGTGCGGTGCAGACATTAATTCAATCGCCACCACAATTATAGTAAGACACAGAGAGAGAGAAAATGGTGGGAAAGGGTGGTAGGTTGTTTTCAGTTGGAAGTTGGTCAATTTCCTCAAATTCATAAATTGGTACTTAGTATTTTTATTTTTTGAAAAAAACATTATTAGTTAACATTTTTTTATTGAAGAAGATACTGGGAGTGTTTGCAAAAATTTCTTATTTTAGAAGTGATTTATTATAAGCGAAGTAAAAGTAGTTGATAGTGTTTGAAAATAGAATTAAAAATCGAGATTGAGAGTTGAGAGTCTTGTTGATAAAATTGTAAAAGATCTTATTTATTTATAAAATTTGAAAAAAAAAAGATAAACAGAATCCGAAACACCACTCTCACTTCTTTTTGGATTCTCGATTAAAGAATTAGAAGATAAAATCGAACTTGCAAACACTAAAAAGTATTTTTTTTTAATTCAAAAGATGAGAAGCACCAACTTATTACTATTTTTGGTTCCTAAATATTCTTACTTTTTTTTTTTTTTTTTTGAAACCTCCTAAATATTCTTACTTAGTTCTCTTTGTGTTGTTAAATTTTAGATTTCTTTAAATTCAAAATTATTGCGGCATGGGAAAGACCCATACTTGGCATGAGAAGTTGGCATTCGTCAGTATTTGTAAACTAGTTAACCGATAGAAGCTAAATATAAATTATATAATTGATCATTTTATCGCATTGCTATATGAATTGGTTATATGATCAACCATTAAAATGACATTATTATTTTACTTGCAAATTCATTTTCTTCGTATCCTTTTCTTTTTTTCTTTTTACTCTCTTTATTATTGTTGAATTAAAAGTGTATTCTGTAAAATAGAGTACAAAGTAGAATTGCAGATATGCTGAAGCGAGTTAGACTCTATCCGCAAGATAAACACGTCCCTTATAGTCTTGTGATTAACAAACGTGTTATCCCCAAAGATATCAATAGCAACGCCCTTAAAAAAAAAGAAAGATCGCAAATTTTAAGGTTCCTCGTGAATCAATTGTGTAAAAAACTCGAGCATATACTTATGCAATATGACAAAGAATAAAATGAGAGAAATTGCTTGTGTATTCTCGAACAACTACAATACAAATCCTATTTATAGGACTTCCAATCGATGAGGGCTTCATAAATGCGGGCAATAACTCTATCGGGATAAACCTCCAAGTAGTGGACAATCTTCAATGGCCACTAATTTGAATCTCCAAGTAGTGGGCAACCATGAGCTAGTAGCAACATATGACAATTTTAGTTTTTCAGCTAACTATCCCTTTGTTGTTTTTTTTTTTTTTTTTAAAAATAAAAACAATTATTTTTTTTGCAAAACTAGGCCAAATCCCGTCAGTGGGATACTGACACTCGTCCCCAAATAAGTGCAGGTCTTGCCCACCACACATCACATGTCTATAGTTATATCATTTTGTACACTCTTGCACACCCACTTATTGATATATTGAATTTAATCAATATTAAATGTGGGATGAGTGATTTTTCACCTTCCCAATATCCGTTATCCCATTTTCAAGTGACAAAATTGTGTATTTTATTTCTCACTCACCACAAATTAGTTTTGAAAAGTTAAATATACTAAACATATCTACTCGAAAAGTTGATTATCATTCCAATATTTACCTCTAGAATTAAATAATTAGTCACTAAAAAATTGGTCAAAGTGTGGTTATCACCCAATCTTCTTAAAAACCAATTTCCAACAATTTTCTCCTTTTAGTTTTTCTATTATTCTCTTTCTTTTGGTTTTTCTTAGGGAAGCTTTTCCCTTCTTTCAACTGTTTACATTATTGACGAAGTATTGTAGGGAAAAAAAAGATATTTATTAGATGAAAATATATTTATATCCATTTACATATACTGGATTTCTTCAACTTGAAAGATGGATCAGTTGTTATTAGAGTTGTCAAATGAGTCGGGCACCCGATGCTAGCCCTCCGGATCAAGGGAAAAATGGGTCATGTTAGGCAAATCCAAAATTCCTTTGAGTCGTTATTTTTGGAGCTCAAACACCTATACTTTAAAAATACAAGTAAATTATATCAAGTCAATTGGGTTGGTGGCTTTTTTAGGAGAAATTAAAGACCCCCAACCTAATCTCCATCGAACCGACAGCTTGGCCCACTGAGTCGATCGGTTTTGACACCTCTAGTTGTTATATATGTTCCAGACAAGTTTGATTTTGAGAAATAGTAAAGACCAAAATTGATCCAAATATAAGATAGAAAAAAAAATGTAGGTGAGAAAATAATCCAACAAATAAAGGAGAAGATACCAGAGATATGTGCAACAAATCAAAGAGATTTGCAAATTGAATTTTGGATTCTAACTGAAGGCAAATAAAGTGAGAAGCTTGGCTTCAAAGTAATTTGCGATTCTACATAAATATTTTTGTTGTGGGAGAAGAGTTCTTTTTTTTTCCTCGGGAGATTGGAAATATATGGATGTTGACGTTGAAGAGAATTTAACAACACGTATTTCAGGCCGTGAGAATCTAGTCAATTAATTGGTTCAAGACAAAATGGCAACAATTACAAAAGGGAATCTTAAATTGTTTTTGCAAACTAGCGTATCCAAAGCACAGTGTAAGTAGATTAAGGGATCAACCTTGTGCTTGTGGTTGTAGAAGTTTGAGTTGTCAGAGCTATTGAGGTGGGATTTGATCCCATATCAATGGATGTGTTCCCCCACTAATCCCTTGTACTAAAAAAAACAGCTACATCATAATAATTTGACTAATTAAGTTAAAATATGTAAAACATTAAAAAAATCTTATAAATTTCATAATAATTGGATAACTTAATATAACAATGGATTTCAAATTTTTAAGCTCTTGGTTTGAATAATTATTTGACTAATTAAAGTAAATCTTGAATCTACGTAATATGAAGTCCTCAAAATCCTCCTTTTAACCTTTTCTAATACATGTAACTCTTATGAAGTCCTTTCTTAAATGCAAATCTCATGGGATAAATAAAATATAAATTCGCTAAATTTATAAGATAATACATATACGAAAATTCATATAGGCCTCATGCTATATATAAATTAATAATTACTTAATATAAATTACATTTATGATTCATCTATAAAGAATTCATAAAAATGACTCCTACTGTTATTTGTTAATTCCTTCGTACCACTAAGATAGGCAAGTAGAGTATTTCACACATATTAAGAAAACACATAATAAATATAATTGGAATTATAATATTTTTCTTATTTTTCCTACCCTATCCTTGCATTTAATGGAGATATATCATTGTTAGTCTCAAGCAAAGTTAATTAAATAAATGTAGTTTAGTCTATTTTTGAATAATTAATATTCTCAATAAGGAAACAAACATATAATTTGGGGATGCATTAAAAAAGAAAAGTTCGCCTATCTTAGTGGAGTAGGTCTCCGTAGACGGTCTTATGAAATAAGTTCCGTAAGACGGATCCACCCGCCAACCCACCCCGCCCGCCAACCTAGCCCCTCCGCCCCTGCACCCCACCTTGTTAGTTTAAAAAAAAAAAATCAACATCAACGCTTGTGAGGAATTGAACCCGCTACCTATACGCACTTGGGTGGTATTCTACCACTACACCACTAGTGCTTACCGTGCAATTTTAGAATAACAATGTATATAAATCTATTCATAAATACGTCTGGTAATTAAAAAATTTAAAACGCCTATAAATGTAAAGGCTAAGAATCGAATCCAAGTTTATTAAATGGATACTTATAAAAGTGTTACTTTAACTACATCATATTTATTTGTTATTTTTTCTCTTTGTTTATTCCTAGTTTGTAACTGTATTAAGAAATCTGATACTTTGTGTCAACAAACGGATACTTTTACTTATAAAAGTGTTACTTTAACTATATCATATTTATTTTTTACTTTTCCTTCTTTTCTTCATTTCTTATTTGAGACTATATTAAAAAAACATGATACTTTATCTCAAAAATAGATACTTTAACGTATAAAAGTTTGACTTTAACTCGTTATATATATTTATTGTAATATATTCATAAGTTGTGACTATATTAAAAAAATATGTTACTTTATCTAAAAAACAAATATTTTTACTTATAAAAGTATTACTTTAACTCTATCATATTTATTATTCAACTTTCTTTGCATTTATTATTAAAAATGTAATACTGTATTTGAAAAACGGATATTTTTACTCTTAAAACATGATATTTTGTCTCAAAATATATATTTTTACTCATAAAGGTGTTACTTTAACTCGATATATTTATTTGTCCTTCAATGTAATGTAATCATAATATGTGGCTATATTAAAAAATATGACAATTTATCTAAAATAACCGATACTTTTTCTCATAAAATCAAGCTATTTTTAATCAAAGGAAGAAAAACGAGAAAAAAAAAAAAGTTGAGTTTGTTGACCCACGGACTGACGATCAACAGGATCCGCGGGTCAAATAGATCTATCTTACGAATTGAGACCCGTAAGACGGTCCTATATGAGTTTTTGCCATCTTAGTGGGAGGGAGAAGGGAGTGCCTGTTAAAAATAATGTTATCTTAAATTTTACCTCGACTTTTGTTAAGGTAGAAGAGTTTTTAGTGCGCTTTCTCATAGCTCAACAAAATATTATTCAATGCCATTGTTGTTGAGCTTTCTTTGGAGAAGGGGATGTATAATAGAATCATTATATTCAACTTCAGAATTCAAATGCCGCTCTCAATTATTAGCTCGACGCGTTCAACAACTTTGCAACTTCAACATCTCTGCAGCTTGTATAATTCAATATTTTTGCAATCATTCAATCGTTTTTTGGATGAACATGACAATTATCTATAAATAGAATAAATATTTTACATCCATAATTCAATAAATTAATAGATTATCAATTTATCAATTATTTAATATCTTTCTAAATTAATAGATTCTCGCAAATCCCAATGTTAATAATTTTATGAGGTTTAAATGTCCTCTAGCTATATATGTATAGATATATATTTTCATTTACTATCGTTGAGACTTAAGAGTAATTGTTTCACCTTATTTCATTTATTTTGATTGGAGAGGGTTGGAGGTGAGGGAGATTGGGAGTTGATGTTCGATAATACTATACGAGAAAAATAGTAATATATTACTTTAAACTTTTAAATTGATGCTGGTAAAATCCGCAGATCACTTCAAGTAAATGATAGTCCAACTTCTTCTCCAAAGCTAGTAGAATATTGGAATAGAACTAGCATGCAACAAACATAACAAGATTAGGGGATCTATGGGGTGGTCCCAAGGAGACTTATCCGACGCTCAAGTCAATGACTAAGGAGAAAAATTCCGAGCACATGAATGTAATTCGCGATAATTAATTGAACTTACTTACAAATGAGATGTCTGAAACTTTTTATATCTAGGTTGATGGGTTGTATGGGCCTTTTAGGATAAAGTGGGCCGCTTGGGCCGGTGTGGGCCAGTTTGAGTTGTATAGGCCGTAAAATCATATATGTGGCCCAATAATTATTAATATTGGGTAATTAATAAGATTAAATAAATGCATTATGATTTGCATATTTTTGTGTGTATTTTGTGTGATAATTTATACACATTTTTGGCGTGTTTTATTTGCGTTTGCATATTTTAGTATTACATTGTGTTATTTTGTTGATTTTCTAGGATTTGGTAGGAAAAACAAGTTTTGGAGCAAGAAACGTCAAAAAGTCATTTCGCGAATCGCAATGGATCTTCGTATTTGGAACATAACCTTTTCATCTAAAGTCCAATTGACTGATTTTTATGTCATTAGAAAGCTAAGAGAGGGTTCTACAATGTCTACTTGTGGTACTAAATGCAAATGAATACATTTGGATGGGTTAAAATTCATGTGAAAATGGAAATCAAGCGATGAGATTTTGGAAATGACAGTCTTAGTATTTTGGCCATAACTCTCTCTAAACAATTGATAATGAAGTCATTCAAGTGGCTATGGAAAGCTAAGAGATATAGCTATAATTCATAAGAAGATACCGAGGCAAATTCGATATTTCAAGGGTGCGCATTCGTACACAAAGTGCGCCGGGTCGGAATGGGATGGTAGCAAAGGCGGCGGTGTCTTGGTGCAAGAGTGCGCGGCATCAGTTGCGAACGCACACTGGCGACTTGCGTAACACGAAATTTTTATTTTTATTTATTTTTTAGCTCTTCCACCTTGTATAAGACTCTAGACTTATAAGTAAGACTTGGGAACCCATATTTTCGAACACTATTACTTAGCACTTTTAAAATTTAGTTTTTGTGATTTTTCTATTTCATTCAATATTGGGATTGCTTGGGTTCTTCTCATTGAAGTTATTTTTGCGGTTTAATCAAAGCGTAATATTTCTTCATCTCTTTTTGTCTAATTTTAATTGTTTGGTGATTATTATTGTTGCATGATTGTTTTCTTTCCTTCCATTGAGATTATGATCTCACCCCCATGCATGAACTAATTTTCTTGTTCTAGGATTAGAATGATTTGATTTGAACAAACAAGCATGAATATTGACTAATTGATTTGCTTTCCTGAATAAATTACTTTATTTGATAATTGATTATCTGATCAACTTTTGATTGTTTTGAGAGAATAATTGAGATCGAGAGAAGATATTATTCTGAACTAAATTTATCCGAGGGGGTTAAGTATGAATCGAAATATATTATCTAACTTATCTTAATGAAATAGCAAATTATGTAGGGATAGCTCTAATCTGTGAATACGTGAGTTATCGATCTGGCCTAGTTTTTACCTGTTTGTTATATTTGTTAATCGCATGATCAATTAGCCGATATTCTGCTTGCAAGTTTGATGAGATGATTCGAAATCCTGAGACTTTCATCCATATTGTTTTTCTCATCCATATCATTTTTCTCTCGAGTTTAATTGTGTTTAGTTCTAATTTATCTTTTTACTTGTTTTTTTAGTTAATTAAATCACAAATTTAGTTAGAGTGTTTAAGATTTATTATTTTGTCAATTGTGTTGCATAATAATTAGGGATAATTACAAAAGTACCCTTGAGGTTTCACCTAATTACAAAAAAACCAAATAACTTTTAAAATTACAAAAGTATCCCCGAGGTTTGATTCAATGTTAAAATTAAGGGGTAAACTGCAATATTTTTATAAATATGAAGGGGATCTTGAAATAGTTTTTGCTTATGATGGGTTTAAATGTTAGACAAATTAAACTTTGGGGATATTTTTGTAATTTTGAAAGTTAGTCAAGGTTTTTTGTAATTAGGCCAAACCTCAAGGTACTTTTTATAATTAACCCTAATAATTATTTGCCTCTAAGTCTTCTGCGAGGGACGACTTTGGTCAACTTGCAACCTTCGATTGATCTCGTGTTCTTGCGAGCATCGCTAGATTTCTTTTAGATGTTTAGCGATCGAACACATTAAATAAATAATGGCGATAATTATGAAAAGATAATTTTATGCCCCAACATAAGCCCCAAACTCCTGACTATAAAAGTCAAAGAGAGTAGTGCGAGAGTTAGATTCTCGATGAATATGTGATCGGTGAATGATTTGATCTCTTAAGGATGAGGATGTCTCCTCGAGGAGGAGGTCTCTGAAAGAGGAAGTCCCAGTGGCCAAAAGTCTTCGGAAGGATAGAGTTCGGAATGAGCGAAGTTCGGGAGGTCGATAGAACACGAGAGGTTTATGAAGCGCTAGCTCTCGGCCGAAACCCAAGAGTTGAGTTTCTTGCGTGGGACGAGTTCTCATGGGATTCAACCTTTTGAGAGGAAAAATATTTCTTGTGAGTGAGTAGTTATCACGAGACTTGAAAGTTAAGAGTTAAGAGTGGAGAGTAGAGTGCACCCATGTAGGAGTGGGGAAGGGCGCGCCCCGCCGGAGTGGGGAAGAGCGCCCCACGGACTGGGTGGCGTGAAGTCGCTTCTAGTGGGACTTGGTACTTGACGAGTGCTCGCATAGTACATAGTTATCTCTTACAAGATTTAGTCTTGGAGAGTGTCATGGATGGGCTATAACCATCTCTTATAAAGACTTATTACCTTTTGAATAGTGTGTGACTAACTTATGCAGAATACCGCTCCGGGATGTGATAGCTTTTTTCCAAGTTGAGGAGTATCTTGATACAAGAGATATATATGGGCTTGAGTAATGGGAGTAGATGTAATACATGAGAGTTGATGAACTCCATGGGAAGGCATGAGAGCCAACTGGTGGATTTGACTAGTGAGAAGGGGATGTTGATGACGAAGCCCCAAGACTTGAGCATTTTAGTGCTTCACTTAGCTAGATTAGCTTCACTCTCTGCCTGTCTATTCAAATCTTGTGTTTAGAAGTTTGATATTATGTACTTGATATATTTACTTAGTAAAGTGTTGATTGATAGGAGTGTGTCCCTGTATATTTGCCGTTATGAAACAGGTCAGGTCGCGGGGGCAGCACCACCTCGTGGTGGCTGGTGGGCAACGCCCCCGAAAACAAATCAGATTTCTGGCACCATTTTGAAGATGTACTTTTCTGGGAAAATATGACTGGTAAGAATCTTATAGGGAGCCGATAGAGGAGAGAAGTAAGTGGGAGAAAGCCCTTAAGGGGCACCCAGTCCTCCAACCGTTCCCAGGGGATATTTCTCGTTCTCCCCAGTTTGTTCTTCGTCGTGCGGACTTTCTTTTCTCTCTAGTGTTTTTGCGAATTTCGAGTCAAGTTTCAGATCCTAGAGACTCGTTCTTTGTTTGGGGAGTAGCGAAATATCGTGGAATAGGATCACCGGGCGGAGCCACCAGTGGGCAGACGGAAGTAGATGGGAGAGAGCTCCTGGGGGATGTTTCTTATCCCTCGATCCATTTTTCTTCACGCAGAGTTCTTCGTTCTTCAAGATTTTCACGTGTTTCAAGCCAGGTTCTGGAGCCCGGTCTTCTGACATCTTCATTCAAGGGCCGGGGATTTACCAGCCAGGCAGTTTTTAGTATTCTCCATCCAACTTTGATTTTGCCTATGGAGTTTACGTTCCCCATTTGTCTCTGAGGCTTCATATAGTTGACAATTTTGTTATTTTTCATCATTCGAGTTCAAGTGTGGAAGAGCATGTAGAGGAGTCCGAGGGGGAAAGTATGGATGAGGCTCCTCAGCCCTAAGTATTAGAATAGACCGCCTCTTAGATATAGAGCTCTAATTAGGAGAGCTAGTGAGTAGAGTGATTTCTTATCGTGTATGAAGGTTAAGGGAGCGTGTGGAGTTTCCCCATTTTTCCGTATGTTGGCTTTGAGACCGGAGAATAGACTTATTCTTCTCTTGGTTGTGAAGTACTTGGACGAAAGCGAATGAGGGCTTCCAATCCTCGGGAGTGAGCAAGGGCACCTAACTTCTCCAAGGAGCAGGCAAGGGCGCCAAACTCCTCCGAGAAGTGGGCTAATGTCGGATAAGGCTTGTTTCCTTGTCCATATTTTCTTTCTCTGAGTTATACTCTGTACTTTGCTTGTTCCAGATGAGATTAACTTTTTCGGATACTAAGTTTTTCAGCAGGAGTAGTTCACTTTGCGAGGAGTGTTGGCATTCTTTTACGTGATTGTTATGTCAATGTTTCTCCCCACATGTGTTAGTATTTTTTTGCATTTGCTCGTTGCATATTGATGTATAGATTATTGGTGGAAAGTTTTTAAGTTGTTGAGGAGGTGGATTTCTCATTGGTCACCTTCTAGAATGGGGTAGGGCGCACCTCCAAAACACCCGGAGGAGGATCTCCGATCCGAGAACCCCGAATGGGAGTTTAGTGAAACCGCCTCTTGGATCTCGGGAGGGTGTTTCCCGGGAATGCTTAGGTGGAAGATCTTCTCACCTGGGACGCCGCTAGATGGAAGTTCAACACCAAAAATGAGTCTTCTTTGATCGTAGAAAGTGCCGCTTCCTGGGAATATCTCCAGGTGGAGGATATTCTTACCGGGATGCCAGATGGACGTTTAATGAGACCGTCTCTGGATCGCAGAAGGGATGCCTTCTCCGAATGTTGATGGATGATCTTCTCAACCGGGGATGCTGGGATGGAAGTTTAATGAGACCGCCTCTTGTATTACGAAGGAGTACCTCCGGGTAAGTTGGATAGAAGTTTAATAAGAGCACATCCTCGACCACATGAGGGGTGCCTCATTAGAACACCGGTGGATGATCTTCTCACCCAAGGACGTCGATGAGAGTTTTTATAAGAGTTGTGTAATTACAGGACTTTGTTTGCTCAAATGGCAGAGTAAAGCTTCTCTAGAAGCGATTTGTTTTCCTAACGGAGAGCAAGGAGTTTCTCTATAGGATTTTGTCTACCTCACAGATTACGAAGCATCTCTAGAGTAGTTTACTATCTTGACGGAGCACATAGCTTCTCTCTACAGACTTTTTCTACCTCACGGAGGCTAAGCTTCTCTCTAGGAGCTTATTTTCCCGACGAGTGTGAAGCTTGTCTACATGACTCTGTCTACCTAAAGGAGTGCGAAGCTTCTCTAGATGTGTTTGTTTGTTTGACGGAGCGTGGAGCTTATCTACAAGAGTTTGTCTACCTCATGGATCGTGAAGCTTCTCTAGAGATGTTTGTTTGTCTAACAGGAGCGGAGCTTCTCTACAGGACTTTGTTATATACAGGGTAGTGTGGAGCTACCTCTTACGGTGGTTTTGAGTTATCACTATTGTGAGTATGTAGTATTCTCTTAGCTGACAGGATATGTGCTTCTTGGCTGAGAGATTAGGTGTCTCTCGGCTAAGTGGCCAATTGCCTCTTTTAGTGGATGTGATAACCTGCAAAGTTTACTTGGGCGAGTGTTATTCGAAAGCGTAGAGATGAGTCTTTAGGATTCCGTTAATGACTAATTTGGATGAGTTTCGTCCTTGAGAGTTAGCATTTTCTAGTGTTGTTATGTAGCGCCCGTGGGGTGGCCTTGGATGGGTGCCCAAATGCGGATAAGCGTCTTTGTCTTACACGGGCATGTGAGTGGCATCTCAACCGTGTTTATTGGGGACCCAAGCTCTAGGTGGACAAAGAGTGCAATAGCCTAAACTGGTTCAAACCTAGTCTTCTTGAGATTGCCATTCGTGTTAAAGAGTTCCCTTGTTTGGAATTGTATTGCTTTGTAGTCTTGTGTTCAAATATTACGGGTACATTCTTCTCTTTGCTAAAGTCACGCAATATCCTCTCAGGGGTGTGGTGCCTATCTTTGGCTTCATTGCGTTCCTCGTAGCATGTTTTAAGCGTACTCCATGTGTCTCCATTTTCCTGGACTTCCGTAAATGATGTTAGTAATTCTAGCGACGTGTGAGTTTCTCTTGATGTAAATTTGTTGGAGGGTTCTTGGCCAAACATTCGCCGGAGAATCTCTTTCTCCATTACTCTACGAGAGCTGTGAAGTCTTGTCTCCTTTGGGGAGTGGTTTCACCGGTATGTTTGAATGAATTGTTCTTCTCGCTTTGGAGTCTCGGGGCTTTAGATCGCGTCCTGGTCGTCTTGAGTGGCCTTAGGGTGTGTACGTATTTCTCTTGAGCGGCTTGAGTAGAAACATGAGAGATCTAAGGAAACATGAGGAGACCCTTGTCGAGAGAATGTCGAGTGGAAACTCTCCGCGGCATAGTCGGGGCTAGAAAATGCGTCCGTGTGCTTTAGTGCAGGAAGTAGTGCTTGGCCGCCTCATGTCCCGTGTGCAATGGGTCTTTTGGTGATTTCTTCGTGGTTCAATTTTCCTTGTCTTAGGGGTCTTCGTCTCCTCCAAAGAGTTGAGAATTTCATTCTTTTTCCATGTTGGGGAGATACTTCTCCAATGATTGGAGAGTTTAGGAGCTTCTTTCAATTGAGGAGGGATCATCGTGGTCTTCTTGGGAGTTCTCGCTTCTTCCGTAAGGAGTTGCTTGCTCAGTTGCCTTGACTAGCTTGGATGGCTCTTGAATTCTCAATTGAGCCTGGAGGTGAGCTTGTGAGTGTCCTTGCTGACTTCTATGCCTCGCTTCTTCTCTAGCAACATGATGGTCTCTCTGGTGTCCAGTTATCTATCAGTTCGTTGTTCCTCTCTTCCGTTCTAGTCGAGTTAGGATCATCCACCGATGGTGGAGCTATGAGGGGTCTTCATACAGTTGGTGATGTGACATGCTATGGCAGGATGCCCGTAGTGCCTTGGGCAGCTTCTTTCAGTAGAGCTAGAAGGCTTCTTGAGTCAAGGAGACATCTACAACTAGTGCGTGAGTAAAGACTTGAGCGATGGGCTCTGTTCCTCGGATCCTTCTTCACCCGTGGGTGACTCTTCGTGTGTTCTCGCCGCATCTTTCATTTTCTTCTCCTTCACCTCCAAAAGTTAGGGTCTTCGGAATCAAGCGGGCTCGGGGAGGTCTCCCGACTTCTCGCTTGCTTGAGGCCTCAGAGCAGCTCAAGCTCCATCAAGTAGGACTATGAGAGCTTCCCGGGTCCAACGAACTTCTTTGGCGGGCTATCTTCTTGCCTGGTATTCCCAGCTCTGGAGTTGACGGCTTGGCAGTTAACTCTGCGTGCCTGTGACCTTGTCTGCGTTCTCGTGTCTTGGTTGTTCTCACAGACGGCGCCAAAATGATGTTGTTAAAATCCGCAGATGGGTGCCTAAGATGGGTGGACCTTTTTTTACCTGGGTTGATGGGTCACATGGGCCTTTAGGATAAAGTGAGTCTCTTGGGCTGTTATGGGCCGCGTAGGCCAATTTGAGCCGTATGGGCCGGAGAATCATATATACGGCTCAATAATTAATAATATTAGGTAATTAATGAGATTAAATAAATATATTAAAAAAATAATGGCGATAATTATGAAATGACAATTTTATCCCCCAACATAAATATTGATAGATTTTTTTTTAAAATGAAATATTGATGGATTAATTTTATGTAAATAAGTAATTATGATAGTTACTTACTAAAAATAATAAATAGCATTGCCTATACTAATATTTTGTTTTATTGCAACACCATCCCTCTATTGTCTCTTTCGTCTAACATTTGGATGGAGTGGGATTTAAGATTTAACAACAATTTTTTAAATAGAACATGCGATGATTAGTTGGGTGGTCTAATTCTTGTTGAAATGTTCATCGTCCAAGCCTGTTGGAATAAAAACTCTAAAAGGAAAGTCTCTTGAAATTACGTCTTTTTATTCTAAGCATTTAAAACAAATATAACAAAAAAAAAAAATCTAAAATATTGAGAAGAACTAACCGCAATTAATCGAACTCTGTCGATGGAGTGTATCACCATGTCTTATTTAAATAACAAATTGAAGCCAAAGTAAGAATAAATCCCAATATTGCATGTGAATTAATTCATATTGTAAAGAGTCAATGAGATCTCGTAGTTTTGGTTTAAACCTCGTTGATAGCTTTTTCAAGACAAAATTTAGAAAGAGGAGGGCAATGAGAATCGAGCTCTAAACATTTTGTTTGAATTGAGAGTTTAACTACTCGACTACTATTTAATTCCCACCTTATTGGCATAGAAAGCCATATAACTCTAGAATTAGAAGGGGAAATAAAGGGAAAAGGAAAATTGTAATATAGTATTATAAAACATAGTGAAAATTGTCTTAATAAAAAATATCTTTCAAGTGGAGCTTCTAGAATCTCTTGGGGTTGTCGTCTTGTGGTGGACTACAAAAATGACAAATTAAATGGAATGGACCCTGGCATTTACTTGGTTCACAAAATTTCAAATAAGAAAAGTAAGGCTAGAATTTTATGACAAGGGCCTATGTCAATTAGCTCACTTTTGTATCTAAATTCTGGCTCTATACCCACCACAGGTCAAATTACATGGTAGGGTTGGGTAAAATAATCACCTCTCAACCAACATTTCTCAAGTGCCATTGTGTTGTATTTTGTATGGAGTAGTCAAGAGTCAAGACAAGGAGGAGTAGGTGGCTGTAAATAAATTGAGTCAAGCCGTTATAAAAAGTAACTAATATTAATTATTCAGCACTATTTAAGTGGCTTGACTAAGATTGAGAGTGCTAGTCGTGGCCCTAGAACCCTCGCCCTAGTGTATGAAAGAATGTAAATTGCATGATGTGTCTAAATTTAATTAAGATTTCTTGTTTCACTTTCTCTATTCCACTACATTGGATGAATGATATGTGTACATGATGATGTCACATGATGTCACAATGATGTGTCATTCATCCAGTGTATGGAATAAAGTGGAGTGGAATGCAAAGTAGAATAGGATATCTCATCCTCGCCTAAACTTTATCCATCGGAATAAAATAGAGCGGGAATCGCAATTAATTCGGGATGAGACGGGGATGTGAATTCCCAATTCTCTAGAAGTGGGAATGGGATGAGATAAAATCTATATCCCCATCCCCGCCCCATTTAAAAAACTACCGCCCATCCCCATTCCCCGTATATAATTATATTTAAATTATTAATATTAATTCTATTTATAATGTTTTATTTATTAATTATAAAAATTAAACCCTCCCTTGTTCTCATTCTTTATTTTAGAAATTATGAATTTAATTTTATTGATTTTAATTATTGGTTATTTTAAATAATTTATTTTAAAGATATTTTTACTAATAAATGCAAACGGGGAACTCAATTCCTGTTCCCAATTCCCACCCTCTAGAAAAATAGTGGGGATTTGGGATGAGATTTTGGGATAGAAATACTATATCCCTATTGTCATCCCTACTCAAGATCCCCATTTTACGCTCAGATAAATTGTCCCTCATCTAGCCTCCCCCAAAGCCACAAGGGGCTTAATGCATCCCCTATTCCCGAATATATATATTATATTTATTGAAGAAGTTGTTGGTTTAGTGGGATTCAAACCCCTATCTTCGCTAGTAGCAAGATAACGTTATTGATTGGTCAACCAGTTGAGATGTGTCTTAGAAAACTGGAATCCATGACAACAAGGATCATGGGGTCTTCTTACCACTAGGACAAGAGCTCATTGACTTCTATAGAATTTTTACATTTTACTGAATTTGCTCTTGATCCTTTATTACTATACCCATTATTAAAAAAAAGATTAATTGCAATATTGCAAACTAGAACGAAAATTGTCAAATTAATAATTTCATAAGTTGACACTTGAAGGGAATTGCTTGGTAGTCTAGTGGTAAAACGTTTGTAAAACCTAAACATGTGTTTTGGTTCGATTCCCACGAATCTCACCTAGTTCCTTCCCCATTCAATATTTATACTCAAAAGAAAAAAAAAAGTTAACACTTCACAGATACTATAAAATAAATAAGTCAATGTCAGTCATTTTGAAATGTGAAATTTGTTTAATTTTCATGTTGGTACCTTAACTTTGAGAAATGACTTAATTGATATACATCTTGATCAGATTCACACCAATGTTCCACATAATTTAGGGACGGAAATCACAACCCAACAATAAAAAGTATTAAAACAAAATATAACAGGACCAGTAAATACATTTTGACACGTAACAATTTTTTTAAAGAAAAAAATGTAGATAAAATATTGACGAATTTTCTTATAAAATCATATTTTAATACTTTGAGGGCCCCTCGATACTCTAAATATACTCATACATATAAAAACCCGCTAATATTTCTCACAACTAATTCATGAAATTAAGTTTATTATATCTTAGTAGATGATCAAACCATAAACGAAGATCAAAATACACAAAATTACCCTCGCATGCTATATATCTCTTTCTCTACCTTCACATTTTCAGATTTTCTTCAAAATAATTTGTTAAAAAAAAAGTCACTATGAACGACCAAGTAAAAAGTACCACTTAAAATAATAAGACCCAAAAACACAGTAAAAATTGGTACAACAACATCCACTTAAAATTAAAGCCTGTAACAAATGTTGCATCATAATCTGAGACTTTTTTGAGTAAAATTTCACTGTTATTACCATTTCTTGCATTATATCCTCACTTGGCTATTTTGACTCATCTTCGAAGGAAAAAAATGGTATAGAACAGCCCCAGGTGAAAGGGGCATCATTCCAGGGCACAGAGCAAGAAATTGATCTTCAGAAAAGCTGGTTTACTGCTCATTTGTAATTCTTAAACCCTTCAAAACTGAAATATTTATCGCATTTTCGCTCGTGCGAAAAGCACTCCTGCCAACAATCCTACAAAAGAAAAAGACCAACCATCAGGTTTATATAACCATCAGGTTTATATGGGTTCCGAATATAGGTGAGTTTATTGCAAGGTATGCACAGTTGATAGGAACTTACCGAAGAATATGCTTGCAGAATTTTCCAAACTTGTTGGGACTTTGAAAAGGAGGATACCAGCTACTGAAAGAGGTATTTTGTTCAGCGACCCGACAAGGCTGTATAATGCAGAAAGAATTAGCAAGGCTAAACAAAACCCGAGCGATCAAGAATAAAGGAAGGTTAAAAACAGTTATAGGGTCTAAGCAAAACTAAAGCTACAAAAATACCAGATGGTATTTTCAGTCATGAGGACAATGAACAGAAGGTGGTGATAAGATAATTACGGTCAGTCAAGTGGACCAATTGAGAGTTGAGACATTAATCCCTTCTACAACATAAGTTCGGGAAATTACAAAAATGACTCTAGAGTTAGCCTAATTACAAAAAGAATCTTGTTATATTTAAGGCTTGTGTTTGTTTTACAAATAACTCTCTTTAAGGAGTAGAAACATTTGAAAAGTGGGTATTTTTAATTTTGAAAGATAATTAAGTATTTCTGTAACTAGGCTAAACCTCAATGGTTGTATTTGTAATTATCCATATAAGTTCCTATACCATGCTGTTGTGTAGTTCTTGTCTGACAAACCCAACATCACTGAAAGATCCGTACAGATAACAAGATGCAGGCATGCAATTCTTCTTTTTTTTTTTTTTTTTTTTTTTTTTTGAGTTTTACTCATACCACCAGTACGATTTTTACAGGAAAAGATTTGAACATAATAAGGGCATACCAAACCCTCAAACACAAACAATTCCATTATAGGATGCTGTATTTTATTCCTTTACTAACCAGACGGCACATTCAAAAATCCAAACACATACTTCTTGAGCGGGAGAAACAGAAAGCTCGAAAAACTTACCTGTATGTAGTAGCCCCTGTTTGATGGAGAAACCACATCGATGTGAAGCTGATTGCCAAACCCAAGAATCCACTAAATGTCATCACCAGCCAGAATGTTGGCATTCTCAAAAGTGGTCTGCCATTGGCAACAAAAGGATCCAAATAAAACAAGGTAAATATTGAAGATCATTATCATCCTTTTTCCATCTCACACATTTAACCAACCAAATATCAAGACCTGGAGGCAAATGTGCACAGGGGTTCTGATATAACACACAACAATTGACAAGGACAATATCTACAGTGGGCTCTTGTAATTTACTATTTTCATCTCAACTCCCAATGCAACAAATATTGGCATCTTACTTCTAAAATTTTCAGAAGTGTACTAAAGAATAGTAAAAAGTACGACTTTGCAAAAAGGGTGAGATTCATCTAAGAACAAAAACATACAGCAGTATTTTCAAAAAGTTATAGAACCAGACTAGATGCAAATATTTTCATTTTTTTTTTTTCACATAAAATATTTATTGGCCTTCAAAATATATTATTTCATTACTTGTATCTTCAAATTTATAAAATAAGAGATGCTCAACTAGTAAAACAAATTATTTGCTAGAGACAGAAACCATCAGTTTGTATTCAGATAACATATAATAAATTATTACTCACGTCTGTGAAAGATAATCGACCTCATTGAATACAAAAATTAAAAAAATTCCGAGGGGCAGTGAAAGGGTATTGTTTAGCATGACCATTGAGAACTGCGTTCAAGTCACCAGATTTAGTGACTTGCTTCGCAGTATCCATGACCCGACGCAACGTCAACTGCACCACGAAAAGATAATCAAGTCACAGGCTACGAAGCAAAAGAAATTACTTACAATTTTGTCTAAAATAATAAAGCTAAATTACGCAAATTTGGAAACCAGTGTCGGTGATGTAAGAAACAAATGCAGAGGCTGGTAGTTGATTCCATAAGTCAAAGGGATGAGATTACCTAATATTATGCACTCTTCAACTTAAAGTAGAAACAGGGTGGCTTACCTAAGTAAAACCATCGATTTCACAGTTAAACAGGAGACAATTTGTGATTGTGATACATGCAAATGTAAACATGAATTTTATACGAGCCTGAGGTTTCAGCCTTGGTGGAATTTCAATCCACCTAAAAACCTATCAATTCCAGTACGTCACGAACAGCTTAGATGGGTCCAAGCAAGCAAGATTCAGAAATCATTTAGCTTTATCATGTAACAAAGATGGGTCACCACAAAATATCTGGATATAACTAAAAATGTGACAAAGTAGATAAACGCAAAAGAGAGCATGGAACCCAACAAATATACAGCCCCATAGTTCAGGAGCATTATCAGGAATTGACATAAAAAACCAGGATCACTTACAGAATATGATGCTGTCAAAAAGCAATTGATAAACTGCCATGTGTATCCAATGGCATGAAACGAGAGATCTGTAATTCCTCCTGATATTGCTGAAATTATCTGCATATCATGAATGCACAGCTTCACATATGATTCAACCCATCAAAAACTTATAATTATGTAAATGACATCAGTTAGGGATTACTTTAACTTGGTTATCACTAGGACATGGAAAGACAACCAAAGAAAAAAAAAAGATCCTGCTAAGTACATACTGATTAATGGTAAGTCAATGTGAAACAACAATAATACTCCAATCAGAGATGATGAAAAATTAGCGCTTTGCAAATTCAACTCTCAATAAATAA
This sequence comes from Rehmannia glutinosa, assembly GCA_016081115.2. NCBI lineage: Eukaryota > Viridiplantae > Streptophyta > Magnoliopsida > Lamiales > Orobanchaceae > Rehmannia > Rehmannia glutinosa. The sequence goes on along the minus strand of JABTTQ020000089.1, from coordinate 312,839 downwards.
AAGAATGATTAATTAGAGTCAACTAACCAAAGTGGTTTTCAGTCTAGGCGCAACTAAAAGTGCTGTCCACATGAAAGGGGAGTAATCTATAAATACTCAACGGAATGTTCCTTCCTAACGGAGGTATCATCTATTTATATCTTTGCCAAATGACATACCATTAGAAAAAGAGCTGCCCAAACTCTGTTGTCATGGTGCTTGTTGAATAGATACATTTCACCAACAGCAGTCATCACATTGGTTACATTCTTCAGGACAGTGACCATGGCAACATTTATGTATTTTAGACTGCAATAAACATGGATTTCGTGTTAGCAACATTTCGAGGAAGAATTTACGAAAACTTTGTATGGACTCAGCAATGATCCATAGAACTTTTTCTTGTTGCAACTGTTGCAACACTTCTTGTTCTTTATCTACAAGCAAACCAGGATTTTTTCGACAAAGAAGAGCAGCAATATATTAGAAAATACAGGACGAAACTAAAATTGTCTTCTGCAACTGATCAATCACATTACATGATCAGATTTATTTTTTCTGTATTGTGCTTAGGTTATTTTAAAAATGAGAAAGAAAGAGAAAACATCCATCCTGGAATCCGAGATCAGTTCAAGAGTTTTAATTTTAGCAGAAGAAAAATTATGTTGTTGCATTGCCAAAGAAAGAAGCAGGAAGTAGATAATTCAGATGAAGAACAAATATAGTTTAAGGTGCTTGAGTGGGTAAATTTAGCAGACAAAGTACGAACTTCTATGTGGTGGATTAGCGTGTAATAAATAAAAATTTCACACCATGAACAAGAAAAATTCAAAACTACAAAGAACTACAGTATATGAATGTGTATATTAACAAAAGGAGGCATTGAAGTCAAAGGCGATCATTAGCCAGGAATAACAAATTTATAGCTTGAATATTACAAAAAAGCAGCAAATACTTGAGATGAACAATTTACATAAAACAAAACAAAATAAGGAAATTAGTACCTAAACATACTTGTGACTAGCATCCCCACAAAAATAAAATTGACGGGCAACCAGACCTTGATTAATCTCCATGTGAGTGGTTCAGTTGTAATTATGCCAAGGAAACTCAAGATAGAAACAATAACTACTGAGACAAAATTCTGCAAGCATGAATAATGTCATTATCAGTCCATGGAAACCACAATATTACTTCAATCAGCTGAAACTATTGTAAATTCAGCGTTGGACAAATACGACTGAAAATTTATTGCAATGAATAACACAGGATTTTGTATAGGAGGTAACCTGGTAAAGCATCAAAGATATTCCAGCATTAAAGTCATAACTGGAGAGGACATACTTGTTAACAAGTATCATGCTGCAGGAGGAAAAACAATACGCGAGACCAGATAACAACGCTGGATTGCGTACTGTAAGTATTCTTCTACTTCGCATTGCCTTTTCAATGTCCTTTCCTGACTTCCCAGTCTCCACATCAATGTCATCGTTATTATTAGGAGTCTTCATTCTAAAAGATCTGAGCATAAGAATCAACGACCACTATCATCACATCCACCATTGCCAAATTTGCATTTAATTAACCACTTCAATTGGAGAAAAGGAAAAAAATCCATATTAATGCAATGCAGGCAGCTTTTCCAAAATCGGAAATCCCACGAACAAGCATCTAAAGTAATTGAAAGCTGAGAAACTAGTCAAGCAGCTACGGCGACTTAATCTACATACCGCTCAAACTAATCAAGCATCTAAGGCAGAATGTTACTATGATTAACGTCACATTGGTTTGATGACCAAAATTATCGATTAACACTAGAAATTTAATTTATTAGCTCTACCAACTTCAAAATTTCAGCTCGCAGACGTTTCTACCAATTGCTATTGGAATGTTATAAAACAAAATATAGATCAAGAAATAGAACGATAATAAAGATGAGCTTCAAATTTCAGAGATTGGTTAGAGTGTGCAATACTAAATTACACCTGTCCTCTTCAAACAACATGAAGACTAACTTAAAATTGTTTGTCTCAGAAGTTAGCACCCATCTAAAGAAGGTTTACCATTGATAATGTGTTCAAAGAATCTAAGTGCCTTCATAGTAATGAAAATGGAATTTCTGATGGAGTAATCAGTTAGAGAAGAAGCTTTCATGACTTTACTACAAGATGAAAGTGTTTGACATTGTATTTGAACATTAACGAGATGTAGAGAAGCTAGGTGCAAGTACTAATTGCAGTATCAAAGCAAGACTTTCAACATGTAAGTATCAAGCAAACCGAAAGGACCTAGTTTTCAACTTCTACCAATATATATCAGAACTATGCTTCAGTTCTTCATACTTCTAAAAGAGAATCACCATTCAAATACAAAGCCTCATGCACGGTCATCTTTTAAATCTCAATTGACAGTAATGAATGCTTAAATAATAGTCAACTACCAAAATAGAGAGATGTGCGCAACATGCTAGATAGCCTCCTCGACTGAATATGGATAAACACTCGTCAGAAAAAATATAAATAAGAGTTCTCAAACTAAAAGTATTGTTATGATGAAGGCAGCAGAAAAGTATACCTGCTGGCTATTTCTCTTCTAACTAGACCAGGGACCTGATCTAGCAGTCCCTATAGCTGATGATTTTCTCGCCACTTGGGGAATACTTACCAATATCCACAGTTAGATTTCTCTAGGATTATAAGTCAAATTCAGAGAAGCAACTTCTGATAATGCTGTACCAAAAGGAAAAATTATTATGGTGTCATTAACAGATAGTAGTTGCAAATATAATATCAATAGGTTCAAAGTTGGAGGCAGAATACAAGAACAATATAACCAGTTTCATCAGGGAATCAGTTTCACAAAAAGAAAAAAGAAAAACCTTTCCAAGATTTAAAACGAAAAATTAAAAAATAAAATTGGAGGCAGAATGCAAGAACAGTGTAACCAGTTAATGAGGGAATCGATTTCACAAAAGTAAAAAAAAAAAAAAAAAAGGTCCAAGATTAAAACAGAAATAGGAAGGACATAAAATACTTGGAGAGCAGTTGAGACTCCATCAAATTGTTTTCCTAAAATAAGTGACCAAGAAAAGCAAAGTAAGATGAAAATTCAGAACTATCAAGAGTCTAACATGCCAATATTCAACAGGGGTCCACATAAAACCCTTTCTGGATTTTATACAGATTGTTTAAGGGCAAGCACATTTCAAGGAAAGATTATACACCATTCTCCAATAAAATGTGTTTATGTAACTCATATCTCAAATGAATATACATGGCCACCACCACCATGGGAAAAAACCTACATCTCAACCCTTAGCAACATCCAAATGAAGTTGTTGCATTTTCACTGGTCGACCTTATGATCACAAATCCATTTGCCACTAATGGCAAGATGTTAGACCAACACAAACCACCAGATATCAAGCCACTATAACTAGTTTTTCTTTATTTTCGTTTACTTAAGAATGGAAACATATTTAAAATGCCAGTGAGAAATTACTTTAGGTGAACGAATTCCTTTAATTGGCACTCTCCTCTTCAAACATGAAACCTCAAAATTTTACCCAGATATCAAGGCCTCCTCGAATTGCATATTCATATCATTCCATTATAAGCATACATCATAATTTCACAATTCCAAATGTAAAGATACCAGCACAAAAACAAACCCATGAACTGAACATACAGAAAATTGATTCTTCAACTTGTGAACCAATATCTGACCCCTCTGCCCATGGAAGTATGCAGCTCCATTCACATATAAAGTTAGAAAAAGAAAAAAAAAAATGCTAAGAATTCAATAAGACTAGTCATCAATTTAAATTACCGAAAATTGATTCTCTATTCACAACATATCCATAGAACATATTACATATGCAACACAAGTTCCCTGAGCTCTACATCAGTTAATGAAAAAATTGGGAAATAAGGAAAATAAACAGATAAAATAGAAAACCTGGGATGCCCATCTTGATTTTAATCATGTTAAGCAATCCCATCTAGAAAAAATTAAAATTAAACATCTCACAAAGCGGGAGTCAGTTGTGTTGAAGTCAATTTACAATACACGCACATACGTACATGATGAGTGTTTGTAATTTTCTTGCGTGTGATTGAGAGATTGAAAATCTTCTGCTCAGCTGCTACTTTGTAAAAATGGACGTTGAGTACAAATATCTGTGTGTGTGAGATAGAGAGAGAGAGAGAGAGAGAGAGAGAGAGAGAGAGAGCAAAGTCAAAGTGCATAAACAAGTGAGAACTTGTTCAAGTACAATTTTTTCCATTTAAGAATTGAATTTTCTGAAAAAGAAAGTACTTTTTTGCTTGAAATTATGAAAATCAAAAAGTGCTCTTGGCTCATTGGCTGAATGGAACTCGTTCAGAGATTGGTTTCCTAATACGACACCATTTAGTGATTTTGTGTTAATTTGGGACAATAATAAATGTTTTAGTCCTTTTCCTCCAAGATCGTACAATATTATCAAACAATACATCAAATATTAATTTTATATAATATTAAAATTAAATAAATAAATTTAATATATTAGCTCAAAAATTAAACAGTTCGACATTATACTCTATAATATTGAGACAAATAACAGAAAACATTGTTCCATGTTCAAGCTAATCAACTAAATCAACAAAGAAATGGGTTTATACGTCATTAATTAAGAACTTGTGAATAGTTATTGAATTTTTTTCCCAAAATTATGTACCATAATCATATAGTGATAATGTCAGCATATTAGGAAGTTGAGTCAATTTGAAATGAAAAAAGTTTTTGTTATCATTATTAAGAAAATATGGTTGCTTTTGCTAATAAATTGGTAGATCATCAAATAACTTCCAGAAGTAAAAGTTTGGCAATATATCCATTGCTATGGATCCTAGTCTGCGTGATTTAGGGCTCTATACTTTATGACTATGAATCCATTAACCAAACTCAAATTTGGTAGACATTAATTCTACGTATTATGCTTTTTTGAGCTTTTAAACATTTCATTACATACCTTGAGGTCCTTGACAACATAGGTTTGCTTGGTAGACTCAGAAACCCAAGTATCGACTAAGGAATAAAATAGACAAATATATATATACACTATATACATAGTTTCTTTTAGTGGCTTACACAATAGTTCCACTTGAATGACTTGATAGATTTTTAGAAATTGACATATTCATGGCTTTCTGCACCTATCCACTTCAACAACCAAGATTTTAAATTGAGCCAATCATCTAGTAGAGCAAATTAAACAGCAATTGGCAGCATGTGGTCAATATATGTGCCTATACTTATAGACAAACTCAAGATTTCAAAAGCCATACACAAGTCAAGTGTGTCATACTACAGAAATAACAAAAAATAGATCTTTAATCTATGGAAAGAAGCATTACATTGCTTTTACAACCAAATTACACCATTACATTTCTGGTAAAATACAAGGGATGTCCAGTTTTCTTGACATACAACAGTTTAAGCAATTGAGTCTCGCACATTACATACATACATTACGGCATAATTAATGAGGGCTAACTGGTGGCAGCTTTTTCTTGGGTGTCCAACAAAAGGGAACTTTTATCCCATGAAAAATTGTTAAGATGCCGGTGAAGAATTAGAGGGGGTCATTGGACACTGGCTGGCACCTATCAGTCTCTTCCCTGAACTTCTTATCGTTAAATACTATGATTAAATACTATGATTAATTACAAAAACTACCCATGAGATTTAGCATAATTACCAAGAAACACAGTTATCTTTTAAAATTAAAAATACCCCTAGAAATTTGTTTTTAGCTTACAAAATTGCAACCTCAAGAAGCCTCAAGAGGGGTATATGTTAGGTAAATACAAACATCAAGGGGATATTGTAATATTGAAAGATAACTGGAGTTATTGTAATTAGACTAAACCTCAAGGGTAGTTTTTGTAATTATTCATAAATACCAAGGTACTCCGAACAAATTGAAGTGAACAACCAGCAGCTAGATCTGGTGCCTAAAGAATTGCAGCCTGGAGATTGTCTTGTTTCTCAGGCATCAAATCTTCCAAGATGCATGAAGAATCATGGTTCACCTTTAGCCCTTTACCAAACGCAGCAATTAGCAGAGCCTCAGCACGACCTGCATGATTTACATATAAAGAACTGTAAAAAAAAGGCTCCAAAATGCAGGCAATAATAAGCCCTTAACAAATTTTCAGGGATGACATTTCTTTTTCGGCGATAATCTATAGGCCGACTAGTTTAATGGAGTTTGCAATGCATGTTGAACTCCTTATAGTCTTCTTCAAACATTTTCTTTGAAGGTTTTTCTTCCATGGATATTTTTGTCACTTGATGAATTTTTCTCTCATTAAGCAACTGGTACTAGCTTCTAGATTATGCTACAAGGTTATTCCAATTGGTTACAAACTTACTAGATATCTGATCAGAGTCATTGCGCAGCTCTTAAAATCCATGCAGAAATTGTAGTGATTCAAATGAAAATTTTGGCTAATGCTACAAGATTCTGGCAGTGATGCCTAGCTTTCATTATTTTTCAGCAATCTACAACTTTGTTTTTAAAATGGGGGCCTTCACATGCCAAATTATCAATTCTCTTTTAGTATCCTTGGAGACGATCAGGTAGTCACACGAATTCCCATGAAAAGATTATTCTTTTCTGATTTCTGGCTTGCTTTCCATAGCGCTTTTATCAGAGTCAATTAACATTACATTCATCACAAATTCCTTCAAAGTCATAAGTCATAACCCCAGTCCAAGTCAAGGTTTACCACAGATGACAAAACCAAGGACAGCCTCTATTCATCAAGGACTGAAATGATCTATATGAATGAACCCATAGCAATGCAGCACAATCACTCAACTCCTTACTTCAATCATGATAAGAAAAAATTAATATATATTACACTGACCATGATCTTTCTTCCTTTTCAACAAGGAACTCATAGAGGGAAATAGAGTGGTGGCAAGCTCTCTGCTTTCATCCTGTCAAGCAAAGCAATGTTTCTCAATTTTGACTTCCAACTATTATAAAGAGCTTCGACGTAACTTGTTAAGATCTTGAATGCAAGATGAGTATAAAACACCCCATCAGATGCAAAGAAGAGGTGACATTTTCAATGCAACATGTACATAAATCAAATTATTATATAGAACCAAAAAATAAGGTAATGTTAGTTCATAATATACAGCAGCGATCAGATGAACCTTGCTTGAGCGAGTTCCTGTGAGTTTAAACTCCTTCTTCCACAACGATGATGGAACTGGAACAACAGAATATCCTGAAGTAACCAGGATCCCTATCCATAGTCCATATCCAAATCCTCCACTCCACCATCCCTTCAGTGCATAAAACAGGATATATTTCAGAAGCCGTAGGTAAAAGCAAAGGAACTAAATGTAAGATGCTATCAGGAAATGTAAAATAAAAAAATAAAAAAGAGGACTTTGGGGAAAGAGATGTGTCACAGAGATGTCAATTTGAAGCATAAAAATTACACTTTCATTCGGGAAATTTTGAAAGCGCCTTCTCCAAGTTACCCAACTATTCCTATCCTACCGCATGGCAAAAGTATCTAACAATCGAGACTGGAAACTTTTCTTCTGTCTAATACCTTGGATCAGGTGTCAGCAGAAAAGAGCAAATGAACAGGTCATCCAGGATATGTTTTAAATACAGTGCATATACAGGAGAAAAAGATCAAGCCAGAGATGGTGGTGGACGACATAGAAGTGGATTAAGAAAAATAGAGGTATAGAACTAGATCGAGGGAAATAGTGGACTAGAATACCTCAGTAGTTTGCAATCTGGAACAATGTGGATTGCTTTTAGGTTTAAATTTCATAGAGTTTTGTTGATGAATAGGACAAATTTATAGGACATCCAAGATTTTATAACTTTCTATTTGATAGGAAACAGTTGTAAGAGCTATCTTCAGAGCAGCAGAGCAAAAGAGCATAATAGACTGGAGCAAAAGACCAGAGCAGAATAATGCCAGTGTTTAGCTGAGCAAAATTTTCAGCGAAGTGAGTACATATGCGGATTCACAGCAGTCAATAGTATTGACGGGCATAACATAATGTCAAGAAAAATGGAAACTAGAGGAATGAAGGACTCGGATTGCGCCCTACAGGATTGCACACTACCACATGAAGTGAAGCTAAGTATGCAAATGGAGAAACAAAATTGAAGTAAAGGTTCCAACAGGCAAAGTTTTCAAAAATCTATAAATAGGACACGAAAAAAAATTTGAAGATGGATGCTATTCTGAAAAACATAAATCTTTCTGAAGAAAAAACTCTAAATCTTAGATCAAGTCACTGCACTACACTCGTTACAATCAAAGGCTTCATAGCTTAAGCCAAAAGATTTAGCTGAGTCACTCAGCCTGAGTGTTTCAATCATATAAAACATAAGAGGAGTGCTGAATCCTGTGCTCAGTAACACTTAGAACTCGACTCTTATGCAGGGTGACTTAGCATCAATCGAGCCTTGTATAGACTGATTGAGAGGAAGAGGAGCTCAAATTTGTGTAACTGAGACGATTGTAGCAGGAAGTAGAACTTCTTTAAAGAAACAATTTGTGGAGATCTAGTGGATCCCACATTTCCTCCTAAGATTGGAGAAGAGTAGACATTTAAGGATTGAACTACTAATTAAATTGAAATGTTCTTTGAGTTTTTGCATTTTACAATCCATCAACTTACTAATCTATTACAATCAGCACATTGCATTTTTTTTTATTAATCAACAATTTTTAATAGCAATCAGTAACCAGTTCTAACTTTAACAGTATCATGCTTGTCCTCACATGGTGCAACTTTATTGAAACTTAGCAGGACTTTAGCCTTCAGTATAATGAATCTCTAAGCCATCAGGAGTAACTGTATGTTCGAACAGAATTTCCAGACAGTACAGGAGACAGATTTGAGAACAAGTTTTGTGGAAGTTAAGGGACAAGTCTTTATTAGTTACTTATAAAGTTTTTGAAAGGTGTATTTGAACCCTGACCCTTTTATATCACTTGGGAAAAGTAAAGACACTACTATTTCAAAGAAGTGGTGGAGTACTATATGACAAAAATGAAAAAAAAATATGTTGCTGCCTTTCTGGATAATCAGGCTAAATGATAGGCACGGGTAATCTGTAATGTTTAAATTATGAACATGAGCATGGTGGTTGTGGAGGAGAGCACACGAAGTACAAAATTAGTGAACCAATCAAACTAGGTCAACATGAAATAAAAATGAAACCCTTTCCCAATTGGCAAATATTCAAAGTATAGAGAATCATGGAAAAATAGAAGAAAAGTCAGTTTCGGGAGTTTACAAGAAGATAGTAAGGTAATATAAAGTACTGAAATGTAGAAGTAGATGGAAATTTTTAATAGAAGAAAGCAATGCAAGTAACTGAAAGCAAGTAACTGAAAGTCACAATAAATTGATCAATTACAATGGTCATGTGGAAGCCCGGAGATGAGCAACAACAGCAGAAATGAGATGAAGTTGGCAATCTGTGCCAAAAACTCAGATTAATTTTAAAACATAAAAAACATGACAGAGTGGTATCCTTTAGGACTTTATTTCTTCTTGAGCAGATATGTGACTTCTTAAAATTGGGGTTCTACTTTTCTAGGGCATGTTTTGTGGTTGTCTGAGTTTGATTTTTAGACAAGGAAACATGGTAGGGGTAGGTTCCCTTTGATGAGGCTCGACTTGTTGTAGCAGATGCGTTTACTTCTTAATATTGGGGTTTTCAGGGCATATTTTTTCATTGTCTGAGGGTATCTTGTCATAACTGACAATGTAATTGCTCAGGAAAGCATCAAGGTTTTAGCATACTAGAAAGTTCTCCCGATAGTAAATAATCAAATTAGAACCTGATTGATGACCCTGGGACTGAAGTCCATGAAATATAATAAAAAGGCATTATTTGGAAAGATTGGTTTAAATATGCTCAACAGACAGATCTGACAGGTAAAGATATCAATACCAAGTAAAATTGCCATATAGACTTTCCCATTAAAATTGACACTTCTTGGAGTCAAATGAGAAGATGGCACCAGATCAAAGTTAAAGACAACAGAAACATCAAGTAAAAGCACAAATAAATGAAAGCATGAGTTTGTTACTTATTAGCGCTGATAGGAGATATATGAACAGAACATAAGCCATCAGAAGGGCAAGAAATACGAAAGGAAACCATATAATAAGAACGATAACAACCATGGATTACAGCTTCATTTGGGAAAGAATAATGGCGATTTCTGCTGATGGAGGGTTTCTAACCTGCTTACCATCTTGGGGATATGGAATTGATTGCTCTATGTAGACAGATGTTCCTGAAGAAGGAAAAAATATAAGTTGGGCTCAAAGTATGTGTTAGTTTGAGATATAGAGCAGTTGAATCAGTTGATTGATATTGCAATCACAATTACAAATTGCAATAAGCAGGTAATCATACGAGAAAATATTAAATGTTATCCACCCAGGCACCCACAATGGCTAACAAAACTAATCTATAGTCTCATCAGCACTCATGAGAGCACCATTCCCTTCACAATCTTCCAATTTATTTCACTGGTGCATTGACTTTCAACCCAGGACAAAGGAGAATGATGAATTCAGGATAAGAAAAATAAAGGGTTGGATGTTCAGTCAGTATGAAGGACATTAAAGGTTAGGCAAATAGCAAGTATCTAGCAGTTGCAACACCATATAGTTCATTAGTGATCCTAATGCATGCTATTCAAGGTTACATGTTTCAAACAGACAAATATGATCAAGCAGCGTATAAAGCAGTTAAGCAGTAGAATATACCAATTGGAGCATCAACACTTTGAAGCAATTGAATAATAGACTTTGTATCTAGACGCTTCCGGACTCTATTCCCAACAAGTACTTTCAAGTGAGGAGAATCATACACCTAAAAGATAGGAGAAGAAAAATTAATAGTATGAAATACAAAGAAGTAAACACCAGCCTTTCTTTATGCCTGACCGGTTATACTAAATAACAGAAAGGAAATCTGGAACAAAACGCCAAAAAAAAAAGAAGTGTATACTGTTCATCTTCTATCATATCCTAGTATTAGAACACAATTATGTAGAATGCTTGAGGGGACAAGAAATGAATTCTTTAAGATGCCGGAAAGTGTCTAGTGTTCATCTACAGTCCTATCATCTCCTAATACTGAACGACAGTGGTATAATGCATGATAGGATTCAAGTAATGAATATTTTAAAAACCTTGCAAATATGCAGTGATCAACACGCTGACACTTGAGTACTTACACGGTTAGGCCTCATGAATAAGTAAAATTGTCTTTGATATGAAACAGTCCATTCTCTATCAAAAAAAAAAAAAAAAAGAAAAAAACAGTCCATTCTCATCAGCGAAAAGAAAAAATAAAAAATATTTCATCGCAATTGAGAACTTTGTCATGAAAAATTGAGACTTTTGCAGAACAGAAATATATATAGAAGAAACAAAGCAAAATACATACCCTATAGTTCAGGATATCTATAGGTTATATCCAAGATAATGGATCACAAGTAAAATAGCCAAATACCATTCTTAAATTTCTCTCTCAAAACTAAAGCTTGGCAGTTGGCACCAAGGGGCAAGCATCCTATATTTGAAGCACGTCTTAGAAGTCAGAATCCATAGAATTCTACATTCCCAATATAGAAAAGAAATCATCACAACACATATTATGCACTGACAACAATTGTACACTTACCGATCAAAAAAAAAAAAAAAAAAATTGTACACTTTGCAAGCATGCCCCAAAACCCAGCATATTAGCGACAGACAGCAAATACAGCACCTGCGGAGAATTGTCGGGCTTCAAAACGGCCAAAGCTCCAGAAAGATCCGGGTCGACCCCAATGACCCAACCCGAGTCCGCATTGCACGCGTTGGAGTCTTCAGAAGCCCCATTTTTATCACTGTCCGGCCAAGGGCAAGAGAGAGACTCCAACCAGTTCAGTCTAAGTTGGTGAGCATCTACATTCACCTTTTTCTGCCTTGCGCTGCCCCTTGTACTGCCACTGGACTTGGGTTTCCTAGTCGAGGGTTCTGGAACTGTTACTATTTCGGGGTCACGGATGCTCGTCGTGGGGCTGCGGCGGAGGAGGTGGTGGCGAAAAGCCTAAATGCGGCGGGAGTGAGGCGGGGAGGAGCCGTGGAGCTGGTTTAAAGGCGATTGGTGGAGTCATCAGACATTGGGGATTTGGAGGGAAGACTGTTACTGTTTCCATGAAAATTATGACTGGAATTGAGAGAAGCCATATTTGATGTAAAACTATATATTCGGTTAATGGGCTGGTATCTGGGCCTCAACTTTTTGGGCAGCCTTTTGTACAAAATTATTTTATTAGGCTCAAGTCAACCAAATCAAATTACTTGTGAATTGTAATAAATTAATTTTGCATGTAAAACAATTGTCTAATTAAGTTTATTCCTTTGGATGTCAATGAAGCATGAGAATTAGTAACCAATATCAGGTTTTTTTGGCAAAGCCTTGTATAGGACCGTCTTACATATCATTTTTCGTAAGACGGATCATGCCTGACCCGCTGCCTGGCCTACCCGACTGCCATGAAGATTTATGGGCTGGTTTTTTTCGTTGCAATTATTGATGGGGAAATTATGTGGGCTTGTTTTTTTCGTTGCAATTATTGATGGGGAAATTACATGAATTACGCTGATTTTGGTCCCCATACCACACAATACGCTCTTATTACTTTTGTACCTAATTTTTTACTTTTGTACCTAATTTTTTTTTTTACGCTCCTGCATATTTTTTGATTATTTTTATTTTTTTCTTTTTTTTTCCTGCATTGTTTTACATGTTATATAAGTTATTTGGATGTTGTTTAAATTTGTTTCTTTGTTGTTTCTATGTTGTTTCTTTGTTGTTTCGATGTTTCAAAACAACTTTAACCTATTTTTTATGTTGTTTTTTATTCATATATTATTTTGTACATTGTTTCGGTGTTGTTCTATAATATTTTTAATGGTGTTCAAATAATTTTTGTTGTTTCATGTAGTGTTCAATGTATAAATATAATTTTATCTATTTTTAAGCTCTTTTTATTTATATGGTGTTTTAAATATTTTTACGTTGTTTCTAGGTTGTTTCCATACCCTTTTAATGTTGTTCCGATGTTTCTTTGTGTTTCTATGAAGTTTTTTATGTTTAAATACAATTTTTACTTATTTTTAACTCTTTTTCCTCATATGGTGTTTCTATATTGTTTCTGGTTTGTTTCTGTATTGTTTCTTGGTTGTTTCCATGTTTGAAACATGTTAGAAACAATGTTGAAACAAGCGAAAAATATCCGGGAATTTTTGATGGAGCGTATTGTTGTGTAAAAAAAGGTGGGAGCGTAAACTTAGGTAAAATTGTATCGAAAAGCGTAAAAGGCTGACATTGACTTAATAAAGATAGGTATTTGTGTCAATTGCCCATTATTGATTGCACAACCCAATTATTGATTGACCGCCAAAACCCAAAGCCGAAACTCTCGCTCAAATTGTGTTGGCATGTGTAGATCCATTTGCAATCTTCAGTTAACCAATTTGGATTAGATTCTCATGGATCCTCACAAATTAGGATCCAGGTGTGAAATAATTATGCCTTAGAAATTATTTTTTAAGCTTAACAAATAATCGCCAAGAACAAAGTTGATCAATTAATCTCAAAGTTATATACATCATTTTACAAAAGTGTCAAATTTTATTTAAAAAACATCACCTTTAATTTAATAAATATATATTTTCAAAGTAACAAAATTATATTAGTAGTTCCACGCGACATAATATCACTTTAGACTCGAAAAGTATAATTTTTATTCAAAAGTATCACTTTTACCCTAAAAGTATGTTTTCAAGACAAACTAACTATTTACTTGTAAAATTATATACATTATTGTTCAAAAGTCATTTTTAAATTAAAAAAAAAGTATCATTTTCCCTATAAATAGTATATGTTTTCATGAAAGTAACAAAATTACATTAGTTGTTTCCCTTGACATAGTATCACTTTAGACTCGAAAATTATCGCTTTTTATTCCAAAAAGTATCAAATTTACTTTGAAAAATATACGTTTTTCAGAGTAACAAAACTAATTATTTACTTGTAAATTTATATGCTATTTTTGTTCAAAAGTGAAATGTATCTTTTTTTATTAAAAAAATATCACTTTTACTTTAAAAAGTATATGCTTTCAAAGTAACAAAAATACATTAGTAGTTCCCCTAATATAGTACCACTTTAGACTCGAAAAGTATCATTTTTTATTAAAAAAGTATCACTTTTATTCTAAAAAGTATACATTTTCAAAAGTAATAAAATTGATTATTTACTTGCAAGTTATATACAGACGAGTTCAAAAGTATCACTTTTTATTTTAAAAAATATCACTTTTACTCTAAAAGGCATATGTTTTCAAAGTTATAAAATTATATTAGTAGCTCCCTAACATAGTATTACATTAGACGAAAAAGTATCAAGTTTTATTTTAAAAGTATCACTTTTATTCTAAAAGTATATGTTTTTAAAATAATAAAACTATTATATATATATATATGATAGTTTCTAAAAAAGTACTAGTTTGTCTCTCTGAAAAGTATTAATATTTTCCCGAAAACTACTATTATGATTATCGGTCAAGTTCGGAATGTTATTCAATCAACCACCTTGTATAGACCCTCTAGTCATGGTCACCATTCCACCTAATCTCCCCAAACACCCCCAACCGATTCATTCAAATCAACCAAGAAAAAATTACTCCATTTTATTAGAGAATGGTAGTTATGATAGCGAAAGTAAAGTTGTTATAATAAAGAGTTAGTTGTTAGCTCATATCCTGACTCATATTCTCGCATAAATACTCTTCATGTATCATATTATTAAAATCAATGGAATTACATCTAATTTCTCTATATTATAATTCATTATGGTATCCGGACCTCTATATGCCTAAAGATTTTTCATCATCTTCTCCTAAAGGCGTGATTTGTCTCTCAATTTTTTCTTCTTCTTCTCTCATGGAGAATTCAATTCCTCATCTCATTCTCTTACCACTTCGTCTTGATCGCTCCAATTTTCATTTCGAAAGCTCAAATCCTATCTCTTTGAGAGCATGGTCTTCAGTTTTCCTCCTGAATCGATCTCCTCGATTGCAATTTTCGGGTAATTTGTCTCGGCGCAATTTTTCATTTTTTTTTTGGTAAGATCATTTTTTATTTATAGAATCTGGTATTGGATCTGGATCCAAATTTTGGGATCCGTCTTACGAATTAGGATCCGTAAGACGGTCTTACAAGAGACCTACTCGTTTTTTTAAAGAAAAAAGTATAAAAACGACCTGTTTTTACTTTTTGTTTGGTGTGTTTCTGATGCGTATAAACTTTATATATATTATATGGGTTAGTCTCCTGTCAGACGGTCTAACGGATCTAATTCGTTAGATGGATCCAAATATTCAACCCGTCAGCCCACCAACAGCCTGCACAAGTACCAATACCACATCCGATGGCCGCTGCTAATACATTTTAGGAGAGTTGCTACCAAATATATTTCAGGATAACTACTGATACTTTTTGGGGGAAGAACTAATACTTTTATGGGGAACTACTAATCCTTCTTATGAGGAAAACTAATATTTTTCAAGAGGAATACTAAATTATATTTATTCAGAAAATATAATACTTTTAAATAAGACTATTAATACATTTTAGTAGGAATACTAATACTTTTGATGGAAAAATAAATATTTTTCAAGAGGATCACTGTAAAAATTGTTCAAGCAGATTACTAATACATTTAATCGTTACTACTAATACTTTTTTGAGGGACTGATAATACTTTTCGGGATAAAAATTAATTATATTCAGGAGAATTACTAAAATACTCTCTCGGAAACTACTAATACTTTCCGGATGCACTGTCCCAGAATATTACAAACATGTCACCGATGCATGAAATTACGAAAAAAACCCGGGTCGAGTTGGATCCGTCTAACGAAAAAACCCCATTAGATGATCTGACAGGAGTTTTTGTGATATTATATATAATAACAAACCAGTTTCTAAAAAAACAAATCACCTAAACTACATCTTATATATAGTAGTAATATTGGTAAAAATGTAATTATGGTAAGTTTAATTATATTATATATAGACAAAATATAGATTTAATAAGTAAAACGTTGATAATCTTGGTAAATTTTAATACTGACCTTATTAAAAATTAGAATTATATAAAAAAATTAGCTAATTTTTGTGTGTACTACATTAATTAATATACTTTTTATTTTATTTTTCAAACAAAATTAATAATTCTTTTTTGTTTTTAATTCATTTTTATGTATAATATAGCAAATTAATCGGTTTTGCCTATCTTCAGTTTGACACTCATATTATAGCGCATAAACATAATAAATAAAAAATATAAAGATATATTAACTCAAATTTTTATTTTGTTATGAACTTTAAAATAATGCATCAGGGTTACTGGACATCAATTCGTATATTCATATATTTTGGTTATTTCTGATATATATATATAGTTGTTACTTGTTATTGCTTAGCTCATTTCTTCATAATGATATAGAATTGTATTTAAAATGATTGAATTAAATAAAAAATACTTACTTTAATTGACAAAAGTATCTAAAAAATGTACAAATATTAGATATATTAATTATTACATGTATCCATACATAGCATTATATATATTTATGGAAGAAGAAATTAAATTTGATTTAGAATAAATTTATATTCATAGTATTTTTTATATATTGAAAATTATTTTATATTATTAATGTACTTTTCATGTCAACAGAAAAATATTGTTTATATTTATCTACGTATTTTGATATTCAAATCTCAAAGTTGTACATTTGAACTATTATATATGAAAATATCTTTTTGTTATTTTATATCTGTGTAGATATAAAAAAAATCTTTTTTTTTGAAATGTTCAATTTTCCTCTAAATATATGTTGTTAAATATAAAACATGGTTTTTGTTTGGTACATTTAATTATTCTGAACACTGTCAGTTTTCTAATCTTTAAAATAGTATTTGAATTTGAAATGGATTTATTATTGATTGTTGAAAATAAAATATAATAAATATTCAACATTGAGCAGTTAAATTTTTTTCCAAACTTTTACTTTCTTATAAATAAACATGTTATATAAATAGATACAATTCATATTGTGACCAAAACTATGTTTTGTTGCCTCATATTTCCTTAATTACTCTACTTAGTTCTCTTATATAGGTATGTGTTAATTTTTGATTTATTGTTACACGATCAGCTATTGCAAACATGACTAAAACTCAATAGGAGATGAAATTGCGTCTTGCGCAGTTTTATAAAAAAACCACCTTTCGAAAATCAAAGACAAATACATATTTTTTAATGTATTTTTAATAATTATGATGTATGATACTTTTTTCTTTTTCTATTTCATAAATTAAAAATATCAAATAGTATTAATTTATCGTTTATTGTCTGATGTTGTTTTAAAATTATTACAATGTAGAAAGATAGAATTTAAAAAAATTATATATTAGGAAAACACGCATCTACAATACGAAACAAAAGTGTCACATATATGCATTGCACAATCTGATCATCTATGTTTTGTTAAAGGTAACTTAGAATTCTTTTTTTTTGTTTTTAAAAATAAGGAAAATTAGACTTCTTGAACAACTTATTTATATTGCACTATTGCAGTTCAAATCTACTTCATATTCAAAAAGTTCTCACATTGAAGGTTTGTGTACTAAATTGAACCAATAATCGAATTATTATCGACGATATAGTCCAAATTTTCACAGTTTAAAGTTTTAATGTGAGAGATTTTTATTTTTTTTGTTAATATCCTCTCACATGTTTTCGGTAAAACTACATTTCAAGTGAATGGTATGAACATAATGAATAATTATATCTTACATTTTCATTCTCTCTTCAATTAAGTTGATGGAAAAACTTATATAAAACCGTTTTATGTATCATTTTTCGTAAGCATGACCGCACTAGCCCCGCCTCGACTTTTTTTTTTTTTTTTTTTTGGTTTTAGGATTTCTTTGGTATTTTTTCTGTTTCTTTCCTTTTGTTCTCCTTTTCATATTTTCCTTTTTTTCCGTCTGTCTCCCTCTCCATCTCCGTCTTTTCCTTTTTTTTTGTCTAGTTTTTTCACTGCCTCTCTCCCTCTCCATCTCTCCGTCTCTTATTTTTTGTTTGGACGGTCTCATATGTGCATTTCTTGAATGGGTTTTGATAGTGTTGGAATTTTATTAATTTCCTGTGTGGACTTAGATATGTAAATACAATTATATTATATGATATATAATTTAATAAAGCTAATTAAGTGGTCTAATTAAATAAGCCTCTAAAGATATTTATTGGGTATGGGCTTTGCAATGTGTTGAGACTCAATACTAATCAATTAGGATTGATGGGCTCTTAATTGACCTAGTATATAAGGAACTATCATTAGAGTTATGGTCCTAAAGTCAAATCAATCGATCATTCGTCTCCTCTTCCCTATCTTAGATAAAGACACCACTGAGTACCTAAAGGATTTGATGTGAACGACGCTAACCCGAATAAGGATTCACATACGTCACGAATCTGAGGTATCGTTGTCATTGTTAGATCAATGTTTTTACTTTGATTTTGATGGTTTCATATAAATGAGTTTTATACCAGAAAATATTCCTCCAAATATTGTCCAAATGCTTTAAAACACTTTAATTGATTTTTACTAAGTTTTGAAGTACTTTTTGAACTTTATTTTTGACAAAAATCAGACAACTTCTCTGTGAAGAGGTCGACCGGTCATCCTAGAGGGAGACCCATACCTGAAAGTTTGTATTTCACAGAACAAAACAGAAAGTTGAAAGCAAGTAGGCGACCATCGCCCTAGATGTTCTTGTTTTTGCTTCGAAATCTTTATGTTTCTCGAGTGAATGGTCACTATCTACAGCAACCGGTCACCCTATACAACGACCGATTGCCCTAGACAGTGATCGGTCGCCCTCTATGACATCCTGTATCAAAACTTTATCCAACGGCTTTAAAATTTGAAATTTCTATATGGCGACCAGATAGCATACTATTGTTTTGACAATAAATGAAACTATCCGTTAAGCGAGACAATTTTAATGATATTAAGCTTTATCATTTCTGAACTATTTCTTGGAGTTGTTTGATCATTTTTTTTGCAGACAAATTCAAATTAGGAGGAGCTTATATTAAGGATTATATCTTGGAGCTCTCCTATAAGTACATGAATAATTGAAGGATCAATATACAGCATAAGGATACAACACAATAAGTAAAATCTCAGCAGATTCTATTGTTCTTCACTTTCAACATTGTTGTTGTATTAGCATAAGCTTATCACTTTCACATCTTACTTATTAGGCTTTCTTTCCTGATTACATTTGCACTTTTGAGTTGTAATATTTTCATTCAAAGTGTAATATTGATTGTATTTTGCAAAATCATTCAAAACAAGATCTTTGTTAAGTGTTCTTGTGGTAAGAACACATTTGGTTGATTCATAGATGTTGAAGAGTGTGGTGCTCTTCTAAGTTGGTGTTGTAAGAAGAGTGTGGTGCTCTTCAAGGTAAAAGTTGTAATTATTTGGTATCAATAAAACTTTTTCCTTTTCGAAATCCATTCGAACATATCGAGTGGTAGAACACATAGACCTTATGTGGGTTGAAATCTCTATAAATCATTGTGTGTTGATTATTTTATGTATTTTTATTTCTTCACCATCTTAATATTCGAAGAAGAAGGCACAAATTGAAAAATTGGGAAAATCTATTTACCCCCTTTAGATTTTCGTAGCCACTTGACTAACAAGTGGTATCAAAACCAAACTCTTTGGCAAGATCGTTTCCCATTGCGAGTAAAGAGGAAAGATCCATGGGTACGAACGAAAGCTATCTCACCACCGGAGCCTCAACCAATACACTACCACTATTCGACGCCAATAATTACGCCTTTTGGAAAGACCAAATGGAATGCTTCTTACAAGGTTGCAGGTTTGATATTTGGAACACGGTTATTGAGGGAGTAGCTCAACCAACAAGGAAATTGGAGGATGGAACTTTAGCTCCCAAAAGTTTCAAAGAGTTCGATGAAAATGACAAGAAGTCATTCTCTCTCAATGATAAGGCTTTAAATATATTACATTGCTCTCTTACCACTACCGAGCATAATCGAATTCGAGGAATAAGGTCGACACATGAAGTATGAGAAAAATTAGAAACTATCTATGAAGGTCTTTGTGAAAGTGAAACAATCTAGAAAAAACCATGCTTATTAAAGATTTTGAAAACTTTATAATGTTCGAGAGTGAAGGGATTTTGAAAATGGTGGAAAGGAACTTGACAACATCGTCAACCCTTTAATGGCGCTTGGAAAAGTCATATCGGAAGAAGATAAGGTAGCCAAACTTTTGAATGCTCTTCCCGGTTCATGGTCCTAAAAAGTGACGGTTATAACTTAAGCTCAAGCTTCTTGAGACTCTCAAGTTTGATGAGCTTATTGGGAATCTTCTCATATATGAAGTCTATCTTAAAGAAAGAAAGAATTTGAACCATCCACCTCTCAACTGGGTATGCAATCTACACCTAAAGGCCTTGCTTCAAATTCAAATAGTTCATATTATGCTAGTGATGAGGAGGATGAGGAAACGGCCGCCCTTGTTCGAAAATTTCCCAAATTTGTCAACAAAAATAAGGCAAGAAAGGATAGAGATAACTCGTACTTTAAATGTGGGAAATTCGGGCCCTTTATAGCCGATTGTCCTAAAATGGCGAGGAGGAGCAAAAGAAGAAAAAGGCTTTTCCGAAAAAAAGGCTCTCAATGCATATGTCAAACGTGGGATGAACTTCTTGCAACATCCACCGATGAAGAGAAAACCGAACATGGTCTCATGGCCATAAATAATGAAGACAATGTACACTCTAACTCTTCCTCTTTTTCTTTAATTGATGAGTTACAAGGTGATTATGATGATTTACAAAATGAGTTTAAAGACATGATTTGCAAATACAAGAGTTTGAAAAAGGAGTTTAAAGAATTAAAATTAGAAAAAGACAAGTTATTTACTTTTTATGAATCACTTGATCATGCTCATTTAGTTACTCTTGCTAAAGTCAAAAGCCTTGATTACGAAAAACAATTGCTCACTAAAGAAGTAGAAAATTTGAAAAATAATGTGCAACGTCTCAACTTGATCACCGATAAGGTCACAAACATTCTTGGTGTTCAAAGAAGTGAGCAATCTATACTAGGACTTGGTTACAAACCTTTTCAATCAAATTTCAAGAAAAATAACCAAGCTCCAACTTTCATTCATGCTAGTACTCCTAGAATAATTACTTGCGTTTATTATGGTAAAATTGGACACCTTGCTAGCAATTGTAAAATTAGAAATACTAGTAGTCATTATGGGAGACCCAAAGGTCTCAATGTTAAACCCCATGGACCCCAAAAATTCTAGTGTACCTAAAAATAATTTATTTGTAGGCACTAGGGCAATCACAATCATGGAGGATTCCAAATGGCTCGTGAATAGCGGATGTTCACACCATATGACCGAAAGCAACAACTTTTACCAACATTAAGCACCAAGTAGAAGGAATGGTCATGTTCGGGAATGGCAAAGGCAAAATCATTGGCAATGGAGATGTTAGCAACTCTTTTTTTTTCTTTACATGATGTTTTATTAGTAGATGTGCTTAAGTTTAATTTGATAAGCGTAAGCCAACTTTGTGATTTAAATTATGATGTTCTTTTAGTAAAGAAAAATGTCTTATTCTCAAAAATGGTAAAATTATTTGCGAAGCTAGTAGAAAATGCAATCTTTATAAAATTCATACAAGTGATTTGGTTAGCCAAATTTTTCTTGTCTTGTTGCTAGCAATGATTTAACTAGTTTATGATATAGGCGACTTGGGCGTGTTGGATACAAAGATTTATAAATTATTTATAAAAATCAACATGTCAAAGAACTACCCAAATTGAATTTTGAAAATCTTGGCTTATGTGACACTTGTCAAAAGAACAAATTAGTTAAGAGCGCTTTTAAGCCCCAAAATGAAATTTTCACAACCAAACCTCTACAACTTCTTCATCTAGATTTGTACGGGGATATTGGCACGGCTATTCTAAGTGGAAAACATTACACTTTTGTTATAGTCGATGATTTTTCTAGATATACTCGGACTATTTTTCTTGCTAATAAAAGTGATGCCGCTAATGAGTTTGCTAAGTTGTGTAGACTTATAGAGAATGAAAAGAAAAATAGTATTAAGTCTATAAGAAGTGATCGAGGAGGTGAATTTGATGGTGATTTTAGAATCTTATGTAAAGCGAGGGATATGCTAATAATTTTTCACTCCGAGAACTCCTGAACAAAATGTGTAGTCGAAAGGAAAAATCGGACCTTACAAGAAATATGTCGGTCTATGCTCAATGAATTTTCGCTTCTAAACTATTTTTGGGATGAAGCCGTAAACACCACTTGCTACGTCATAAAATGGGTATATCTTCATCCCAAGTTAAATAAAACTCCATATGAGCTTTGAAAAGGAAGAACACCAAATATTAGTTATTTCAAAATATTTGGTTGCGAGTGTTTTATTTTGAACACCAAGGATCAATTGGACAAACTTGATCCTAAGGCCGATTAAATGATATTTATGGGGTACTCGACCAAGAGCAAGGCATATCGGTTTTATACTAAGACAAGCTTGGTGGTTGAAGAGTCTATTCACGTCAAATTCAATGAAGCCTCCCGAGTTGAAAGAATCCCAAATGATGATAGTGATGAAGAAGATGTAGTTGGACAAATTATTCCATGTGACTAATCTTCTACCTCTAATGATCAACCATCTATCTCAAATGATCAACCTTCTACCTCAAATGTTCGACAAGAGAATAAGGGTGATACTTGGATCTTCCCGTTGCTCTAAAATTCAAAGAAGATCATCCAAAAGATCTTACAATTGGAGATCCACTTGACAAGGTAATAATTAGAAGGAAATTTGCCGAGAAAGCTCTAATATCTCAAAAGGAACCAAAGAATGCTAAGGAAGCCATAGAAGATGAAGATTGATTTCTAGAAATGCAAGAGCTTAATCAATTTGAGATAAATGATGTTTGGGAATCATGCCTAGTCCTCCATCACAAACTATCATTGGCACAAAATGGATATTCCGGAGTAAACTCGATGATCAAGGAAATATCGCCCAAAATAAAGCGGGTTAGTAGTTTGTAATACCCGAGCTTCTCGCTATTCACAACCAGTATAGTTCATTTATTTTATGCTATCTATATAACATTTGCATGGATATTGACATCACATGACACCCTTCATATTATACAAAGATTTTAACAATAAAGTGTTTACATGATATTAGTTCTTAGCTTCGATAGTTGATCGTGTATTCAAATAGGAGGGTTTAGGTGTAAAACTATTAAATATCGGTAGCTTACACGTGGTAACATTTGGAAGTATAAGAATTACAAAGTTACACATGGTAAATTTATAAGGAGAAAATGGCATCGGTGTGTGTGCACGGGAATATAATATGTAATTATTTTAAATAGAGGATAATAATATAATAATAATAATAATAATAATAGATATTTCTAATTAATTAATACCTGAAAATTGTATACTGATTATATATATATATACCAACATCTAGGTAATCTAACACAATTAATATATTCATATATGTGTAGTGTATCTATATATATATATATATAAGTGTAACCTGTATGTATATGTATAATTAGTTGACTTGTCTATGTGTATATATGTGTGAGGTGTAAGTTATATATTTAATTAACTCTTCCTCACCGCCTTAACCATCTCAACAATATCAATATATATTATCAATTTTAATTAATAGATAAGGATAAGACACACCTCACCGACTAGAGTAACAAAATCCTATACATATATGGTGTATTACTTCAACACACTCGGCAATACAACACATAAAAATCAGAGGAGGAAAGAAACAGAGAGGGTGAACACTTCTCAACACCAAACAAAAAAAAGTATTTTAAATAGAAATAGGAAAAAAATTAAGGAAGGAAAGCCAAAAAAGAAGCAAAAGGCGATGGCGGTCCAGGAGAATTAGCATACACGAAAATTAGTCTGGTGAGGTTCCTAATTAATTTGATTGATTTCTTTATTTTTCAGTTTAATAGCAGATTAGAGAATAATAAAATAAAAGATAATAGAAATTAATTTAAAAAAAAAGAGAATGAAATACATGTTATATAAATATGTTAATTATATATTTTAGATTGATAATAGATATTAGAATTTGGATACAATTTCAGTTATATAAAGAGTTATATGTGAAATTTAAATAACAAATAATCGGAAATAGTGTGTAATTCTTATCACTAGTGGCGAAGGAAATTGAGTAGGATTGTAACATAGTTAGTAAATGCATGTAATGTGATTTTATATTTAAGCTTTAAAATGATACTATAATGATGTTTAAAATTTTAGAGTTTGATAAAATAGTTTCTTGGGAGTTCGATTGAGTTTTGGATCTTAAGATTCAAACTAGTTGATATCGTGTTAATTTGGAATTTCAAGGACCTTTATGAGATTATATAATAAATTTGTCTACTAAATACTAAAGCTTAATATCTTATACCATCCCGATTATTCACATTTGAGGTACACGAGACACAAACAATAAACCTATAGGTGAGGCTCAACTTCTATAAGGTAAGTGAAAATCCATCTCAACTACAATGCATGAACATAGTATTTCTCGCTTTATTGATGTTAAATATGATTCTTGTATCTTGATGGATGCATTATGGAGACTCTTGATGTTCATATGTTGCTTGGTGAATATTGGAGTGTGGTGATTATTGTTGCATTGAGCATGTCATTCATTGGCATTTGCGGTGCATGCATAACATATAAGCATTATTGGGATGATGCATGCACAACATGACTTTTTGAGAGAAAAGATTTTTCGTTGGCCACTAGTGCACCGAGGCATGCGAGGCGTGCTTTATGATATGTTTTGGGGCTCGATGGGTGGTACTCCTCGGAGGATCATAGAGGTTGACGGGGGTGTGCCTGTGATGGTCACGAGGGGGACCACTTGATCGTGCCCTTATTGACACGTCGTCGGGGAAGACTCGAGGATCATTGGGGAAGACAGGTGGACCTCGGGTTGTCCCGAGGAGATGGCCCCAGCGGTGTCAATTTGATTATGGCCATGTGATTAATGATATTGTGTTGAGCTCTTTCCTGCATATAGCGAGGTGGACCAAAGGCCCAAAAAAAAAAGTGATTTTGAACAAAATACCTTGGTGCATAAACATGAATTAGTGGCATAATATATTTGGAATGCACCGCGACGCATATTGCATTATTCCGTTGGGCATACATGATTTTTGCTTAACGAAAAGTTAGCTCACGTAGTTCATGCATTGTAGGTGAGTCCGGTGATCTTTGGATTTCATGAGCTTCTTCGGGCGGTGCCGGAGCTCCTACAGGTTATTGAGGACAAGGTGTACATGGATGACGACTGTTGGGCTATGTTGATGGGTGGTCACCTTTCTTTTTGGTCTTGTATTATATTTTGGTTTAGGGTTGTACCCTCTTTTGAAAAACTCGATGTAAATATGTACATGTAAATAGTTGGGTGATGTGGGTTATGAGTTTGGTCATATGGATGTCTGTTGGATTTAATAACGAGGGTTCGTTCCTCTTCTCGCTTGTGGATATGGGTTGTCATTTTCTTACAATTAAAGTGATCTTGCTTGTTCGTTGTTAAAATGTCACAGAAAAAAAAAAATGTGTAAATGTATATAGGGTACATTATCAAATTTCACTTTTTATATTGCTTAGTAATGTAGTAATAGGGGTGGGTGTCACAAAGGCTCAAGGTTATTGTCAAGAAGAAGGTATTGAATATGATGAAACATTTGCACCCGTAGCATGTTTAGAGGCTATACATATTTTACTTGCTTATTCTTGTTTCAAAAATTTCAAACTTTACCAAATGAATGTTAAATGTACTTTTCTAAATGGTTTTATTCAAGAAGAAGTCTATGTTAAACAACCTCCGGGTTTGAAAACATTTTCTAGACCAAATGATGTCTATAAACTCAAAAAGGCTTTATATGGTTTAAAACAAGAACCCCGAGCTTGGTATGATAGACTTACTTCATTTCTTTTACAAGATGGTTTTACAAGAGGTAAAGTTGATCTTGCTCTCTTTTGTTTTTCGAAAAAGGGCAAGATTGTCTCTTAGTTCAAATTTATGTTGATGATATTATTTTTGATGCTACTAATGAATCTCTTTGCAAGAAATTTTCCAAGTTGATGCAAGGTGAATTTGAGATGAGCATGATGGAGGAACTCAATTTCTTCCGTTAGACTTCTCAATTAAAACAATGCTTTTAAAGAAGTTCGGGATTGAAGAAGGAAGAACCGTTGCAACTCCTATGGAAACAAATATCAAACTTGACAAGGATGAAAAAAGCAAGTCGTTGATGAATCAAAGTATCGATGTATGATTGGTAGTTTACTTTACTTAACCGCAAGTAGACCCGACATTCTTCATGCGGTATGCCTATGTGCTCGATTTTAAACCAATCCCAAAGAATCTCATTTAAGTGTCATCAAACGTATTATTCGATATTTAAAGGGCACTATTCCTTATGGCTTATTTTATTCAAAGAATGAAAAATTTTCTTTAAAAGGATATAGTGACTCGGATTGTGCCGACAATTTTGATGATCGTAAAAATACTTTCGGCTCGTGTCAATTTTGGGCGATTGCCTAGTTTCTTGGTTTTTAAAGAAATAAAATCGTATATCTTTATCAATGATGGAAGCAAATATATTTCCACGGATTTTTGTTGTACACATTTGCTTTGGATGAAACAAACCTTAGCGGATCATAAATGTTCTTTCAAAAATGTTCCAATTTTTGTGACAATACTTCCGCTATAAATATTTCTCAAAATCGGTTTCATCACAATCAAACCAAAGATATTGAGGTTCAACATCATTTTCTAAGAGATTGTGTTTCAAAACGAAAAATTGAGATGTGATTTGTTAGTCCCAAGATCAACTAGCGGATATTTTTACAAAACTCGTTAAAGCGAGTCTTTTACTTTAATTCGAGGGCATAATGCATATTGAAATAAGGTCTATGTTTGCATTTTGTACATTTTAAAAAAATTGGGGAGAAAATTCACATTTTCAAAACTAAAATTCGGATAGAAAGAATGCCTGCATCAAGCGGGGACAAGTCGGTGTGGAGGGCGACGGTCACTTGTCTTTAGGCACCGATCCCCCATCCCCCCACAAGGTCCGCCCTATGTGCTGAAATTGTGATAAAATCCGTCTGTCCTCTTTCTTCGTTTTATTTTCTAACTTTCACACCCCTTCACCCAATTCACACACATATCACTCAAAATGATTTTTTCTTGCAATTTCTACTATATTGGGCTTCTACAATGTATATCTCATCCATATTATTCATCTTCCACAATCATTAGTAAGTCTTGGCTTCACTTTTCTCATATCAATTGGGTTGAACCCTCAACTATTTTTGGAACTTGTGATATTAATGTATGTTGTATATTATTGATGAAAATTGCTTACATGATTGGTTTATGGCTATAGAATTAGGATTGGTATTGGATTTCTTGGCTCGATTCTATAAACAAATGGGTATACATCTTTGTTTTCTATCTATGCATGCCAAGTATTTGATTCAATGCCTCAATGATATTTCACTTTTTTGAATGATCTCCTTTGGCTACACTTGTTTGCAATCCACATATTGATCATGTTTATGAATCTCTCTCATATTCTTCAAATGATATTATGATTCCTTGTACTCAAAGCATGATATTTTCATGATAGTTGATAATTTTTTTATCCTCATACGCACTTTGATATATATCTACGATGTTTTTATTGTGCTAATACCTGTTTTCACTACAAGAAAAACGCTCAAAGACATCACTTAAAAGACATCTGTTTCATGAATTTCATGATGTCTTATACTATACAACATCGTTTTTATTTGCTATTATACATCCTTTTTAAGAGTTGATGTCTTTGGCCATCCATTTCTTACTTTATAACATCATTGTAAGATCGATTATTCCAAATGTATGTCTTTGCCCATCCTTTATTGGTTTATAACATCACTTTGTTAACATCATTTACTTAAATTAGATATTATAACTTAATTATTATCACTTTAAAATAAAATAAAATTAATTTTAGCCAATTTTTTTAAAAAGAAATTTCCCCAAATCCCGACACTATACTTCTTCAAAGACTTGGAAACTTAGAAAAAATTCTCATCAGTGTACCCTCAAACCCACCAAATCCCGGTCGATCGATCCCTCATCTTCATATCTATCCACAACGCAAATGAGAGTCCACCCGTACGCCCCGATTCTCCTACCACCTGATTCAATACCAACCGTTGTCGTCCAACACCAGCCAAAATTATACCGATGACGACGAAGCAGCCTCTGTTGATCCTATAATCATCGAAACTCTCGCGAGGTGTAAGGCTGAACGAACCATGACTTTCTTTTCTTTTTCCCTTTTTTGGGATTTTCTTTATATATGTAGATTTTGGGTCAATTTTTATTTATGTGTGGTATTGGTTTTGGGCAATCAAGTTTGATTATGTGATCTGAGATCTTAACCTCAGATGTCATCGTTCTTTATGCATATTTCATTACACTTGATGGGTGATTCATGTTCTACTTGAATTGATAGGGTTTCTTGGGTTAAATTGATGAAGACTCCGCCAAGATCGTAACATTGATTATTCCCTACAAAATGAAAAACTTGTGCCTTTGACCCATTTGAAAAACTAAGTTTGTGGCAAGATTTTTTTAAAGGGCTCAATTACCCCTGTCAAGTTGGAAAAATATTTCTTGCGGAAGCCTGTTACAAAGGCTCATGTCCTCATTAGCAGGCTTCCCATAGCATTATGTGGTCATTAGAATTGGTCAGAGGATCTTTTATTTGATAATTCGGCAATGAAATAGATATAGTCATTAGAACCAGTTGGCTAACTCTGTTGTTTATCATTTGGGAGCAAAATATTTATAAGTCCTGTTTTTCTCTTCTTAAAGTTTCCTTTATCATTGGTGAGACTAGTTAGTTAGACTTATTTGGTCCAAATTATCCAAAACAAGATTTCTTCTATCACTTAAAGATATTACAGGAGGAGCATGGAAAGTGAAAAATTTAAGAGCTGTACCAATATGAAAAACTATATGTACCAGTGTGCAATTTGACTCTTCATTTGATAAGTTCTTGTGGAGAATGAATGGTTACTAGTATATGTGTATTGTCTTAACACCATCTTGAGATAGCAGGTCACAATTTTTAGCAGATAGGTTGAGCAAGGAATCAATCAATCAAGTAGTTTTGGTGCCTTGTAAGTAATAATTAACTACAATATCACCTTCAGTTATATACCCTTAACTTGTATAATCGCATGTGACTAATTATTTAAATGTGTTTAGTTATCATTGAATTTTGACTGTGATTGACCCTTACAATTTGAAGATACCAATTGTATGGATGCCTCAAGTATACAACTGGGGTGAACTATCTCAAGTATGCATCCCTTGAGGTGTAACCAATATAACTATAATAACAATGTTGGTCTACCACATTCTTTCTTTCTTTTTTTTCACCTTTTTTTTTCAGAATAGTTTTGCCAAATTTCTTAAATTTGTGGAAGTTAGATGCTCAGCATGGACAATTTTCTGTTAGTTTTCGGTTTAAACTGTCTTTTAGCATAACTACATAGATAGACATGTTTCTTTCATTATAAACTAGCCATTTTTTGTTTTCTATACTGAGTCTGTCTTGGTATCATTGGATACCAAGTTTGTAGGTAATAGTCAGCAATTAGAAGTAACTCTCTAATTCCCTTATTTGGTCTATAACACTTGGTTTATTTATTGTTTTCATTTGAAGATAACTCTTAGGCCTAAATTTGAAGATACCAATTGGAGAAGAAATGCTTTGTCCTCTAAGTATGCTTTATGCAACAATTTCGGTCTCATAAAATTTTTATTTTTGTGCAATTTTGATCCTATAAGTTATAAGTTTGTGCAACTTTGATCCTGAAAAGGTGAAATATGACTTACCCATTTGGGATCAAAATTGCACAAAAATAAAACTTATGGGACCAACATTGCAGAAAAATTAAATTTACGGGACCTAAATTGCTACATTGCATACTTACATGACCAAACAATTTTCTTTTGAATGTCATTAGATCCTTTGAACTCTTATCAGTTATGGTTGTTTATTTTTTTGGATAATGTTGGCCTAGTTATGTTTATGAGTTTTCTTGGCGTAGGTTATTCTATTCATATTACGTGGTTTTTAGTTATTTGAAGTGGACTTTGTTAATGTTTTGCATTGAGGCTTCTCACATAGTTTAAATGCTACATCTTGTATTACACAAACAAATGTCTTTTGATTCCAGCAAGTAAAAAGCCTTCTATGGGAATTCATCAACTCAATTTGGTAATTATCTCGAGCAAGATTAAATGTCCATGATAATGATCCAAGTTCATTATCCTATAGCTATCGAGTTGTTATGTCTCAGGTCTCATTGGTGATCCTGAAATTTAACTCATTAATTTTGCATGTCAATTATTTGAACTTGTTGCAACATCGTGTTCCTAGTTATGGTTTCTCCTTTGTCCATTTTTTTTCATTCAATTACTATGGTACAAAAATGAATGTAATGCTAACATCAATTTACATAGTCTACCAACCAAGATATTTATTACAAATTCTCTTTATTGATTTACTGAGCTCTCTTTCTTTCATAGATGGCGGACATCGGGTTCCATGTCTTTACACCGTCCGGATAGGATTTGGTTTTAGTGACAAGTCGCAGTTGGATATGGATATAGTTGTTCTTTGGTTGTTGATGGATTATTTGGTTGGTAAAAATGGGAAGTTGGCTGTTTTGCTTGCTAGTTGCTAAAAAGATATAATTGCAGACTTGGGACTTAATTGTTCTGAGCTATTGCTTGCCGATGTTTCTGGTTGTTCTATTGTTTATTTTTTAACTTAATTAATCGGTTACTTGATCACGTTTCTAACTACATGATTTGTGTCGTTTTCTATTTGTACATGTTGTTTGGAGTTGATTACATTGTAATGACTCTTTTGGAAATGATTTTAGCATGGATATATGGATCAGTCGTCTTGATTCATTTCAAGTGAATTGTTTCCTTAAGTATAGGATAAATGTATAAATATTAGAAAATTGATGAAATATTATTTCTCGCTTTGATGTTTGATGGTGGATGGTTGTTACTTGCTTTGACGGTGGGTTGGTTGTTTCTTGCTTTGATGGTCGGATGGTTGTTTCTTGCTTTGTGAGGGAGATGATTGTTTATGTAAAACCATTTTAATAAAATGGCAGGCAATATTTTTAAACCAAAAACCGACTTTGCTTAGAATATTCAACATCGGTTTTAAACTGACTTCTAAAACATATAGAGCGTTTTTAAATGTGAACGACATCGGTTTATGGCCATTTTTAAAAATGTTTAACACATCGGTTCTAATCGATTTTGTTCCTAACAAAATCGATGTTCAACCAATATTATAACATCATTTTTGTTAGAAACAAAATTAGTTAAAAATCGATGTCCTTTTGATATAACAACATCGTTTTTACATGCTTAAAACCGATGTTGAATATGCATACATTTAACTTCACCGATTATGACATTGATTTTCACATAGACATCACTAAAAACCGATGTCTAAGAGCATTTCTCTTGTAGTGTTTTATGACTCCAAAGGGGAAGAAAAATGAAATGAGCTTATAAGCTAATGGTAAGATCAAATGAGCTAGAAAAAGCAAAAAAAGTGATAAAAAAACTATAAGTTGTGGATTGTAGCTCTTGAATTATTGAGCTTCAAATTATTGACTTATTTTTGACGAAAAGCATTTTAAGCTATTTGATAAAAAAAGCTATAATTGTTTAAAAAAGCTGGATAGTTTTGTTTTGAAAACCATTTTGACTTATGATTTTTTGTCTTGAGAAGTGTTGCTTAAAATGGATAGTTGATTTTGACTTGTTTCGATTTAAATTAAACTTCTCATAAAATTATTTTAGTTTGTAATAATAAAAAAATGGAGAGCTTGTTAGATCAATGTTTTTATTTTGATTTTGACGATTTCATATAAATGAGTTTTATACCAAAACAATGCATATTGTCCAAATACTTCAAAACATTTTAATTGATTTTTACTAAGTTTTTGAAGTACTTTTTGAACTTTATTTTTGACAAAAATCGGACAACTTCTCTGTGAAGAGGTCGAGCGATCGCCCTAGAGAGAGACCTGTATAAGAGAGTTTGTATTTCACATATCAAAACAGAAAGCTGGAAGTAGGTAGGGCGACTGATCGCCTTTGTTCTTGTTTTTGCTTTGAAATCTTTCCGTTTCTTGAGCGAACGATCACTATCTATAGCAACCGATCGCTTATATAGCGACCGGTCACCCTAGACAGTGATCGGTTGCCCTCTATTGTATCTTGTGTTAAAACTTTATTCAATGACTTTAAAATTCAATTTTCTATATGGCGATCGGTCGCCCTATTGTTTTGACAGCAGAAACTATCTGTTGAGCAGACATTTCTCATTAAATTAAGGCTTTACCATTTCTTGGTGTTGTTTAATCTTTCTTTTGCAGACAAATTCAAATTAAGAGGAGCCTATGTTGGGGATTACATCGTGGAACTCTCCTATAAATACATGAATGATCAAATACACAACACAAACATACAACACAACACGCAAAATCTCAGCAAATTCTTTTGTTATTCACTTTCAACATTCTTGTTGTATTAACCTAAGCTTATCACTTTTACATTTTGCTTATTAGACTTTCTTTCTTGATTACACTTGCACTTTTGAGTTGTAATATTTTCATTAAAAGTGTAATATTGATTGTATTTTGTAAAATCATCCAAAACAAGATCTACTTGTTAAGTGTTCTTGTGGTAAAATCACAATTGGTTGATTCATAGGTGTTGAAGAGTATGGTTCTCTTCATAGAGGTGAGAAGAGTGTGGTGATCTTCTAAGTTAATATTTGTAAGAAGAGTGTGGTGCTCTTCAAGGTAAATGTTGTAATTGTTTGGTAAAAAAATAACTTTATCCTTTTTAAAATCCATTCGAACATCTTGGGTGATAGAGCACGAGGCCCTAGGTGGGTTGAAGCTCTATAAATTATTGTGTGTTGATTTATTTTCTACGCTTTTATTTCTTCACCATCTTCATATTCAAAAAAGAGAGAACAAATCGGAAATTCGGGAAAATCTATTAACCCCCTTCTAGATTTTCGTAGCCACTTGGACTAACAAATCATATGTTACTGTTCTGATTTAGCGGGTATTTGGCTAATCTTATTTAAAACATCTTATAAGCCCCTACATCTTATAAGATGTTAGATCTTATTTTAAAAATAAGTTGTTGAAGTGTTTAGATAAAATAAGATAGTAGATCTTTTAAGATGTCAATAATGGTAATATTTTAATTAAAATAGTCAAAATTAAAGGAGGTTGTTAAAATTAGATCTTATCTTGAAAAAAAGTTGGGGTTCCCCTACTTTTTAAAAAACAGCTTATAACCTCCTAACATCTTATTTTGAGAGCTTATAAGATCTTTTTTTAAAAATATTTACTAAACAAATTTAAAGAGCTTATAAACTCTCAAACATCTTATAAGATATTTTGAAGAGCTTATAAGTTGTGCCAAACACCCTCTAAAGGCACGCTTCCGATCTGGATTCAGTTTTCAATTTGTTTCTTGATAATTCACATGATGATTCTGGGGTATGAGTTAATTCTATTAATTATAACAAGTGGTATCAGAGCCCAATCATCTTGAATTACCAAGAACAATTAATTAATTCGCTATGTTATTATGTTCAGTTTTTCTTATCAACCTGGAGAGAAAAACAATAGAAATTTTGTGAAATATCTATTGTTTCTGTGGTTATTATTTGATTGATCAAGGACAAGACCAATTCATGGAATTTAGATTTCAATTTTTGGTTTTGTTGTTGTTACTTTTCGTAAAAAAAAAATCGGATTACGATTTTGGATTTAAAAGGGCAATTTAAAATTCCAATCTCAAGTTTGGAAGGGGACGCCAATTCGGTTTTCACATCTACCTTCTAATTGACCATGCTCTACCACTACCATCTGCAAACTACCCTTATCACCGCGAACCTAACAACCCAACCATGATGAAGAGCGGTTATTCAACCAAAAAAGGTGGTAGTGGAAGGCGGTGTACACCACCACGAGGGAGCCGCAATGCGTGAAAACCGATCTAGTACTTCGCAACCTACATCACCCACTCCATCATATGTGATGGTCTTATTCGCAGGGGTTCTGGGTGTCAACGATGGACCTTGGGCTAATAGCCGGGAACATCTGGGCACTGGACTCAGATTTGGCGGTGATGGAAGCAAATCGCAACAATCAAGCTAAACTTGTTCGTAGGGACTTCTTTCGTGGTGATGAAGCTTTACGCGTCCGGGGTCAAGCTCCCGGAGATCCCACGGTCATTTCTCCCGGTGAAGGTGATGGACATAACGGTGGCCATGATGGTTGTTGTGGTGTGGAGAAGACAAATTCTAGGGCTCAATATTTGGACTCAAGTTAAAAATGGCTTTCTTTCACTAAGGTGACTTCTCTCCAGCTTGCGATAATGGCTCCATTCTTCTAACTTGATTCATCTTCCATCTTTCGATTTAACATTCAATTCTATTTTCCTTCCTATAGTCTGATAATATTCATCCATATATTTTACGTTTGATACACTAATTGCAATTTCTATGTTTGGTTAGGGTTTACCAATAGATTTGGAACTGCAACCAACGAACCTTGATGTGGACATACCTCCTCTCCATGATGTGGAAGCTTTCCCACCAATTATTTTGACATCACCGAAATTAGCCTCCAAATCTGCTCCATCATCGTCTACCCAAAATCCTCCATCCACACTAAACCCTAGTTTTCTGATTTCTAAATCCTTCACTTCGATTGTTACTAATACAACTGCTAATCAACCAGACTCTATTCTCTTCGATTTCCTTGAGCCTATGGGCTCTGTTATCGTCAGCAATGATAAGGAAATTTCGCGATTTTCCATGGTAGAGTCTGAGGCACTTGCACAAAAATGGAATTTGCCACTTATTGGTAAGCTCTCTTAGGGCATTTCTGATGTTAAACTGCTTAGAGGTTTCTTTTATAAGTTGAAATTGCATGGTGATGTTCGTTCGCATTTTGAATTTACGACATGTTTTATTTTATTTCACACATGAGGCTGATTTTGCGCGTGTGTGTGCATGTGATCTGTGTGGTTTATCAATGCTTTGCCTATGAGATTGTTTAAATGGAGTCATAATTTTTCTGTTAAAAAGAGTTGTTTATTGTCTGTGTGGATAAATTGCCTGGTTTACCTATTCACTTGTTTAAAAAAAGTGCTCTATATAGTATTGCTAAACTCATAAGTCAACCTATCCAATTGGATAATGGGACTGCCTCTTGTTCTAAATTGTCTTTAGCCCGTATATGTGTTGGTATTGACTTGTCTCTACCCAAAAAAGACTCTATTTTCCTTCAAATTGGGGATGATTTGAAGGAACAAAAAACCATCTATGAATCTGTTCCTAAATACTGCAATGGATGTTCCCATACTGCGCATGAGATTTCCCAATGTTACATTGTTGGAAATGCTCCAAGGCCTAGCAAATTATCCCTGATTCTGAGAAACAACATTCCTCCCCTACTGAACCTTCGTCCTCTCACATTGGTCATGTTCATGGGTCTTCATCTCAAAATTTGGAATCACCCCCATGCCCCGAATATTTATACACCTCTCTTCTCCTATTGTCTTTGCGGAGATTAATGAGGTCCTTGAGAACCCTAGTCTAGAAAACGAGAACTGGAAAATAACCCATTATGGATAATATCCCGGAGGAAGTGTTTATACATTCTAACCCCTTCTATGTTCTCCAAACTCATAATGTCCTGGAGGAATATTTTGTTTACACTAGTACCCTGGATCACACAAAGCTCCCCTTCCAAGCCCCCCGAGGAACCACCTTCTGCCGAAAGCAGAGTTTATAGAGGATTGGGAAACCCCGCAATAATTTTCTCTCCAAAAAAGATGTCTCTCGCATTTCCTCATACTACCAAAAAGGTCATGTTAAGCCTCTAAGACCGATCAAAATAAACCTAAAAGAAGATACGAGTGTTCAAATTTTAAATCCGGAATGTAAGGGGTATTCATAGTGCTCCCACTTTAATCATGTTAAATTTTTGTGTCATTTTCATAATATCCATATCCTAGCTATTATGGAATCCATGACTTTTGCTAATTTCCCCATAATCGGTGAAAAAACTTGGTTTTCAATTTGGTATTGCTAATTCCTCCAACAAAATCTGGGTTTTCTAGGGTCATAATTTTTTTGGTTCTGTTCTTAGAGATAGTGACCAAATTATTGACATTGAATTTTCATCTGCTGCTCTCCACTATAATTTTACGCCTCTTTTTGTGTATGCAAAGAGTAGCGGTCGAATTGAGAGGATAGACCTGGGATGAATTGCTTAGTTGGTGGTGATTTCAACTGCTTTCTATCTGAGGATGAGAGAACAGTCAGTGACACCAATAGAGCCCTTGATATGGAAGAATTTGGTCAGATGGTTAGTGATAGTGGTTTAATTGACATTGTTTTTGAGTGGAACATCATGCATACATGGAGTAGAAATGATCTGAAAGAGAGGTTGTATGTAATCTTTATTAATCATATATGGGCTGACATCTTCCCCATATCTTCTATTAAACATCTTCCCAGAATGCACTCAGATCATGCTCCCCTTCTCTTTCAAACCTCCCTCTCCTCCACCAAACCCTCTGCTACCTTTAGGTACATGAATATGTGGGCTAATCACAATGATTTTCTTCCCATTGTGGCCCATGTCTGGTCAGCCCCCACTGGGCTCAATGGTCTCCTTAACCTTCATTGTAAACTCATGAGAGTTAAATCTAACTGAAGTGGTGGAACAAACATGTGTTTGGGAATATCTTTGATAATCTCAAAAAAGCACATAATAAGGTTGTTATTGGTGAAAAAGCTTATGATTCCTCTCCCTTCCCTGATCTTCTTTCTGCTCTTAATCTTGCTAAAGCTAAATTAACTCATGCTTCTAAAATTGAAGAGGATTTTTGACACCAAAAGTCCTCTTGTAAGTGGATTGTTGAGGGGGAGAGAAATACTACGTATTTTCATAACCTTGTTAAGCATAAGAGAGTTGAAGTTATAATTCATTCTGTGAGAGATGGCACTTGCACTTTCACCTCTGATTTAGATATCCAAAGGTCTTGTGTCCAGTTTTTTTACCTCTTATCTTGCCAATGACACTGTTTGCCAAACTTTTCACTGTGATTTCCCCATCCCATCCATATCTGACTTTATTGATCCTATGAGTTTATGTGCCCCCACGAACAAGAGGCATAAAGTGGTTTTTTTTATGAGCCCTTACAACATTGCTTTGGGCCAAATGATTTTCATGCTTATTTGTTTTTTCAAAATTGTTTGGTCTATTTTGAAGTCGATGTGTTGTTAGTTGTGATTGATTTCTTTTAAGGGCATGCTCTTCCTAAATGCTACACCTCTACTACCATTATCCTTATCCCTAAAATCGCAAATCCTTCTTATTGGGTGATATAGACATGTAAGTCTTTGCAATGTTTCTAATAAGATCATCACTAAACTAAAGTCCTTAATAACATGACTTGCTAAAGTTCTCCCTTTTCTTATTTTACCTTATCAAAGTGGTTTTGTCAGGATAGACTATTAGTGATAATATTTTACTTGCTTAAGAGCTTACTCATTCTATTAATGTCAAACATGAGCCCATAAATGTTATTTTTAAATTGGATATGGCCATAGATTATGATAAGGTGCAATGTCAATTTTTGAATGTTATGTTAACTCAAATGGGCTTTCCTACTCAATGGATTGATTTGATTTCAAATGCCATTAACAATTGGTTGTTTTCTATCATTATTAATGGCCAAAGTCGTGGTTTTTCAAATCTCATAAAGGTATGAGGCAAGGGAATCCTTTATCCCCCTCATTTTTATTCTAGCAAATGACTTTCTTTCCGAGGGATGGAACATCTTTTCAAAACCCAGCTTTTTCTGCAATCTCACTCCGAGGGAGGGGGGTTTAATTGTTTCACATCTTACATATGCTAATGATGTTGTGATTTTTATAATGACTCTACGCAAGCTATGAGCACTCTGATTCAATTCTTGGATGAGTATTGTAGCATTTCTGGGCAAGCTCTTAATAAACATAAAAGTGTTTGTACTGTGGGTAACAATATGAATTTTTAGAAAATTCATAGAATTGCAGATATTACCCATTTCAACATCAAGAGCTTCCCATTACTTACCTGGGGGGCCCTCTGTATAAGGGTCATAAGAAAGGCCTTCTTTTTCATACCTTCATTCTTAAAATGCAACAAAAAATATAGAGGTGGACTGGTAAAACCCTTTCTTATGGGGGCAGACTACTGTTTATCAAAAGTACTCTTAATTTTATGTTTCTTCTTCTTATCTAGGTTATCAAGCCCCCTAAGTACATTGTGAACAAAATTGATCAAATAATGGCTAAATTCTTTTGGGGTAGTTCTAATAGTGATAATAAAATCCATTAGATTGCTTGGCATAAAGTTTGTTCTCCCATTAAGCTGGAAAGGTTTGGGTCTTAGAAATACTTATA
Source organism: Rehmannia glutinosa (assembly GCA_016081115.2). Lineage (NCBI taxonomy): Eukaryota > Viridiplantae > Streptophyta > Magnoliopsida > Lamiales > Orobanchaceae > Rehmannia > Rehmannia glutinosa. The sequence goes on along the minus strand of JABTTQ020000089.1, from coordinate 273,925 downwards.
ATGTCATTTCTGCTTTTTCCATGAAATTATGGTGGAGATTTAGACTGAATAATTCATTATAGGCCAACTTTATGCTTCAAAAGTATGTGGGTGGTGCTCCATGTTTTACTGCTTCCCCTTCCCCTAGTGATAGCTTAACGTGGAAGAGGTTGTGTAAAATCAGGAGCATTATTCACTCTTATATTATTGGTCTCTTGGAAATGGTAAAATCAGTTTTTGGCATGACATTTGGTATGGTTCTCAACCCCTTTCTGTGAACTTGCAATGTGCTTTTGATGGTTTGGAAAATGTGTCTGTGGATTTTTTTGGGGTTAATCATCAATGGAACCTGGAGCTTCTTAACAAAGTGTTTGGACATGAGTAGGCTACCAACCTGTCCCAAATTCCTATTGCTGCTAGTGCATCTGATTCCATGAAATGGTCTGTTTCTGCCAATGGCATCTTTACTCTTTGCTTTCCGCGCGATATCTTTCTCGCTTCAAAGTTAATAAAGTTAGAATTCTCTATAGTTTATTTATTTTCTTGTACAATAATGATTTTGAGGCTAGTTACAATACCCTAAAGATTGAAATGACTCTTCATAAGATCATGTCTTGTTGTACGAGAAAAGAAAGTTTGAGTGAGAAAACACTAAAAGTACTCACTTAGCAACTACCCTTCAAAGATATGGATATAAAGCTTATAGTTGGGACACCAAAACATAATGCAAAAGAAACGAGATGAGAAACTTACATGTTACTTCTGCAAGAAGGGTGGATACATGAAAGAAATGTCCCAAGTAAGTATATCGTGTTAAAGTTTACTTCTCACTTCAGCTTAAGATTCAGCCAGTCTTGTTTTGTACATATACATGTTTTGTGGGTAGATATCTTGGTTCTACTACTCACATATGTTTTAATGCAAAATTATATGTGGAGCCAATTACAAATTGATGCTAAAAGATACATCCGCTAAAATAATTATAGTTGCGACTATACATATTTAGGTTTATTATTGATGATAAGTTATTGAATTAAAGAGACTTGTGGGATTTTATTTTTATTTCCATTTTGAGAAAATTTTGGTTATGATTATTCAATTTGAAGATAGTAATTAATTTTGCTCTCTTTCAATATTCATGGTGGTTCAACATTGATATTAAATTATTTGGATGTAGTTGTCTCATTTGATGAAACTTTGCATGCTAGTCCACATGGTACAAAATATATGAAACAAAATAAGAATTAAGAATGTGGTAAGAAGTATGATTAATCAATATGCCATATTGAAACTCTGAGAGAAGTACTAAAGATTACGACATGGATTATTAATAGCTTTCTAAACTAAGCAATAGCTAGCTAAAGTCCCTTATGGATTATGAATATGTTAAAGTCTGATATTGGACATTTTCATATTTGGGGTTGTCCAACTAAGATAAGGTCTTCGACCTAATAAGAAAAACTGACTCAAGAACTGTTAGTTGTTGCTTGTTAGATACTCTATAAGGTCATTTTGAGATGATAAACTTGAAGGTTTTTGAGGAAGTTGAGTTTGAGGGGAGATAATGTTACAAACATTATCATGAAATAGAATTTATTTTTCTCATATAGTTGCAATTGACAATGATTAGTCTTTCATTCCTAACATTGTTCAAGATGCAAATTCAGATTATCAAGATAATGTTAAGTAAAACCCTATCCAGAATAAGATAATGTTTGTAAAGGACAAACTCAACAACCTCAAGAATGGAAGCCATGAAAATTAGATGAAATTAATGAATAACAATGATGTTTTGGAGCTCATCAAATTGTTTAGAGGTATAAAGCTCATTGACTATAGATGAACATTAAGACCAAAGATATTTAAAGACAATGTTGAGTGATATAATGATTGTTATTGTAGGTATCAAGGGGTGATAGTGTAAAGTCTAGAAGGGGATGGAGTTGAATAGACTTTACAAACTTTTTGTTTTTAGTCCTTTTAAAGTCGAGTTTAGTCACAAGTCAATTGGGTCCTTGGTGGATAGCTTAGTTTACCTTCGTAGAGTTAGCCACTCAACGGACTCGAAATTGAGCCGTTGATAAGATAACTCAAATGATTGATTAACTCTTTAGAAATTCATGAGACTTGGTTTTTTACAAATGGAAGACTTTCACCATTTGATTTAAATATGTTTTTAAACACTTGTTTTAAACTTAGTTATTATCGATTGACTTAGGCAAATATAACAAACAACAATAAATGTATGCAAGAAATAAAGTGTTGAATGTAAATGACACAAAGCAATTTTTATAGTGGTTTAATTTGAGGATGGGGTAATTCCTCTAATCCACTCTTCTCCAACCATTGGAGGTAACCCACTAGGTAAATTGACTTTGTTACAAAATGGTAACAATTCAAGCTAGGCCTTGGTCACACAGCTGACTTTGCTTCTAGAACTCAGCTTCTTCACAAGACAGTTGTCCTGCTACTTCAGCTTCTTTAGACTCTTGGATTTGTCCACACATCCCTCCAACAAGTACAAAGCTTTTGGTTTGAACTAGAACCTCACTACACTTCCTTCAACATTGGATGTGTAGACCCCTTGTCTTTTAAACAAGTTTTCCCCCCGAAAGAGTGATGCTCCCTCCTACTCCTAGGGGGGCTCCGCCTGTTGAAGAAATTAGTTTGTCCCGGGAAGCCCTCCAGGCTCTCCTAGATGGAGCTGCTCGTAACGCTTTAAGATCAAACCGCAGCAGATGCTGTAGGAGGACCACCATGGGCTCCGCCCGCCATTGAAGACCCTGCTTGGGACGACCAGGAAGGAAGAGAGGAAGATCACGGTGAGAATTCGAATCGTTAAGAGCCGCCACCAATTGAATAATCTCAAGCTGTGCAGCCTAGCCTAGCCAAAACTTGGGCTATGACGTTGATGAAGAGGAGCCATTTGGCTCCAGTGATCTTACTGAATCTTTGCCACCAGGAATCAATACCTCCAACCTCCTGGAGTATGATGGCACTGGAGACCTGCATGCACACTTGGACAAATTCTACGCCAAGACGGATTTCTACGACATGACGGATGCCTCTTACTGCAAGGTATTCCGCACTACTTTGACCAGGCGGGCGCTGACATGGTTCAATCAGCTCCCCGTGGGGTCGATCTCTGGGATGAACAAGCTCACAGAGGCATTTATGCAGTAGTTCTCCATCAACAAAAAGTGTCACAAGACCATCACTCACCTCTTTTAAGTGAGGCAAAAGGAAGAAGAGACATTGCGGGAGTTCATGAAGCAGTTCGTAGAAGCCGTTAACGAAGTGGCCAACTTCCAACATGAGACATTGGCGGGGATAATGTAGCAGAATCTGCGCCAAAGGAACCTAAAGGAATCTCTTGTTGGGAAGCCTCCACCCAACATGGAGGAGTTGTTAAGCCGAGTAGAGAAGCACATTCATGTTGAGGAGTCTGCCAAACCTGAGCCCAACGTCAAGCGCAAGTCCTGGGAAGAGAAGAATAGTCAAGCATGTAAGGGCTCAAGGAAGGATAATGGACCCAACTACACACCTCTAAACGCTCCAATAACAAAGGTATTGATAGCCGCTCAGAAGAAGGGGATCATTGATCCCCTACAGCCACTGAGGAACAACCCATCACGAGCACATTCCAATTTATACTGCATATATTACAGGGATCGGGGGCACACTACTGAAGACTATTTTGTTTTGAAGAAGGAGACAGAGCGGCCCATCCAAAAGGGCCATCTCAAATATTATGTGGATCAGAGCAAGTTTCACCGTGATCTTAGGCCACGGGAAGAAAAATCTCTGCAAGACCAGCGCCGTCGATTGCCAAAGGAAAGATAGACGTGACAATCATGTTGCTGGAGTCATCAATGTGATCTCTGGAGGCCCAGAGGCAAAGGATACCCGGACTGCCCTCCGAAAGTGTAGCAAAGATAGAAGAGGATACGCCAAGGAGTACCCGTCCAAGAAGAGAGTCGTAGAGTAGCCTCAGGCCAAGGGCATGCCCATCACCTTCGACATCAAGAGTACATCCCATAGACCCAAGTTCACCTAGATGCCATATTCATATCGGTTATGCTAGCCAAATTTGTGGTCAAGAGGGGTCCTGGTCGACACGGGGAGTGTGGTGGACGTCAATTCTGGGAAGCCTTCGACAAGACGAGGATCGATCCCACGCAAGTTGTTTCGATCTCGACACCACTGATTGGCTTCACAGGAGAGGAGATCAAATCCTCGGGCGAAATCAACCTACCACTCACACTGGGCATGGACGCCCCTCACCAGGTCACGAAGATGGCCCGCTTCCTCATAGTAGATGCCCCATCTCCGTATAACTTGATTTTGGGAAGGCCAAGCTTGAATCACTTCCAGGCTATCCCATCTACTGTTCACCTAAAGCTGAAGTTCCCTACAGAATCAGGGGTCGGAGAGACTGTTGGAGACATCAAGACAGCTTGGGAGTGCTACGTGGCCACCTTAAAGATGAGCAAGCTACCGAGATTAAATGATGAAAGCCCCTCGCAGCCACAGCTCTCCCTGGACTCCCGTGGACTTTAGAATGTTTTATTTTCAGTTCATTTCCACCCAAGAGGCGCTAAAAGTTAGTTTATATTTTAGTTATTTTTCCGCCCACAGGGCATAAAGCTTTTTCATTATAGTGAATAAACATATTTTCATTGTTTTCTACTTTGATGTGATGAATACGATTATAAGGCCAAATCGGTCGTGAGCGCGATTAATGGACACATATGGCCAGGGTCAATAACCGGTTAGACGCTCTCCTCAACAAACCCCATCTTTTCGGTTACAACCCGGATGGGAGAGGCCTCCTCACGGGGTGCTCATAAATAACCTCCTCCGGCTAAGAAGGGGATGGCCCCACCCGACTGCAACCCCGAGTGGGATGGCCCTTTCCGAATGGCCCAGGTCAATGACCAGTTAGATGCTCTCCACAACAAACCCTATCTTTTTCGCTCGGCTGGATGGGAGGGGCCTCCTCACGGGGGTCCTCATAAATAACCTCCTCCGACTAAGACCCCGGAGGGGATGGCCCCACCTGGCTACGACCCCGGGTGGGATGACCCCATCTGACTAAGACCCCGGATGGGAGGAGCCTCCTCATAAGATGTCCTAGTAGCTTACCTCCTTTTTCAAAGACCCCTCCTAGTAACTTACCTCCTCCGGCTAAGGCCCCAAATGGGATGGTATCACCCGGCTAAGACCTCGGGTGGGATGACCCCTTCCAGCTAAAACCCCAGATGGGAGGGGCCTCCTCACAAGGAGGTCTTAGTAAAAGTTCTTTTCTCTCCGACTAATACCCCGGAGGAGGGCGTCTCCTCATAAGAGCCCCGGTGAATTCTTCTCCACGATGAAAATGTGCAAGAAAAAGAAGACGAAAAATGCTAACACATGTGGAGAATGGTGTAAAAAATAAAGCAATGACATGGGAAAGATCCAAAGTGGGCGCCCTCCTCCGAGCTCCGAATGGGCGCCCTGGGAACCCCAAGGGGGCGCCCTCTTACTAACTCCGGAGGGGTGCCCCGTAATGTTAAAATATGATGTAAAATTTAATCTTCCGATGGAAGTCATATACATATATTGTAAGTAAAATATGACAAAAGGGAGCTATTATGTATAAGGAAAATGGAGAAAGCAACCAGCCTGGTGGGGCAATATCAAACATCTCAAGGTAAAGGGGAAGGGAAAAATATCCAAGTACATAGAGGAAATATCCAGAAGTATAAACCGAGCCCTAAACAGGTGGGCATGAAAGAAAAACTATCGCGGGTCAAGAAGGAGACGCATCATCTTGGGTAGCAACATTAGTCTCCGCAGGCTCAGCTCCATCATCACCGGCGTCGTCAAGAAGATCCGCCAAAGCCTCAATCTCTCCCTCATCCTCGTTTGAAACACCACAGTCCAGAATGTCAATCAACTCACTGGAAGCCTTCCCACTACGCTATAGAAGTTTTCGACAGTGGCGAATGGCTCTGTCAACGTAGATTAAAGACTCATGCAACAACTCGGTGCGATACAACGGAGAAGCTCTATAAGCCTCAATCGAGCGGGACCTCTCCTGATCTAACCAATGGGCGCCAGCTGAAGAACCAAGAAAGACCTCACCCGTCTTCGACTCATGGTCAAGCTAGGACTTCGTCCACTCGAGCTCTTTCGACAACTCGGACATTTTACCATATGTTGCACTGCATCATCTGTCAAGATCTTCATCTTGTCCTGAAGCTGACGATTATTCTCTAAGGTCATATCACCACGACGAGCCGAAGCCGCAGCGAGGTTCATAGCCTACAGTATAAATTGTGAAGAGACATAGTATGAAAAGTGGAAATATGAAGAACTATAGAAGCTTACCCGAGCAAGGTCCCCACTAAGATGAGTCTCAATGTCCTTGAAGAACAAAGACCCACGGCGGGACTGGTCATTAGACGATATAGCTCCTCGGGTGGGCGTAGCCAAGGCCAGAAGTAGAATAGTCCCAGTGGGACTGGATCCCCTCATGATGGTTCACCCCATTGGAGAAGAGAGCTCGGGGACCAACACACTCAGAGGCGGCGACATCAGACTCCATCATCGGCCTCTTCCTTCCTGAAGGGCCTCCAGAAGGACGAGGAGTCGGAGTAACATTAGATCACCCTCCTGGCGAGGAGAGCGCCTAGCACTCTTATGGGGAGAAGGGTGTCTAGCATCATCCTGTGGGGAAGGGCGCGACCCATCACTTTGGGGCGGGACAATCGAGCTCCCACCAACAGACTTCTCCTTGGTCTTCTCCTTATTCTTAAAGGTCATCAACTCTGCAATACTGTAACTCTCCTTACCTGAAAAACAAGTGGAAGCAGCATCATAAAAAGGAAGCAGTTAAAATATACAAGTAAAAGGGGGAGCGACATAAAGAAATAAGATAAGGCAGGATACCTAAGAGCTCCTTAACATTCATGAGACTGTTAAACAAGTCCCGAGACCTATAAGCCTTCGCCATCTCCCTTTGGGAGGCGAAAGTGCCTTGAGCAACCATAACTTTAGAAACTCACTCGTGAGGAAGTTCCCAATAATTATCTCTCACGTAGAAGAAATCCTCCTTCCACAGCCCACCAGGAGAGGGAAATCCATCCAAGAATCTGCACTGAGGACGTAGAAAGAAGTGGAAGAAGGTATCACTCGGAGACCTATGGGCGTAAAACACAGAGTGGAACCCGTCTACGGTCGGAATCAAACCCAACTGCCCCATGACATGCTGATATCCTCGTATACGCGCATAGGCCTGGGGAATCAACTGGCCAAAGCACGCTCCCACCCACCTAAGGATCGATATGAGGAGGCATCTGGAGGAAGCACGAAGCCGACTGAGAAGCTGTAGAGATATACCGTGATGAAGCCCTTAGGATGATGAGTTAGCGTGTCATCCGGGCCCAGGGCCAACATCACAAAAGCCAAAGCAAGCTCCAGCCGCTCATGCAACCTATGAAGACAAGCAGAATTCACTCAACTAGCTAACTCTCCCCGGACAACCACTCGGCTCCCGGGAGGAGGCATATGTTGATACTTAGTGGGGTGAACCTCTTCGAGACCATCACTTTCAGACTCCTCCTTAGAAGACCTATCACTTGAGCTAGAATTCAGCTCCTGCTCAACCTCCCCACCACCAAAATACAAGTCTGGAGCAAGGGGAGGAACAGACTCTGTGGAAAAACGTGGACATGGGATAACTGAACCAGAAACAGATCTCCCAGTAACACCTCGGCCTTCAAGTGGAATGTAAATAGTATCTGAACCCAGGACATGGATCGAAACATACGAAAACTCGGGAGAAATCTTCGAAGAACGGGAAGAAAAACGGACCTGGGGAGGGCGCCCGAGTACGCCCTTGTGGCCGCCCGGAGAGGGCGCCTAGTGGCGGGAGGCACCCTGGGACGCCGTCTGTGATATTCACCTCTTTCTCCGTACGACACACTCTATCTCTCTATCAACTCTCGACTCAAGTCTTACCTCAAGTCTCTCATCACTTCTCACTTACAAGAAATTTACTAAGTTTTCTACAAAGCAAAAAATTTCAAAAGTAGAGAGAGAGAGAGTTTACCTTTGGAAGACATGATCACAAGCCTCCACTCCAAAGTGTCCTTGTGCAAAGTGGTCAAAGATTCTCCAAAAACTACAAACCAGCATGATATTTTCGACACCGGTAGCTCCAACACTGCTTCAACCCTCCGTAGCACCGGAGCTGGGGGGCTTATGTTGGGGACAAAAATAGTATTTCATAATTTAATTAAATATAATTTATTTTATATTTTTATTTAATATTAATCGCCCAATGGGCTCTTGATAATTAAAACGGCCTAAAGGAGTCCGTGTTTGGCCCAAGCGGTCATTTTCTCCTACGTGGACTGGCCCATAGGCCAATTTCTCCTACACGGCCGATGGGGCCCATGCCCCAGGTATAAAAAGGTCCCTCCAATTCGCTGTAAGTAATTAACTTATAATTAATTATTCTCCTACGCATTCAGTATTCGTTCACAGTGTTAATTCTCTCTCGTTCACCGTGCTGACTTGAGCGTCGGAGGGGCCTCCCTAAGATAACCCCCGGGGCCCTCTAACGTTTGCGCGTATGTGCAGACAAGTTCCCAATCGAAGAGTCATTCGGAGCGAAGACGAGAAGACTTCCCCTTGAAATAGGACAAGCTCAAGACTTCCTCTCGGGAAGATGATTTTAGTCATTCGATTAAGCTTGGGTGATCTGCTAGAAAAAGCAGCATAAATATTCAAGATCACAATCCTCAGAACCAATTGTCACATGTCAATTTGAACTTGACTCATCAATTGGAATAAAAATTATCTCTTATGCATAATATTATCTTCAGGCTAAATTATTTGCCACTATGCCTTTTTGTCTAATCTTGGTTTCGAAACTTTGTTGCGACAAAATTAAGCTAGTAAAAAGTGGAAAAATATCGCTTAAACTTTGGCATATACTATGGAAAAACACAAGGATAAGGATCAAGAATAGGGTAATTTTGGTTTATGTCAAAATTTGTTAATTCTTAAAGTCAGGAATATGAAACCATAGGAGACAAATATAAGGTCATAAACTTTGCAGAATACAAACATAAAGTAGAATCCAAGCAACGTATGTCAAACGAGCAACATGACTAAGATTATCGACATCACAGAGTTTTTTTGTTATTGTTTAACGCATCTTAAATAAATTTGAAATTTTAAAATAAAATTTAGGGTTAGTCACAAGAATTTGACTTGTTAAAAATCCTGTATAAATTTATAAATTACAAATACCCGTAAAATATTAGCACTGGCAGACTTACATAGAAGGGAAAGGGGAACCCCGCCCAACATTTTATTTTTTTCATTTATATATAAATTTTGGGTAAAATTCCATTTGGCCCCCCAAACCTTTTTTGTAAAAAGAAAATTTATATTAATTTTGAATTGTAATTTTGTATTTTAGGATGCTTAATTTAATATGTATTTGATGCAAACACATTATATATTTTGACTTTTATCGGGTTAATCCCCTCTCGGATCGTCTTAGACAAATCCAAATATCCGACCCATCACACAATCGCTCATTGACCCGACAACCACTAACACCACAAAAATACATCATTGCTATAAATACTTTTTAGGAGAGCTACTAATACTTTTTGAGAGGACTACTAATATTTTTAGAGGAAAACTAATATTTTTAGGGGATACTAATAATTTTTCAAGATGACTACTAATACTTTTAGGGGGGAAAACTAATACTTTTATGGGGAACCAATAATATCTTTTATGAGAAAAACTAGTACTTTCCAGGATGAATATTAAAATACCTTTAATTGGAATACCTAATATTTTTCAATAATACTATTAATACGTTTTAGGGGGAATGCTAATACTTTTATGGGAAAAAATCACTAATTTTCATGAGGATTACTATAAAAACTGTTCAATGGGAATCACTAATACTTTTCCGATGGATTGCCAATACGTTTCGCGAAAAATTAATACTTTTGAGAGTTGCCTAATATTACGTCACTGCCTAATACTTTTCAAGTGGATAATTATTACATTTTAGGAGGATTACTACTAATTTTGAGGGCTACTAAAATATTATTCAAGGGGATTACTAATACTTTTAAGATGTACTACTAATACTTTTCGGCGGGAAAATTAATATTTTAATGGCCCCTAATATTACAAAAATGTCATCGGTCCGGAGATCCTATGACACCACCCCAAAATATTATAAAAATATCACCGGTGCATGAAATTACTAAATAACACGGGCGGATTGGTCCGTCTTCAACGAAAAAGACCCATTAGACGGTCCGACAAATTTTTTTCCCATTTGATCATGATATAACATAAATATTTAATCTTCCAACTATTGACCCCCTTAATGTCGGATCCTGGTTCCGCCACTATCTATAAGTGTGATCTCTCTATGTAGGTGCGATTTACATAAAATTAAGGACAAATGTGAATAATATAAATGTAATTTATGAATTTAGAGGGGATAGTTCTCACATATAGACCAAATTTATGGTGATTATGTATTTAACTAATTATTTAAGTGGCTGGGTTGAGTAAAATATTAGATAACTCAATGGATTGTATCCCCAATTAGTCCACACACAGCAATTTTGATGGGTTGAAAATTCTCTAGGCCACACCGCACTTGTGAAAATGATGTTTACTTTTAGAATACTTTTTTTGGTGTTGATTGTTGAAGACATGTAGGAGCATTTTTTTCTGCTTTTGGGTGTTTGATTCCTTCTTTTAAGATTATTTTACATATAAATAGCCATTCATGTGAGTTGGGCAATCCTTAAATTCAGGACCAAAAAAAGACTCACTTTGCATTAGTACAGTTAAAAGCTCTTCTTATTTTCTGCAAACACTCTCCAAATTGTCTGCTGCTCTAAAAAACAAATGGAATTTGAAACTCAACCCTCAAATGCTTCTCCCCCTTGTTCCTATGTAACAGCTCCTACAAGCCCAAATGAACACAACAGCTTGGAATTCTACTACAGCGCCCCGCCTAGTCCCCGACGAAAACCCGAAAACGCCCCCATTGAGACAAATCTTGATGACTTTGAGTTTGAAACTAGCAACAAGTTCAGTGATCATCTCCAGTTCGATCGGAAGACCGATAATTTCGATTGTTCGTTGGTCGATGACGATCAAGGGCAAGAACGTAAAAACACTTATTGCGACCGTTTGAATCCGCTTCCGGCCATGTCATTTGCCGATGAGCTTTTCTTCAACGGCTTAGTCATGCCACTAAAACTCCCTCCACGACTCCAATACGACACCGATTCAAACAGTTTTAGCCACAAGTCCCCTGTTTCATCGCCAAGAACTGTCTGCAAAATCCCATTCACGCGCAAAAACTCTTGGAACGACGATTTTGATCCGTTCATGGTGGCCTTGCAGAAAGTGCGGGAAGAAAAGAGAGGGCGAAATAGTCATCATCGACGGTCGAGATCATATTCACCATTCAGGGCCTTGTCAAAATGCTCCTCAAGTGATTGTACTAACAACGAAAATAGCCCAATTGAGCCAATGCAGGTTAAAGCACAAGGTTTTAGTGGACCGTTGGATTTCAAAGGCTCGGCGTACGCAAGATGGGTCCGAGACCAGACAAGGGAAGGGCTAAGCCCAAAGAGTCCGAAAAGATTCCTTTTCGGACAAAGGGTGAGACCTTTGAGGAACGATCAGGACGGGCCCGGTCAGCCTAAAGAGAAGTATGTTAGAAAGAAGTCTGGAGATGTTGAGGAAAGCAGTAAGGTGCAGAAACTGAAAGGGTTTCTACTTAGGTACGCATCGTTCGGAAGAGAAAACCGAGGAAGCAAGAAAACGAAGACGAGCTCAGAAATACGAAAGCCGGGTTATTACAGTAGGTTGAGCTTCAAGTTTAAGGAAAATGGTCACAGCAATGGGAAGAGGAAGATGGCAGTAGTGGAATACAAGCCATCCGTAGCCCTTTGCTTAGGTTATGGAGTTGAAAGCCCCAAATGACTTCAAATTTAACAGGGATAACAACTCATTATCCAAATTTTTCTGCTTTTATATCAAATGTTAATCATTGTTCCAAATTTAGATGCAGAAAAAAAGTGTATGATTTCAGAATTTTTTCACTTGTGAGCAGTGCTGCAGATCGCTTGAGTTTCAAATATACCAGAGGGATAATTACAAAAACTACTATTTGAGGTTTGAGATAATTACGAAAAAATCCAGAGAAAGTTCCAAAATTACAAAAAGAAAAGAACAAGAGATTTGATTCTATCTTAAATGTAGGGGATAACTGTAAAATTTTTACAAATGTAAAAAAGGTAATTGGAATGTTTTTGCTCATGAGAAGGGTAAATTGTAATACAAAATCAAACCTCAAGGGGATTATTGTAATTTTAAAACCTCTGGGTTTTTTTGTTATTAGATCAAATCTCGAGGGTAGTTTCCTGTAATTATCCCTATACAAGATGAAGATGAACACAAACATTTATCAGTTGATTCGATTACATTTGCCACATAAAATGGTAGTATTTTTCTCTTCATGCACATTTTTGCCCGACTGAGCTAGGAACTATCTATCTGCCTACAACAAGCCTAAACAAGCTTTGCTTAGTGTCATGGCTTTTTATCTGACATCTATTTAGAATCCAATGGAGGTAATATACATATTTGCTACAACCCTATATCAATTGTTTGGAAGACAATAATCTAGTTCCTATGAAAGAAAAGGATGGCCCTTTTCTGAATCAAAATTATTCCAATACTTCAGATGGCCATAGCTTTTTCCACATGGAAATCTCTTCGTTACCACAAAGTTTCCGAATTCCGCCGTAAAATCCATCGGCCTCGTTTCCCTCTTCTCTATGATCTTTCCTACTAACAGTCGTCGTTCTCCAACGGGACCCACGAGTGTACTGGTTGAACTCCAGAACCAGAGTGTCTGCACCACAAGTTCCTTGTTAGAAAAAATTTCGAGTAATTTTAGGTTCTCTCTCATTTTCCAGTAGAGTAGCCCAAGACAACTCAATTAAGTCATACAAATGTCAAAATAGTCAAATCCTCAATGACAAATGCAACGACAAAACATGTGCACTTGAACTACTAAGGTACTAAGTATGAGCCAAATGCCAAGATGGACAAAACTTTACCATTCTACTGTACATATGGATGCAAAGGAAATATATGAAACAAAATCATGACTAAAATATTTTTAGGGTTTATTACAAAAATACCCTTTTAAGTTCAGTCAATTACAAAAAAGCCCCAGCTATCTTTTAGAATTGCAAATACCTCCTTAATATTTGTTCCTATTTTATAAATTGCACCTATTGAGAGGGTATTTGTTAGGTAAATACAAACCTCAATGTGGTGCTTGCAATAGCTTAAGGGGGTATTTGTAATTTTTAACGATAACTCAATTGTCTTGTTAATTAGGCAAAACCTCAAGGGCTGTTTTGCAATTCACCCATATTTTACAAGTCTATCACAAAATTAAAACAACGAGTTCTCCACAGCCAAACAACAAGGAAAAGAAAGCAAGTCCGTTTTCTGCTTGGCTGGTAATAATAAGTCCCACTGAAATAGCAATTATGCCTATGTTGGAAGAGAATATGACAAACTAAGGAGGACTTTACTTCAAGGACTATTTATATGCATAAGGGATGACCCCACATGCCGAAAAAGTGGGAGTCAAGAAAGGGCCTACAGACAATACAGAATATATTTTGATGATAAATTAAAATTTGTGACCACCTTCTTACTTGATGCAAATGCTTTACCGCAAAGTGGCTAAGATCCCAAAAGTAAGATTAACTCCTCAACCCATGTCCAAATTGTTTGGTTTAATTTTTATTGGGATAATTACAAAACCTACCCGAGGTTTGATCTAATAACAGAAAAACCCAGAGAAGTTTCAAAATTTAAAAAAAAAAAAAAACTGAGGTTTGATTATGTATTTCACTTTACCCAGTTTATAACCAAAAACATTTCAAAACACCTCATTTACATTACATTTAACATTTAAGACAAAATCAAATCTCAGGGGCATTTTTGTAACTTCAAACTTCTTTTTTTTTTTAATTATCCTAAACATCCAGGGTAGTGTTTTGTAATTATCACTTCTTTGTTTATTTTAATCATAACTCGTGCATTATTTGAAATGACAATTTCTTAAAACATTCATAGTAGCAACTGACCACTATGATGACATCGGCAGTAATTGGCATTCCCATCACATGTTTCCAAGTGGCCTACAACACCATACCACCAACCTGCACATAATGGTGTGACATCATTAATAAATTGATTGGACGTATTCATAGGATTTGGTCATATATTAATAGGGATAATCCAATGGAGTTGCGTTTCAAATTTGTACACTAAGACTACAACAGTGTAGAAAACTTTTCCACCTAACAAGAAAGATTGGCCACCTTCCATTTTGAGAAAACAGTATAATATAACAGTGTCGGCGAAATCTGATAAAGAAATAAAGGGATAATTACAAAAGACTCCCTTAGGTTTGGGCTAATTACAAAAAAAAAAAAAACAGAGATTTTTGGATATTACAAAAAAAAAACCCATATATTTTCCCCTTTAATATGCAAAAAAATATTTCAAAAGCTCCCCTTATGTTTATCAAAATTCTACAGTTATCCCTTTAAATTTAAGACACAATCAAACCTTAAGAGGTTATTTAGTAATTTTAACAAATCTCTTCATGTTTTATTTTGTAATTAGCCCGAAACTTAGGGGCATTTTGTAATTAAGACACCATGGGATTATTAGAAATAAGTGGCGACTTAATGGATGAGCAATCTCTACGAAGGAAATACGTTCGCCTTTCAATTCTTGATTCCAAACAAGACATGTGGACAAGTAATATGCCAGTCTTTGTTTTATGAATTTTCTTACCACATCCATGCCAGATCAATCTAAAACCACCACTTATCACCTCACATCAAGAAAAATGAAAGAAGGCCACCAATACCATTGCAGAAAAAAACTAACTAAAAGTAAAGAACGTTCAACTTTTAAGGTGTAGTTCGAAGAATACCATATGGGAATTCCTTGTTTCTTCTCCATTGGATTTCAATGTGATCGCCGGGTTGCAACTCGTTTAAACAATCGGAGATATGAAGATCATGTGGAGAAGTATCAACAGGGGAAGCTCTAAGTCTATCCCAAGTTACACCAGTCTCCGTTGGACTTGCTCGCCGTCCATGTGGCGGATATCTGCCCATCAATAACGATTCGAATTTTAACACAATGAAGACGATAACAATCATAACATACTCCTAGAACTAAATTCACATAAAATTGTGGTCCTCCCCAAGATTGTTTTAAATATATAATTAAATCTACCATTTTGCAGTGAACATCATCAAGTTTCAGGTTAAAAATATAATCAAAATACAGGGATAATTACAAAACTACCCTGAGGTTTCGGTTAATTACAATAAAACCCATATGTTTTTGAAAATTACCAAAAAAAACTGTGAGATTTGATATATCTTGTAATTTACCCCTTTATAAGCAAAAACATTTGAACCACCCCCTACATTCAACACCAAATTAATCTCTGGTTCTTTTTGTAGTTAACCCAAACCTCAGGGATAGTTTTTGTAATTATCCTTCAAATATATGAAAGTTCAAGTTTCATCATCCAATCACCTGGCCTGGAAAGTGTCGGTTCGCAGATCATAGCTAAGCTCAGCGTCATAGCACGATAACATAAATCCAACATGACCATTCTGCACAGAATGCCCAACACACACTTGAATACAACCAAAATTCATTTGAAGAGCAACAAGAAGAAATCAAATAATCTATACCTCTCGGTTATAGACCTGAGCAGGGAACCAAAACTTGCCGGACTCGAGAGCAAAATACCATGACATGACAGAATCCATTGGAGCCAAGTTCTTCTTCCTGACAATACTCCTAAAACTAGATCTAATCAATACAATCGGCCATAGGTGAGTGAGATATCCCATTAGGCCCTTTTCCTTGCCTTGATCGAAAAAAACAGAACCTTTTCTCGAAGCAATATACCATTGCCATTCCCTATAAGCAGCAGGGCCAACAATTCTAGCCCATTTGTTTTTCATATGCTTTTCCCACAAGTGATCACTCATACACCTATCTCTTAAAGAGGTACACACACAGGCCATTTTACATAGCCCCTTTGGTGGAAGCTTCTCAAGAATGCATTCTAAAACAAGGTCAGGCAAATCCAACACAGACATCTCAGATATTCTTTCAACACTCTCAGCTTTGGAAATAAAGCTTGTTTTCTTAGGTGTCATTCTTGAAGCAAAAAATGAAGAAATCACACCCAAGATGGTATTTTTTATGGTGATGGGGAAAATTGACAAGTCTTTCCAAAACCAAAGAGAAATCAATCTCATCTCACAAGCCCAAGGTGGGAGTGGATTGAGAACAAGAGACTTGTAGAAGAAGATGAAGGAGAAGGAACAAGTGATCAAGAAGAAAAGCATTTGATAAGAGGATAAAAAATAAAAAACCCCAAAAAAAGAAAAAAGTGGGTTGTCAATAAAAGTTAGGCCACCAATAATGGACAAGAAATGAGCATAGGAAATATATAAGCAAATTAAAATTATTCGTTATTTATTCTCTTCTTCTTCTTCACCCTCTCCTTATAAAATGGAGGAAAAGGGATCTTCAAAATCTCTGTCAATAAAAGTTTTTGTGTTGCTACGACGAAGCCCACCTAACCCAAATTGTGGGCCTCGTCTAAAACTTTAGAAGAGGATTATCTGTATACTGTGTAAGAATTTACTTGAAACAAACTACAAAAATTATTTTATTGACTCTTAACTACACATGTAGATGTTAAATAGAAAAGATAATCAGAACAACCTCCTTAAAAACAAAGTGAACAAACTATGTATACATAACACTTGTAAAGTATCATAGTAAAATAGAAATTTATGCCAAACAGAGTGTTATCTGGTGGGCAGATCTACCATAGGAGGTGAAACTCAAAAAGGGAATGTTAAAAAGAAGAGTCCAACTACAAAGACCCTCGTTGAATCTCAAATTCTTAGAAAATTGGCCTTTACAACAAAAAAGTCAGCTGCTAAATCTAACTAAAATAAATCAAGCAATTGCACAAGCTTGAATCTTGTATAAATAAAAAAAAAAAAAGAATCTGATTGAAGCTATGAAAATTGCGGGTGAAAGAAGACAGAGAAAATTTGTTTTTTGCAGCCCTTCACAATCTTCTTCCACCCACAGGAAACCCTTTTTTTCTTCTCTCCCTCTCTCTTTTATATATTCTCCTTTCTTTGTTTTGTTGAAGTCTTGATTGCAAAAACAAGAAAAGGGCAGGTGCAAATTGCAGAACGGAAGCAAAAACTATATATATAATATTTTATTATTTTGGTGTGAGTGATGTGGTTGTTAGTAGTTTATGGTTAAAGGGACCTTAAAAATCTTTATCTTTGTGTAGATTTCGAGCAAATTCGGCGGGCACACAGTTGAGCAAGTTGTTTCTCCAGAGTAAAGTCCGGGTTTCCAATAATGTCACTCTGTTTAAAACAGAAATTAGATAATAATAGAGATCGGTGAGTGTAATTCTTGTTTTGAGTGTGTAATTATTGGATAAAGAAAAAATCACCATCATCCACACATTCCATGACTCAAAATATATATATATATATATATATATATATATATAGGGATGAGATCCCATGAGGCTACAAATATAGGTAGGAACATGACGGACTCAATCCACACCCTTCAACCAAATAAAATAAAAGCTATGATTTAATGGCATTTTAAAGTAATTAAAAAATAGTGGGGACCAAATAGGGTACAATTGGAATGTTAAAATCACCAAATAACTGTTTTTCCTAAAATCAAGGAATAGAATCTTACCATAATCACCATCTTCCGGTCCCCAACGTGAAAGCATCGTCAAAAACCGAAAAAAAAAACCCACGATCACAAAGAACGTCTCCTCCCGGCGTCAAATATCGACTTCAACATCATCTTCTCCCACGATCAAAAGCAACGTAAAAAACACGAAATCCCACGCAAAAATCGAACCAACAAATATTCTCGTGATCAAAAACACCAAAAATCCACATCAACGGGATCGGTATTGCAATGTCACGACACGGATACCCTCCACAAAACAATCCCAACAAGGTAATATTTGACACCAATTCATCAAAAAATGTGTGGTTCGAATGCATGTAATGTTGAACAATAAAAAATTCTCCAATTAATTATGTACATATAGCTTTGGAAATTCTCAGCATATAGCTTTGTAATTATGTGCATATAGCTTTGTAATTGCATGTGCATATAGCTTTGCAAATCAGAATCGTGTATATTATATGCTTAGAGCATGTGTTTTTAGTTCGTATTAATGATATCCGTGTATAGTGTTTGAATTTGTGTATTTATTATGAAAATATGTATCACATATAATGTAACACATATAGCTTCATACATATGTGTGTTTAGTTAGTATTAATGAAATGTGTATATAGTGTCTCGAATCATGTGTATTTATTAGTAAAAATGTGTATCACCTATAATATATCCAAAATAGCTTCGTACATATGTGTGTTCAGTTGGTATTAATTAAATGTCTTGCATAGTGTCTCAAATCGAGTATTTAGAATGAAATATATGTAGTACATATAGCTTCTAATATATAGTGTCTCACATATAATGTATTCCCTAAATACGTTTTTGCTATTAACAATGCATCTAATATATGTTTAAAGTATTAATTATGAACAAAAATGGCAATAAATATGTGTACTTATACAACAAATATTGGTGAGTTCAATTTTGCACCATACATTCATGTTATGTAAATATGGATTTACACAATACATTTAAAATCAGGTAAATAGTATTCGAAATTTGTTGTTTTAATATCTAAATATTGTGTTTTTCCGCATCAAGATCCAGTTACACATACACGTTAGCCGAGGCTCGAAATCTCACCGGATCAACTAAATATTGGATCCGTTACATAATTCTCGAGCATAAACATACAATATCTCAACTATTTACACATTATCTATGTATTACACACACATCGTCCTTCAATGACAATATCAAGATCAATAAACGTATGTTTTGGAATTATGTGTTTAAAGACATAGAATTATGTGATTTTAGTTATGTAATAATGCTTTTTTAGTAATAGCATATTGTTTTTTGTTATTTTGTGCAAGCATGTATATTTGGTTTGGAATTATGTGTTTTTAGATGTAGAATTATGTGTTTTTAGTTTTGCAATAATGTTTGTTTAGTAATGGCATATTGTTTTTTGTTATTTAGTGCAAGTATATTTTGGTTTGGGATTATGTGTTTTTAGATGTAGAATTATGGGTTTTTAGTTTCGCAATAATGTTTGTTTAGTAATAAAGACTGTTTTATGAATTTTTTGTGCAAGCATGTACACTTATTTTGGAATCATGTGTATTTAGCAATAGAATAATGTGTGTTTAGTTATATAATAATGTGTATATAGTTTTGGGTTAGTGGATACTTAACTGTACATAATTTTGTGCGTAAGACATACAATGTAATAACTACAATACAATATTAACGCTGTATAACAACATTCCGACCATATGTACGTGAAAAATGCAAATTTATATTGATTAAAGAGAAAACACCCCACGTCTGAACCATTCATATCCACAATTCAAGACCATCTAAGTCATATGCAAATGGCTCCCAAAGACAAAAAAACACCAACGATAGTAACCTAACTATACAAAAATGATGAGCACAGTTCTGCATACTACATTGTCTATTTAAAACAAAACTACAATACGATCTTCCCCGTCCAAAACTTTTTGGCTTCTTCCAAACATCTATCCTTTAGCTCATTGCTATGGTGGAGGATTATTGCAGCTGAGTACTTCGTGCGTAAGTTAGACAGTTGAGACGCATTATTCTTCTCCAAACCACAATCCCATCCCTTGGTGCCACCACCCATGTAGCTCTCCATATGCCTCATGGCATATATACCACAATCAACTTTGTTTGTGGTATCTCTCCAAGGCATGCATAGTCTACACGGGGTGAATTTCCGGACAACACTAGCCATTTGCGGGCGACCTTTAGTCTCAAGTAGTTTGAAAACCTCCGAACCTGCAAAATATACCATGGAAAACAAATTCAAACTTAAGTAGACTATATATTATAATTAACCATATCATACTAACTAACTACACATAATTTCAAACTTAAATACACACAATTACATACCTATATAAACACACTTATTCTGCACTCAAAAATTATCTTCCCATATCTTTAACCTCGATCACTATAAAAACCAAAAAATGTGGGGTTGGGGTGGGGTTGGTAGGGGTGTGTATGGGTGATCGTATTGTATCAAATAATTTATTAATTAGTCCTTGACTTTTCCAATTCAAATTTCAAATGCACGAAAAGTACTTTAATGTATATATCTTTGATGCATTGGTTTGAAAAACACGATGCTATTACTAAATAAACATTATTACGAAACTAAAAACACATAATTCTACAACTAAAACACATAATTCCATGATAGTATGCTATCCATCGGGCATATAGATCTTGAGTAAAGTAAAATTATTTACCAAAACATACAACTAACTCGTCCATTAGCATAAACCATATACACAATATTATATAATTAAACACACGAGAATTCTATAGCTAAACACACAATTCTATAGCTAGGTTCACATGATTCCAAATCAAATATACCTACTCACACAGAATTATAACTAAACACACAGAATTCTATAGCTAAACATACATAATTCTATAACTAAGTTCACATCATCCAAAATCCAAACTCGAGCAAGGAAATGCAACACATAAACCATAAACACATTATTATATACCTAAACACACACAGAATTCTATATCTAAGTTCACATGATTCCAAATCAAATATACCTACACACGAGAATTCTATAACTAAACACACGAGAATTCTATAGCTAAATACACGAATTCTATATCTAAGTTCACATCATCCAAAAGGGCAAACCGAGCAAGGAAATGCAACACAAAAACCAAAAAAGCTCACCAACTTGTCCTAAATCTCCATATTTATACCCTAAAATTGAACAGAATGAAAATAATAAAATAGACCATAAAAACACAAAATAAAACCCTAACAAAGAACAAACACCAAAATCGATTAGAAAAACTTACACCCAAATTGAACCCTAGAAGCTTGTGTTGAACCCCGTCCACGAATAGTCGCTAAAAATCGAGAGATGTTCAAACCCTAGATACTTGGTGATCGATATTTTGAAACGGAGAGATAGAGGAGCGATTTAGGTAGGATGAGATGAAGCAATTTTTCGATTTTTTTTTACAAAGGGAGATGGAGATAGAGGAGATGGAGATGGAGGAAAGCGATTTCGTATTTTTAAAAAAGAAAGAGAAAATCGTGGGATTATGAGATATCAAATTTCGATTGCAAAATTCGAAAATTAGGGATTTACAAATATATCCCTTAACTTAAAGGGCAAATTACTTTCCTACCCTTGCGTGCAACCACCCATGCCTAAAATTGAGAGTAAAATATGGACCATTGATTATTAAATCAAATGGTCTAGATGTGGTCTCATGTTCTTACCTAAAGGGTTTGGTCTCATTTGATCATATCCCTATATATATATATTATATAAATCTCAAGAAACTCCGCTTATTTTTGTTAAACAAATAAAATCAATCCTCGGAGACAACCATGCTTCGTATAATGGGCGCATGTCAATATCATATGGGAGTTGACTTTATCCACTTGGGTAGCATCCAATTAGCTCTTTTTTAGGCCATTTCCAACGTTGTATACACCAAATTAGGTGTTTTGCGTAATTTTGTCAAATCATCTCCAATCCATTACACCAAATCTTATACTAAATGAATATTTCATTCTTTTTTTTTCATTTTATACTAAACAAATTTATTTAATTATATAATTATTTCATTTATGTATTTTATTACTATTAATGTAATTAACTAAAAAATTGTATTTAATTAATATTACATTAACTAATTATTACAAAAATAAATATTATAATTAATATTAGTATCTCTTTGGTCTAAATTATAATTATTTGTTAATTATTATTATGTATAAAAAAGTTAATTAATTATTAAAACCATGTTATATAACTTTATTATATATAAAATGAGGATACAATTGGAATTTAAATTTGAAGTAGAAAAGAATCGGAGGGCAAATATGGGATATTGTATTACATTACACCAAATTTGGAGTAAAACTATTCACTACACCAAATTTGATGTAAGGTTTAGAGTTGGTTTGGTGATGTTTTTTTTTGTTTATTTAGTGTAATAGTGCGGGTTATAGAGTTGGTTGGAGATGCCCTCAACCTGACAACACGATTATAAAGCATGCGTTACACTTGAAATTTTAATTTTATTGATATTGATAACTTATTTGGTATGTCCGTGTTATTTGCAATACAGAACCTGCTACAGTTCTTTGATATTAATAATTGTCCTCAGATACACAAAATTATAAATTGTAAATATTCGTTTGAAATTGTGGATTGTAAGGAATATAAGGTATTTTTGCGAGCAAAACTCTTGTGCGAGTCAAGTATTTATAATTATAAATAATTGTTAAATTCGGGGGACTTGTACGGTCCCACACATGAAGCGTACTCAATATGGAAGAGAGCCAAAGCCCACCAAGTGAGGTTCCATCCTAAAACCAATTGGTGATAGGAGGAGTAGCTCACTTGGCTTATAAAGTGGACTCTCTTCCCTTAATTAATCCATGTGGGACAACTCACAAGTGACATATCTCAACACGCCCCCTATCACTTGTGAGTCCTTCGTCAATTCATTAATCATCATTACAGGATCCACCATGCTCAATCATATCATGTGATACGGCCCACCTTGGGCCGATCAATGGGCCTGCTATGATACCATGTTAAATTCGGGGGGACTTGGTACGGTCCCACACATGAAGCGTACCCAATATGGAAGAGAGCCCAAGCCCACCAAGTGAGGTTCCATCCTAAAACCAATTGGTGTGTAGAAAGCCTATACTCGTGAAAAGGAAGAACATGCACACAAACCCATGAGCGAGAGAAAGCAAGGAAGATATATTTAAAAAATATTGTTCGTAGACGTGAATGAAATTTGAGCACATCTTTTATACGATATGAAAGGAAATAATCTGCTAAAATGCTAAAGAGGAATAACAACTTTTAACCTATAACAACTTCATTGTAGCAACTAACAAATGGAATCGAATCAGAAAGCAACGATAAATGGAAATGGACATGGCGACTAATTAATAGAACCCAACATCTCAACATCCCCGTCAAGATGCATTGGGAAAGAATCAACCACATGCATCTTGGACAAGAGTCTTGATCAGATGATGAGAGCTCGAAACCTTGGTGAAGGCATCACCAATCGACAGAGGAGGCAACCTTGCGAGAAGAACAAAATCGATTTGTACGCGATTGCGGACAAGGTGACAATCGATTTCGAGATGCTTCGTGCGCTCGTGAAAAACGGGGTTTGCAACAATATAAAGGGCAGCCTGGTTGTCACAATGCAGAGGAATAGGAGCAGGAAAATCCAAGTGCAAATCAGAGGCAAGAAATTGCGGCTCACAAACAAGCTTGATTGCCGAGGGCGCGATACTCAGTCTCAGCGGAGGATTTAGACACAGTGGTTTGTTTCTTGGATTTCCAAGAAATAAGGTAGCTACCAAGAAGCACACAATAACCAGTGATCGATCTCCTACTATCCTTGCAAGTGGCCCGATCGGCATCACTATAAGCCGTGAGAGTTAGGGGACTATCAACAAACATAAAAAAGGCCCTTAGAAGGATGACCTTTGAGGTATTTTAAAATATGAATGGCAGCATCCCAATGAGTGCTGAAAGGATTGTTGACAAACTGGCTCAATTGTTGAATGCAAAATGTTAAATCAGGCCGGGTGAGGTTGAGGTAGAGCAAGCGCCCAATCAATCTCCTGTACTTATCCTGGTCGAGATAATGGAGAACCACACTCACCAACCAATGAGACCTGAAGGAAATGGTTTAGACACAACCTTACAATCCAAGAGACCCATAGCACCAAGAATATCCAACACATCAACAGGGACCTGGTGATCTCCAAACCTAAGAAATAATTAGCCAATCCCAAATCCTTGATCTTTGAAAAGCGATCAAGGTACTTCTTGAGGCTAAAATGTCATCCATATGCGACCAGTCACCAAGACATCATCAACATACACCAAAACAAACAAAGAGGAATCGACGCAAATCCCACCCCTTGATGGTAGCCATGGCAATAAACATCCACACAGAACTAATTTAGCAATCGGTGAGAAACAATCCATATAGTCAACCCCTTGAACTTGATGATAACCCTTGACCACTAAACGTGCTTTAAACCTCTCAACCGTACCATTGGGATGCATTTTAATTTTGTACACCCATTTGCATCCAATGGCCGACTTTCCGGGGGTAGAGCGATCGGATCCCAAGTTTGATTTTTCTCCAATGCCTCAAGCTCCTTGTGCATAGCCTCCACCCATTGAGGGTTAAGGCGCTTTGAGCAAAAGTAATCGCTCCTGTAAATTAGAAAGCAGGAGCTACTAGAGAAATATGTGAACCACTAGAAGAGGGAGGAAGGATGGATAGGCGCAGGACTGAGGCCGAGGGTGGCAATGGTGCGATGAGTCGTGAGTCCGATACACTTGTAAGTTACAAAGTCTGTGAATCGGGAGGTTTATGAGGATGTCTATTGCCCTTTCTAAGAGCTATAGGAATGTGGAGATCGGTAGGACAAGAAGGAGGAGGATCATCGGATGGTGGTGTATAGGTGGGTTCAATAAGAGGAGGAATTGGAAGAGGAATATCACCGATTAGCTTAGTAAAGAAGGAAACTCGGTTTCAACAAAATGAGCATCCCTAGTGACCTGGAATTTTTGAGTGACCAGGTTAAACAACTTATACCCTTTCTTCCCAAGTTCATATCCCAAGAAGATGCATTTGTGAGCACGAGGATCAAACTTAGCCTTGTGAGGCAAGGTGTTGGTGGCAAAAACAAGACAACCAAAAGGTTTGATTGTAGAATAATCAGGCTGTTTGTTATAGATCAGTTCATAAGGTGTTTCCATTGGAGGACAGAACTAGGAAGTCTATTTATGAAGTAGGTGGTTGTCAACAAGGCAAAAGGCCAGAAATCAATAGGAAGCTTAGACTGAAATAACAAGGCTCTGGAAGTGTCAAGAAGATGCCTATGTTTTCTCTCCACAACTCCATTTTGTTGTGGAGTATAAACACAACTTTTGTGATGGATAATTCCATGAGAGTGGAAGAGTGATGCACATTTTTCATTGATAAATTCAGTACCATTGTCTGTTCGAAAGATTTTAATAGAAGTGTGGAACTGGTTCTTGATTATGTTAATGAATTGAGCCAACAAATCAGGTACTTGACTTTTATATGTCATGAGATAGGTCCAAGTTCCCCTACTATAGTCATCCACCAGAGTAAGGAAATAAGGTGTGTGATAAAACATAGTGCCAGAGTGAAATGGCCCCCATACATCAACATGGACAAGTTCAAACAAGGAAGAGGAAGTAGTAGTTCTTGTAGGAAAAGGATACCTGTGTTGCTTAGTGTTCGCCTTAATTTTTAGCTTCACCGCAAGTGTACGGTGTAGTTTATAGAATAGGGTAAGCAAGGTCGTATCCACGGAGACTAATAAAATAATATGCTAAGTATTGATCCAAGATAGTCTTATTTTTATTTAGACGATCGAAATTTGATGATTGTTGTATTGAGATTAAGACAATTTAAATCACTAAAACACAAGATTAAGATAATACAAATGATAGAAGTATCAAGATAATGAAATGGATTTCGAGTTAAGGTTTCGATTAATAATCCTCTTATTGTCCGGTTTAATCAAGCCACGTTATTATCAATATTCCTATAAGACGATCACAAAGCTATTTTATCCTCCCTCTCGAGATGCATATAAAACGTAGATTGAAATACTTATCTTTGGCATCTCTACTCAACATGAAGCATTCAACTCCCAAAAGTTTAAAAGATCAAATGTCCTCACAAATATTTACAAACCTCTCGATTCATGCAAATATTTGTGTCGAGTATTCAAGATCTAATATTGAAACTCATCTCTCGAATTATGAATCAATATATCAAACAAGTTAAATCATTGATCAAGTGATAAAACAAGAATAAGCTCAAAATACTCAAAAAGGCTTCAAGATAATAACTTCAACTAAGATTAAAACATCCAACAAGAGTTCATTAATCTACTTCCAAAACCCTAAATCTCAAGAGTTTTAGCTACACATGATTTCTAAACAACTTATAAACAAAGTGATAAAACCCATTACAAATGAAGATGAAAGATTGAAACTAAAAGAGAAGCAAAAAACTTAGGAACATCGACAATCTCTCGATATATCTCCGTTCTTCAAGCTCCGATGCAACCCGATTGTCTCCTTGATATCCTCTTCCAAGAGTTGACCCTTGTCTTGTGTTGTAGATCCCAAAAATGCCAGAATCTCCTTGTGTGCGCCCCCCAAAAAGCCTTTTTATACCCACCTTCAAGTTTAGGGCATAATCTTTGACATTATGGGATTCAGCGCAGACGCACGGGTGGTGTCCACGCACGCGCCACCCCGTTGAAATAATCGAAGTCTCAGTAGGGCGCACGGGTGGTGCGTCGGAGCACGGCTACCCGTGCGCCATCCCTGAAATTCATCCATTCTCTGTAGAGCGCACGGGTGGTGCGTAGAAGTGCGGCCTACCCGTGCGCCATGCGAGACTCAAAGTTTCTTTATTCGGGGGTGCACGGGTGGTGCCTGAGGCACGCCCAACCCATGTGCCCCCTGTCTTTTCCTTAGACGTTCAACTTTCGCTCTTTTTGGCTTCACTTTTCGTATACTCACTCAGTTCTCCGTGTTTTCACTTTGCTATCTCGTATTCATATTCAATTTGCTTCAAATATCATGAAATTCCTACAAAATAAGAAAAGTGTAATATCTTTTCCACAAGGAGTGAATATGTAACATTTAACGCAGTATGTGCATGTTTACCCATCATTATAGCCGAAATACGCCTCCAAATACATGCAAAACTCACACCTATCAAAATCCCCCAAACTTAAACTGTTGACCGTCCCGATCAACAATATTTAGAACACGAAGGCACAACAGGGAGATAAGAATAACAGCGCACACAGAGAACCCACAAGAAGATCCATATTGTTCGTCATGAATGTTGAGCACAACCCAATCAAGCCTCAAATATCTGACCAAAGAACACGCCTCAAGTAAAACAAAGTGAAATGCTCTGAATTCCAACTCTCAAAGTTAAGTGTATACTCTCATCTCACGAGGATATAGGACGTGTTTACGCTCAAATCAATTCGATGTCGCAAAATTACCATAGGCTTGCAATTCGTCTCATATCTCCGCCACTAGAGTGTATGCAATTTGTGAATCAAAAAGGACTTTCTCATTTGGTTGTAATGAAGGCTCTTTGGTTTGGGTAGGAAATTTTGGATAAAGTGACTCAAACTCGAGTATATAGACCGATGAGCATATCAATCATTTACATTACAATCCCATATGCTACTCCAATCATCCTCATTTTTATCAACTTTATTTATCTCCATTTCCTTTCTTTCTTTTGAGAATCGCCTCAAATCACAATCCTTCGCCTCCCAAGTTTATCAACTTTTCAATTTTTTTTTTCATTTGTGCAATTTCAACACTTCTTTTTCAACTCCTTTCATTCCTCTTTTTGTTCCATTTAACCAAGTATGCCCACTTATCCTACTTTTCAATTCCCACCCATTCATCCTCATTCATTCCTTTACTCAACGCTATACATTCGAGTTTAAGGTGATGGATATATTAAGATCAAGGGTTAAATTTTGTGGTTATCAAAGAAATAGGCTATAGGCTCAACTTGGCTAACTAGGAATTTCAACATCTTTAGGTAGGTAAAAGGCTTGAAAGGCTAGCAAAGATGGCCTTTAATCACATTCACACCGTCGCATACAACATGTGGCCTTGATAGAGATACCCAAGCAAGTTCTAGAATTTTAACAACATGAATGATACACTCAAATTACAACAAGATCGCACAAGATACAAGCGGTAAAGGCTCAAAAGCTCACGAGGCTTGCAATTATGTAATTCAAAGCATCAAACCCATTTTCCATATCAACATGCTCAATGTCATCTATTCAAGGCTCAATCAACTCATAACCAACATCCAATCACAACAATATGAATTTTCAATCAACACACAAACAACAAGTTGCAACATGCCCGGTCGACTCACTCTCTAACCATTACTGAAAGCAATAGACGTGCTAAAGCTATAAACGTGCTCTAATGCAAATGCAACCTAGAATGCTCTAATGCAACTATATGAAAACACAAAATGCATGAATATTTTTTTGTATCCACACTTTTCATATATTAAAATACTATCTCTCCCCCAAACTTGAATGAAATTATAGTGTCTAAGGGGAAAAATAGAATTTCAATAACGAAAAGTGGGGATATACCAATCATCTGCGGTGGCGGCGGTGGGAAGTGGCCTTGGGAAATATGCCACATTTGTAGTTGTTGGAGCACTTGCCACGTCTCCTCGGGCGCCGATCATGGCGCTCGGCCAATGCGAGAAAATCAGCCCTATGTTGCCTCAAATCCTCTCCTGTTGCCTCAACTCCTCTCCTTGCCGACGCAAGTCCTCCCCAAACGCATATAACATGCCTTGAAAATCGAGTGCCGCGTTGGGGTCCTCCACTATGAGAAGTGCCGGGACGATCCCCGCTTTGAGAACGTCAGGGGTAATCGCCTCCGTGTGAGGACTCGGGTATATCATATCCAATTTGGGGGTGATGAGGTTCCACCCCCATTTCTCGTCCATGTATCTCATCCTCCTCCGCCACCATATCCTCTTCATCCAGAAACCTTCAACTCTGCTTCTTTTTTCGCCTCTATAGCCTCTTAATTCGGTTATGTGCGTCAGAGTTCATTAGGAAGTTGGTGGTGTCCGTCAATGTATCGACTGTGGTGTATGGCGGGTTAGGCAACGGAAATGCAACACCTTTCTTCTGGAGAAGTACTAATGTGTTGTCTTCATTTGCTATGAACTTCATGTGGTGCAACGATGCCAAATTAACCCGTCTTTGCCGGAATAGGCTCCAAGCCTCGAAATTGACGTTGAAATGCCGAGCAATAGGGGTAATGAGGCCTCCTATAGAAATCGTACCCCCTTCCCGTCTAGCTAACTGTTCTATTTGCTCTGCGAAATTGACTACGTGTTTGTAGGGGTATTTGTGACCATACACCATAGTAGATATATCTCCTTAGTAGTCATCCCTCCAATATTTTCTCGGGTGAACACGGAGGATGCGATCACGCGTTGTATGTACCGGAAGGAAGACGGATTCCGGGATCCAAGAGGCTTTGGCGGTCCGGCGGCATACAACATAGGCCCATTTGTGGTGTTTCCACAAGCATTCTCCAGTCATATTGGTCATAATGGGGCATCGGGCGGAGTACGAGCGTTCGTTGGAACCTCAAAAATGGTGTTCAATTGGGTCATAGGCGTTTGTCTATGAACGTTCCCCAACCGAAAGCGTATCATATATGGTTCAAAAGTCCCGCCTTGTTTTAGCTTCACCGCAAGTGTACGGTGTAGTTTATAGAATAGGGTAAGCAAGGTCGTATCCACGAGACTGATAAATTAATATGCTAAGTATTGATCCAAGATAGTCTTATTTTTATTTAGACGATCGAAATTTGATGATTGTTGTATTGAGATTAAGTCAATTTAAATCACTAAAACACAAGATTAAGATAATACAAATGATAGAAGTATCAAGATAATGAAATGGATTTCGAGTTAAGGTTTCGATTAATAATCCTCTTGTTGTCCCGGTTTAATCAAGGCACGTTATTATCAATATTCCTATAAGACGATCACAAAGCTATTTTATCCTCCCTCTCGAGATGCATATAAAACGTAGATTGAAATACTTATGCTAGCATCTCTACTCAACATGAAGCATTCAACTCCCAAAAGTTTAAAAGATCAAATGTCCTCACAAATATTTACAAACCTCTCGATTCATACAAATATTTGTGTCGAGTATTCAAGATCTAATATTGAAACTCATCTCTCGAATTATGAATCAATATATCAAACAAGTTAAATCATTGATCAAGTGATAAAACAAGAATAAGCTCAAAATACTCAAATAGGCTTCAAGATAATAACTTCAACTAAGATTAAAACATCCAACAAGAGTTCATTAATCTACTTCCAAAACCCGAAAATCTCAAGAGTTTTAGCTACAAATGATTTCTAAACAACTTATAAACAAAGTGTTCAAAGCCATTACAAATGAAGATGAAAGATTGAAACTAAAAGAGAAGCAAGAAAAACTTAGGAACGTCGACAATCTCTCGATATATCTCTCGTTCTTCAAGCTCCGATGCAACCCAATTGTCTCCTTGATATCCTCTTCCAAGAGTTGACCCTTGTCTTGTGTTGTAGATCCCAAAAATGCCGAATCTCCTTGTGTGCGCCCCCAAAAGCCTTTTTATACCCACCTTCAAGTTTAGGGCATAATCTTTGCAGTTATGGGATTCCAAATACAGACGCACGGGTGGTGCGTCCCACACACGGGTTACCCGTGCGCCACCTGTTGAAATAATCCAAGTCTCTCGTGGTGGTGCGTCGGAGCACGGGCTACCCGTGCGCCATCCCGTGAATTTATCCCCTCTTCAGAGCGCACGGGTGGTGCGTAGAAGCGCTGCCTACCCGTGCGCCATGCGAGACTCAAAGTTTCTTTATTCGGGGTGCACGGGTGGTGCCCGAGGCACGTCCAACCCGTGTGCCCCCGTGTCTTTCCTTAGACGCTCAACTTTCGCTCTTTTTGGCTTCACTTTTCGTATACTCACTCGATTCTCCGTGTTTTCACTTTGCTATCTCGTATTCGTATTCAATTTGCTTCAAATATCATGAAATCCCTACAAAATAAGCAAAATGTAATATCTTTTCCACAAGGAGTGAATATGTAACATTTAACGCGAGTATGTGCATGTTTACCCATCATTATAGCCAGAAATACGCCTCAAAATACATGCAAAACTCACACCTATCACTTAGAAATGTGACAAATCTCACAATTGTACAAGTTGTGGCTATCTTTATTAGCAACAAGAGACTTAAGAAAAGGTAAATGCATGAGTGTCTTTAAGGCATGGCCCAAACGTTTATGCCACAAATCAAGTACACTATTACATGGAATGAAAGAAGAATTTGATTTACATGTAATGTAACTAAATTAGCAATGGTAGAAGGAGTAACTTTCAAGACATAAATCCTACCCACGGCTGTCCTGCTTTGCCAACATCCTCTCGCCTTGTCTGAATGAGACAATGAGAGGATAAAACATACATTTACAAAGGTGAGAATCAATGGTGAGTTGAGGAATAGACAACAGTTACACTTGAAGGAAGGCACCAATAACACATTAAACAAGGTTAAATGCTTTGAGATAGAACAACCTCACCAATGTGTGTAACAATAGTGGATGATCCATTAGGTAAGTAAATGCTTGTGATTGTGTGAGAGATAGGCTTCAAAACAGAAAATAAGGAAGGTGTGGTGGTACACATATGCCTACTAGCTCCGTGTCCAAAATCCGGGATCCATGTTCTATTTGCTCAAATGTACTCGAGGACAATGATAGGTGGGAAAGTTAAGAGTACTGTGAAAGTGAGCAAAGTGAGCAAAGTGCATCCCATTCTCCTTAGGAGGCACATTCATCCCAGACCAAATATTTTGCCACTTCTGTTGAATAAAAATTTGCCAATCTCACTGGTTTTGAACCAATGGTGGAAATCCACCACTTTGTTGTCCGTGTTTCTAATCCACAATCACCAAATGAGTCAGTAGGTCCGCTCTTTTGCTCCCCGTGTTCTAAACCAATCGAGATACCCAACCAACTTGAAACACTCAAATCTCATGCCCCCGGTGCCTAGCAGTTGCTTGCAAATCAATTTCGTTTTTTTTCTTTAGTCCTCCTAGGTACACCTCGTACCTATTTCCTTGAAAACCTCCTTGATTATTCCCCGGCCTTTGGGTGAAATTTCTCCCGAATCGGCCAACATAGTTGTTCCTTCCATCCATCGAGAACACTTGATGAACCGCTCTGTTTTTTCAATTCGCAAGATCATGGAATAGGCCTTGTTGACATCGTGCAACGGATCCATCAACAATAGCTTGTTTGATATATGTTTTTATCTTAATTTTGATTATTTTATTTTTACACCAAAACAATGTTTTTAATTGTTGTCCAAATACTCCTAAATGATTTAAAATGGTTTTAATATTTTTCGAGTATTTACGCAAGTTTTACTTTAGATAAAATTGGACAACACTTCCTATGATTTTATGTTTATAAATTTTCACTTCAAAACAAGGTTCCTAAATGTTTTCTAAATACTCCCAATTGGTTTAAAATGTTTTTAACATATTTTCGGAGTATTTCTTGAGTTTCATTTTCGATAAAAATTGGACAATATTTCTATCTCGAGGTCGGCCTTGGTCGCATCTATAGGGCAACCCATACCTGAAGATGTTTTTGGAACAAAAAATGAGACGAGAGTGAAAAAGCGTCGGTCGGCCGCTTCGGGCGTCGGCCGATCGATCGGCCGGTCGACGGCCTGTCGGTCGACGTGCACTGAACGTTAACAAATGAACAATTTTTTCTCAACAAAACACTTAGGGGGACCGGTTGAGACAAGGGTCGGTCGAAGGGCTATGTCGACCGTCGCTTTGTTGTAATTTTCAATATGTTCTTCAAATCTCTTATTTGTGCGCGACGGCCGTGCATTATTTGGCAAAGAAAAAATATGACCGTTTGACAATGACATATTTCCTTAAAACGTGGGATTGATTTCTAACAGCTATATTCTTGATTTTAATTGTATTTTTCTCAGAGATTTTCAATCCCCAAGAGGAGCCTATGCTTGATCAATCATCTCCTATAAATAGAGGAAGTTTTGGAGCAACCAAGACAACAATTGAGATACAACACAACAAGATACACTTAAAGC
Source organism: Rehmannia glutinosa (assembly GCA_016081115.2). NCBI lineage: Eukaryota > Viridiplantae > Streptophyta > Magnoliopsida > Lamiales > Orobanchaceae > Rehmannia > Rehmannia glutinosa. The sequence continues at coordinate 240,728 of JABTTQ020000089.1, read as the reverse complement.
AAATACTTGGTCTTTCATTGTTATTATTCTTGTTGTAAATTTGCCTAGCTTATCACTTTCACATCTTTGAGGTCTAGGATATTCTTGATTACACTTTGCACTCAAATTGTAATATTCATTATTGAGTTGTAATCTTGATTTTTGGTTATCATTCAACACAAGATATCCTTGTGAGTGTTCTTGTGGTAAGAACACACTTGGATGATCTAGGTGATAGGTGCAAGAAGATTGTGGTGATCTTCTTATTGAGGTGTTGAAGAATTTGGTATTCTTCAAGGTTGAAGATTGTGGTAATCTTCACAAGGTGCCGTTGAAGGAAGATTGTGGTGATCTTCAAAGGGAGATTGTGGTAATCTCCAAAGGTGTTGTTGAAGAAGAGTGTGGTGCTCTTCAAGGTGTTGTAAGCTGAGTTTGTATTAATTTGTGGTAAATTAATAAAATTCTTTTTCTTTTTGAAATCCATCCCGGATATACTGGGGTGGTAGAGGATTAGGCCCTAGGTGGGTTGAACCTCTATAAATCGACGTGTGTTGTTTACATTCCGCACCTTCATTATTGTCTTTGAGCATTCAGTTCTAAAAAGAGGGCGAAATCGAAAAGATGGAGATAATCTATTCACCCCCTCTAGATTATCGTAGCCGCTTGGACTTACAAGTGGTATCAGAGCCAAACTCTTTGGCAAGCTCGTTTCACATCGCGAGTGAAGAGGAACGATCGTCGGCTCTGAACGAAGCTCACCTTACGGCACCTCCACCACCAAGCCACCACTATTTGACTCCAAAAATTTTAATTTTTGGAAAGAAAGAATGGAATGCTACTTACAAGGTTGCGGGTTCGACATTTGGAACACCGTCATAAATGGAGAATCCATTCCGATGAAAGATACACCACACACCTCAAAAGGCTTCAAAAAGCTCAATGATGAAGAGAAGAAAATCATCTCCTTAAACGGTAAATCTCTCAATATCTTGTATTGTTCATTTACTAATTTGGAATATGAACATATTGTAGGAATAAAATCGGCACATGAAGTATGGCAAAAATTAGAAGCCATCTATGGAGTATTTGCGAATGAAAGGAGTCAAACAAAAGCATCTACTTCTCAAAGGATTTCAAGTTCAAATCTAAGGAACAAGCCTCTTACAACTTTCAACCATGAAGAAGTTGAACATTGTCTTATGGGCTTCGAAGAAAATGAGGTAAGTTCTAAACCTTCTACTTCTTATGACAATAAATTGCAAAATGAATATAGTGATTTGCAAAATGATTATGATGAGCTACAAGATGAATTCCAAAACTTACTTGTTAAATACAAAAATTTGAAAAAGGAATTCATTGTTTTGAAAAATGATAAGGATAGTTTATTTACTTCCTATGAATCACTATCATGTGCTCACACCACCACTCTTGACAAGGTTAGAAACCTTGAGAAAGAAAATAGTACTCTTGTTGAGGATATTAATTGCTTGAAAAATGATTTGTCAAAATTAAACTTGAGTACCAATAAAATGTCCAATATTGTTGATATTCATAATTGTGATAAAGGACTTGATCATAAGCCTAATGTTGTTAATCATATAAAAAAGGATCAAGTCACTATGCATATTGGTCATTATGCTCCTAGAATTATTACATGCTTCTATTGCGGTAAAAAGGGTCATACGACTAATACTTGTCGGGGTAGAAATAGCTCTAATCATTATTGGAGACCTAAAAGTCTCAAAGCTAATCCTAAAGGACCCAAACACACTTGAGGGTACCACAAAATAATGCCATATTAGGTACCCGCAAAATAATGATCAAGAAAATTCATACCGCTAAAGAAGGCATCAAATGACCGTTTCATTTGATCAAAGAAGGAGAAACTATTTTTAAACAAAGCCAATTTCAAGAAGAGGATATAATCAAAAATGGGAAGAACACAATCCTTGGAAATGGCAAAGACATCATCAACAAGATGATTTTCAAAGAAGAAGAGACTCTCAACAATGGGAAGGCAACAAACCTTGGAAATGGAGTAATCAAAGAAGTCACCATCAACAAAGTGACCTCTCAAGGGGAAGATATCATCAACAATGGGAACGGCACAACCCATGGAAATGGCGTAATTGGTAAACCGTATCTCTCCATTTATATATACATTTTATTTTAATTCTATGCATGTTTTTATTTGTGTCTTAAATGCAAAATGAGTTTCCAAGTATTTATTTTTAATTTAAGTCTTCAATATATTTGTGAGTTTCAAAATTTTTTAAAAAAAGAAGACCTTGCATGAAAATTCTAAAACTCTTGTGGATTAAATTAGACCTATGTGGTTTATTATCTCTTATGTATTTTTTATAGCATAAGCATTGTTTTTATATCTCCTATTACTTGCCTACACTTGTGTTATTTTTAAATTCTGTCTCGAGGTCGACCGGTCGCCCTATAGGGCAACCCGTACCCGAAGATGTTTTTGGAACAAAAAATGAGACGGAAGTGAAAAAGCGGTCAGTCGACCGGCCGCTTCGGCGTCGACCGATCGGTCGACCGGTCCGCCAGTCGACCGTACTGAACGTTTTTCTTAAAAAGCAGAACAATTTTTTCTCAACAAAACACTTAGGGGACCGGTTGAGACAAAGTGGTCGACCAGATCGAAGCCTATGTCCACCGGGCCGCCTGTTGTAATTTTCAATATGTTCTTCAAATCTCTTATTTGTGCGCGACGTCGCTTACATTGCTTTGGCTGACAAAAAAAATATGACCGTTTGACATGACATATTTCCTTAAAACGTGGGATTGATTTCTAACAACTATATTCTTGATTTTAATTGTATTTTTCTGTAGATTTTCAATCCCCAAGAGGAGCTATGCTTGATCAATCATCTCCTATAAATAGAAGAAGTTTTGAAGCAACCAAGACAACAATTGAGATACAACACAACAAGATACACTTAAAGCAAATACTTGGTCTTTCATTGTTATTATTCTTGTTGTAAATTTGCCTAGCTTATCACTTTCACATCTTTGAGGTCTAGGATATTCTTGATTACACTTTGCACTCAAATTGTAATATTCATTATTGAGTTGTAATCTTGATTTTTGGTTATCATTCAACACAAGATATCCTTGTGAGTGTTCTTGTGGTAAGAACACACTTGGATGATCTAGGTGATAGGTGCAAGAAGATTGTGGTGATCTTCTTATTGAGGTGTTGAAGAATTTGGTATTCTTCAAGGTTGAAGATTGTGGTAATCTTCACAAGTGCCGTTAATAGGAAGATTGTGGTGATCTTCAAAGGGATATTGTGGTAATCTCCAAAGGTGTTGTTGAAGAAGAGTGTGGTGCTCTTCAAGGTGTTGTAAGCTGAGTTTGTATTAATTTGTGGTAAATTAATAAAATTCTTTTTCTTTTTGAAATCCATCCCGGATATACTGGGGTGGTAGAGGATTAGGCCCTAGGTGGGTTGAACCTCTATAAATCGACGTGTGTTGTTTACATTCCGCACCTTTATTATTGTCTTTGAGCATTCGGTTCTAAAAAGAGGGCGAAATCAAAAAGATGGAGATAATCTATTCACCCCCCCTCTAGATTATCGTAGCCGCTTGGACTTACATAGCTGACTCTTAGCCTGGTCATAGCTCTCATTCAAGCCCATCAAAAACTGTACTAACTTAATATTTTTATCGTATTCCAGATTTTGCTGATGACCAGCATAAGTACAACATGAAGCAGGCACAATGTTTGCATATTCATCCCACAACCTCTTCAATTTAGTAAAATAAGCCATGACTGAGCTGTTTCCCTGACTCAGACTAGTGATTTCCCTCTGCAACTGATATAATTGTGGACCATTACTCTGTCCAAAACGCAGCTCTAAATCAATCCACAATTCACGAGCAAATTTAGCATAATGAAACCTTCAGAGATATCCTTCGAAATTGAGTTAAGCAACCAACTAATCACCATGAAACCAACTCTCTGCCATTGTTCGAAACTGGCTGAATCCTCAGCTGGCTTAGTTATTTTTCCATTTACAAATCCTAGTTTCGTCTTAGCTCCTAAAGCAATAGACATAAATCGTTTCCATGATAAGTAGTTTGTACCGTTCAATTGGTTTGTCACGAGCACTAATCCAGGAAGATCTTAACCGTGTAGCTGCATCGGTTCATCCTCAGTAACTTTAGTTTGATTCGCAAAAGCTGGATTAATCAAATCTCCAGAAGCGTTGACGGAGTTCCTCTGATCGTCATCTCTAGTGAGCACCATATTCCATGGCGGAAAATCCATATTGTACTAGGCTCTGGATACCATGTATAAAGCCTATACTAGTGAAAAGGAAGAACATGCACACATCACCATGAGCGAGAGAAAAGCAAGGAAGATATATTTAAAAATATTGTTCGTAGCACGTGAATGAGTCATGCACAACTTTTATACAAGATGAAAGGAAATAAATCGCTAAAATACTAAAGAGGGAATACCAACTTTTAACCTATAACAACTTCACAGAGCAACTAACAAATGGAACTCGAATCAGAAAAGAATCGATAAATGGAAATGGAATGTAGCGACTAATTAATAGAACCCAACATCTCAACAATAAGAGACAATAGTTTTGTTACTCCGTGACTTATTCAATTATTTAATTGTTCTATGTTTTCATTGTACAAATTTATAAATTGAATATTTTACATCTCACCTATAATGGTGCTTCTAGAGATTATTAGAGCTTGATAATTAGTCATCATAAAAATCATTGTTAGCTCTAATGAGGAATAGAATATTAAAGTATTGATTTGTATTGATTTTGTCAACCTTTCTTTAATTAGTTGATTAGATATTGTCCATATGTAATTAGTCTGACCATATGTAATTATGCCATCTATTTAGTTTTTCCTTATTTGTACATTCTTGCTGGTGTATATATGTAGCCTTGATATTTATGAGAATAAACAATTACAATTCAAAAAGCATTCAACTCTTTTTTTTTTTTTTTTTTTTTTTTTTTTTTTTGGTATCAAAGCCACCAGGCTCATGCCATAAGCTAATCAAATAATTTTTTATTAGTCTTCATGGAAGACACATTACCCACGATAACGACTTTTTAACACAATATTACAATTTTTTTCAAGTTGTAAAATAAACTGAAAAAAGGCTTAAAAATTAATCAAAAACGGCTTAGAAGTGGTCGATATTATCACAAAGTCGTCATGCCCCATACCGTTTTTATTATATCATTTTAGTTATCAATTAAAAGAAATTAAAATCTCTTTAAGAATTACCATTTTTATTAATGTTTTTAATTTGTTTTTTTATAACTAAAATCGATCCTCTTACTCTTAGTACAGGTTTCTACTTTTTTAAAAAAACAACTATGACAAATCCAAATGATATCGTAATGATAATCTAATGATTATTTAATTAATGATGTATCTAATAATTATTTAATTAATGATGTATCTAATAATTATTTGAGTTAAAAGGGTATATTATTTGATATATAATACTAAATAATTTATAAATTTATTTGTTATAATTATAAAATATTTTTTATTTGCAATGCTTATAAAATAAATATTATAATATTATACTAATAACATATGTTTTTAAAATTTTGTCATAATACACACAAAACAATATATTTTTAAATATGTAGTACACCCAAAATAACCTAAAAATGACTCCTGGTGCCACAACCACACCGCCGACATTGTCGTTTACATGTAACTTGCAATCCAAATTACTTTCGAGTTAGATGTAACTCGACATCGAGTCGATGTCGAGTTACATTTGCAGACTACACTCCCACCTTATTTCGAATTGGTTTCTTTTCGTGTCTACATGGTTTTCAAAACTATTGTATACCTAACCTCAAAAATTATGTATTTGAAAAAATTGGCTATTTTTAATCTTTACACTTTGAAAATGGCTAATTTGAACTGCTTTAACTAATTAATAACATGTTAGTTTACATATATTTATTTAATGAAATTAACAAAAATAATTGTCAAAACTTAATTAACAACCATCCATGTCTACACCAAATTAAAGACAAATACGATTTGCATTTCACATATGTTTTCTTTTAGACAAAAAGTCGAGATTGCATATTGTCATCCAATCAACTTTTTTCTAAATAAATAAAAAAAAAGACAATCGGCCACCACATGGCCGATTTTACAATGTTTTAAATAAAAAAATGCAATCTGAATCGACGATACTTAAGCCGTTTTTCATAAACTTTAAATTTTAAAAAAAATATTTTGAAAGTCGGCCAGTATATGGCCGATTTTTAGTAGGTTTTAAATGAAAAAAAAAACAATTGTAACAACTTTGCAGAAAAGCATGGTCAAACGACCAAACTCTGAAAAAGCTGATAAAATCGGTCATCTACGAGTTTAACAGAAATGGCTTCGTCCATGCCGTTTTTGATCATTTTTAAGCCTTTTTTTAGTTTATTTTTGTAACTTGAAAAAAAAAATTGTAATAATGTGTTAAAAAAGCCCACTGATAACCCCACCACCTCCACCAAACCTTCTGACTCCAGTCCTCACCTTGTCTCTTTTCAACGTGGCTGCTCAAGCACCACTCAAACTCACCCCCACAAAATATATTTCATGGCGCCTTCAATTTCACACCGTACTCATTGGCTGCGATCTCATGGGATTCGTTGATGGAACTTGCCCGTGTCCACCCAAACCAACCACTGCTCCATTTACTAACATCTAAATATTCTTTTTGGATTCGTCAATATCAGTTGATACTCAACTCTATCATTGGTTCTCTATCCCTGTCTCTCATTTCTTTCATTGCCACTGCACAAACGTCATTCGATGCATGGAAAATTCTAGCCGACACTTACGCAAAGCCATCCCGTGGTCACATCACACAACTCAAAAGTCGATTGGCCAACCCAATCAAGGGTACTCAATCTATCACTGAGTTTATGCAAGGAATTAAAGCTATTGCTGATGAATTGGCTCTCTTACATATGCCCGTGGATATGGAGGACCTTACCTTTAAAGTTCTCAATGATCTTGATGATAGCTAAAGTGAAATAGCCAACGCAATTCATGCCCGTGACACTCCAATTACTTTTGAGGAATTACACAAGAAGCTCATTATGTTTGATGCCAATCAAAAGATTCGATCAAACAATTCCCACAACAATGAGCATCATACTTGTCCCCCATTACTATATTTGTTGCCTCAACCAACCCCACTAGTCGGCCCAATCTCAAAGGTCCTCGCTCAGCATCTCACCAGTTCGCTGCCCCACAATCCTTTCATGGGAATCACACGCCTCGACCTCGACCTTGGGCCCTACTCAAACACGACAACAAAAGCCTTATTTAGGCGCTACCAGTTCCCAACGAGCAAGGTCATTCCCGCCCGACGTTGTCCATTTCTCGCAGGTGTTCAATTACCTTCTCAACCAAGACCAACCATGCCCGCCATGAATCAATTCGCACATGTACCTTCACAACACTATGCTTTGCACCTAGTGCCAATATTGCGACTCATGTACCTCCATTAAAATCGAGAATGGCTTCTAGACTCGGGTGCCTCTCACCATATCACAACCGACTGTTCAACCTCTCCCTACACACTCCTTACAATGGACATGATGATGTTGTGATTGGTGATGGCAATGGTTTGGCTATTACCCACATCGGCTCTGTTCACTCTTTTATAATACACATCATTTTAAACTTTCTTTTTTGACGGTCATCATTTTAAACTTCTAATACTCTTTGTGTTCCCATGATGAAAAAGAACCTTATTTGATCTCAAAACTTTGCAAAACTAATAATGTCTCGTTACTTTCTTGTCAATTCCTTTCGGGTGAAGGATCTTCGCTCGGGGCACTCTACTTCAAGGACAAAGTAAAAATGGTGTGTATGTATGGCCCGACTCTTTTGATTCTTCAACACCAATTATCGCTCTCTCGTCCATGAAAGCACCCTACATGTTTGGCATTCCCGTCTTGGTCACCCCTCAAATAAAATTGTTAGCCACTTAGTCACTCAAAATAAACTTCTCTCGATTCTGTTTCTCTATCTAATTTTAATTGTGATTCTTGCAAGTGTAATAAAAGTCATAAACTTCTTTTCTCCGAGTCTACTTTAGTATGCTCCTCCCCTTAGAATTAATATTTTTCGATGTACCGGGCCGGCTCCATTGTTGTCACATGAAGGATTTAAATACTATGTTATATTTGTGGATCATTTTACACGTTATATATGATTTTATCCACTTCAACACAAATTTGATGTTCTTAATACATTTATAAAATTTAAAGGTTTTGTGGAAAAGTTCTTCAACAAACCCATCATACGATTGTACCACAGAACAATGGGGCGAATATGTAGCATTAAAAACCTTTATGGTTAATCATGGTATTTCTCATCTTACTACTCCACCCCATACTCCTGAACACAATGGAATTTCTGAACGATGACACCACCACATAGTGGAAACAGGCCTCACCCTTCTTCATCAAGCACATGTTCCTACCACTTTCGGCCTCGATCGTTTGCCATCGCTTGTCATCTCATAAATCGCATGCCAAAATAGAAACTCTCTATCTATCATCTTATGAAAAATTATTCTCCATGCAACCAAACTTGTCTAAATTACGCATCTTTGGATGTCTCTGTTACCCATGGCTTCGACCGTACACATCTCACAAACTGGACTCTAAATCTAAACCTTGTGTGTTCATAAGTTACTCCTTAACACAGTGCATATCGTTGTCTTGATCTATCCAAGTCCAAAGTCTACATCTCATGGCACGTTGACTTTGTCGAATCCGTTTTTCCATTCGCCCATAAGTTCTCCTCATTTCCTTCTTCTCTCGAGACACCTCCTACATGGTTGTCTACTTCTCCTACCAACTTAATTGTCCCTTCACATACTTTAGAACCATCCTCCGACACCTCTCAGCCATCAGGTCCCTCATCCACACCGTCTGCACTGTTGCCCTCTAGTGAAGATACTTCGCCCGCCACAAATGATGCATCTGTTATCCTTAATCATCATCCCATGATCACCCGAGCTAAGAATCGTGTATTCAAACCTAATTCTAAATATTCCATGGTGACTATTACTTCATCTAGAGAACAAGAGCCAACTTGTGTCACTCAGGCTCTTCGAGATCCTTGTTGGCGCCAAGCTATATCAGAAGGATTTAATGCCCATCTCCATAATGGCACTTGGGATATCCTTTTTGTAGTTAACCCAAACCTCGGGATAGTTTTTGTAATTATCCTTCAAATATATGAAAGTTCAAGTTTCATCATCCAATCACCTGGCCTGGAAAGTGTCGGTTCGCAGATCATAGCTAAGCTCGGCGTCATAAAGACGATAACATAAATCCAACATGACCATTACGCACGAGAATGCCCAACACACACTTGAATACAACCAAAATTCATTTGAAGAGCAACAAGAAGAAATCAAATAATCTATACCTCTCGGTTATAGACACGAGCGGGGAACCAAAACTTGCTTGGGACTCGAGAGCAAAATACCATGACATGACGAGAATCCATTGGAGCCAAGTTCTTCTTCCTCACAATACTCCTAAAACTAGATCTAATCAATACAATCGGCCATAGGTGAGTGAGATATCCCATTAGGCCCTTTTCCTTGCCTTGATCGAAAAAAAACAGAACCTTTTCTCGAAGCAATATACCATTGCCATTCCCTATAAGCAGCAGGGCCAACAATTCTAGCCCATTTGTTTTTCATATGCTTTTCCCACAAGTGATCACTCATACACCTATCTCTTAAAGAGGTACACACACAGGCCATTTTACATAGCCCCTTTGGTGGAAGCTTCTCAAGAATGCATTCTAAAACAAGGTCAGGCAAATCCAACACAGACATCTCAGATATTCTTTCAACACTCTCAGCTTTGGAAATAAAGCTTGTTTTCTTAGGTGTCATTCTTGAAGCAAAAAATGAAGAAATCACACCCAAGATGGTATTTTTTATGGTGATGGGGAAAATTGACAAGTCTTTCCAAAACCAAAGAGAAATCAATCTCATCTCACAAGCCCAAGGTGGGAGTGGATTGAGAACAAGAGACTTGTAGAAGAAGATGAAGGAGAAGGAACAAGTGATCAAGAAGAAAAGCATTTGATAAGAGGATAAAAAATAAAAAACCCCAAAAAAAAGAAAAAAAAGTGGGTTGTCAATAAAAGTTAGGCCACCAATAATGGACAAGAAATGAGCATAGGAAATATATAAGCAAATTAAAATTATTCGTTATTTATTCTCTTCTTCTTCTTCACCCTCTCCTTATAAAATGGAGGAAAAGGGATCTTCAAAATCTCTGTCAATAAAAGTTTTTGTGTTGCTACGACGAAGCCCACCTAACCCAAATTGTGGGCCTCGTCTAAAACTTTAGAAGAGGATTATCTGTATACTGTGTAAGAATTTACTTGAAACAAACTACAAAAAATTATTTTATTGACTCTTAACTACACATGTAGATGTTAAATAGAAAAGATAATCAGAACAACCTCCTTAAAAACAAAGTGAACAAACTATGTATACATAACACTTGTAAAGTATCATAGTAAAATAGAAATTTATGCCAAACAGAGTGTTATCTGGTGGGCAGATCTACCATAGGAGGTGAAACTCAAAAAAGGGAATGTTAAAAAGAAGAGTCCAACTACAAAGACCCTCGTTGAATCTCAAATTCTTAGAAAATTGGCCTTTACAACAAAAAAAGTCAGCTGCTAAATCTAACTAAAATAAATCAAGCAATTGCACAAGCTTGAATCTTGTATAAATAAAAAAAAAAGCAGAATCTGATTGAAGCTATGAAAATTGCGGGTGAAAGAAGACAGAGAAAATTTGTTTTTGCAGCCCTTCACAATCTTCTTCCACCCACAGGAAACCCTTTTTTTCTTCTCTCCCTCTCTTTTATATATTCTCCTTTCTTTGTTTTGTTGAAGTCTTGATTGCAAAAAACAAGAAAAGGGCAGGTGCAAATTGCAGAACGGAAGCAAAAAACTATATATATAATATTTTATTATTTTGGTGTGAGTGATGTGGTTGTTAGTAGTTTATGGTTAAAGGGACCTTAAAAATCTTTATCTTTGTGTAGATTTCGAGCAAATTCGGCGGGCACACAGTTGAGCAAGTTGTTTCTCCAGAGTAAAGTCCGGGTTTCCAATAATGTCACTCTGTTTAAAACAGAAATTAGATAATAATAGAGATCGGTGAGTGTAATTCTTGTTTTGAGTGTGTAATTATTGGATAAAGAAAAAAATCACCATCATCCACACATTCCATGACTCAAAAAATATATATATATATATATATATATATTATATAAATCTCAGTAAACCTGCTTATTTTTGTTAAACAAATAAAATCAATCCTCGGAGACAACCATGCTTCGTATAATGGGCGCACGTCAATATCATATGGGAGTTGACTTTATCCACTGGGTAGCATCCAATTAGCTCCTTTTAGGCCATTTCAACGTTGATACACCAAATTAGGTGTTTTGCGTAATTTTGTCGAACCATCTCCAATCCATTACACCAAATCTTATACTTAAATGAATATTTCATTCTTTTTTTTTCATTTTATACTAAACAAATTTATTTAATTATATAATTATTTCATTTATGTATTTTATTACTATTAATGTAATTAACTAAAAAATTGTATTTAATTAATATTACATTAACTAATTATTACAAAAATAAATATTATAATTAATATTAGTATCTCTTTGGTCTAAATTATAATTATTTGTTAATTATTATTATGTATAAAAAAGTTAATTAATTATTAAAACCATGTTATATAACTTTATTATATATAAAATGAGGATACAATTGGAATTTAAATTTGAAGTAGAAAAGAATCGGAGGGCAAATATGAGATATTGTATTACATTACACCAAATTTGGAGTAAAACTATTCACTACACCAAATTTGATGTAAGGTTTAGAGTTGGTTTGGTGATGTTTTTTTTTGTTTATTTAGTGTAATAGTGCGGGTTATAGAGTTGGTTGGAGATGCCCTCAACCCGACAACACGATTATAAAGCATGCGTTACACTTGAAATTTTAATTTTATTGATATTGATAACTTATTTGGTATGTCCGTGTTATTTTTGCAATACGATTACTGCTTCGATTCTTTTATATTAATAATTGTCCTCGATACACAAAATTATAAATTGTAAATATTCGTTTGAAATTGTGGATTGTAAGGAATAAGAGGTATTTTTAAGCGAGCAAAACTCTTGTGCGAGGTCAAGTATTTATAATTATAAATAATTGTTAAATTCGGGGGACTTGTACGGTCCCACACATGAAGCGTACCCATATGGAAGAGAGCCAAAGCCCACTGAGTGAGGTTCCATCCTAAAACCAATTGGTGATAGGAGGAGTAGCTCACTTCAAACACTTATAAAGTGGACTCTCTTCCCTTAATTAATCCACGGGACAACTCACAAGTGACATATCTCAACACGCCCCTATCATCACTTGTGAGTCCTTCGTCAATTCATTAATCATCATTACAGGATCCACCATGCTCAATCATATCATGTGATACGGCCCACCTTGGGGCGATCAACGGGCCTTTGCTATGATACCATGTTAAATCGGGGGGGACTTGGTGCGGTCCCACACATGAAGCGTCACCGATATGGAAGAGAGCCCAAGCCCACCAAGTGAGGTTCCATCCTAAAACCAATTGGTGTGTAGAAAGCCTATACTCGTGAAAAGGAAGAACATGCACACAAAGACCATGAGCGAGAGAAAGCAAGGAAGATATATTTACGAAAATATTGTTCGTAGCACGTGAATGAGTGAGCACATCTTTTATACGATATGAAAGGAAAAATCTAAAATGCTAAAGAGGAATAACAACTTTTAACCTATAACAACTTCATTGTAGCAACTAACAAATGGAATCGAATCAGAAGCAACCGATAAATGGAAATGGATCAGAGCGACTAATTAATAGAACCTAACATCTCAACATCCCCCGTCAAGATGCATTGGGGAAAGAATCAACCACATGCATCTTGGACAAGAGTGCAGTCAGATGATGAGAGCTCAAAACCTTGGTGAAGGCATCAGCCAACTGGACAGAGGAGGCAACCTTGCACGGAAGAACAAAACCAGATTTGTACTGATTGCGGACAAGGTGACAATCGATTTCGAGATGCTTCGTGCGCTCGTGAAAAACGGGGTTTGCAACAATATAAAGGGCAGCCTGGTTGTCACAATCTGAGAGAATAGGAGCGGGAAAATCCAAGTGCAAATCGAGGGCAAGAAATTGCGGCTCACAAACAACAGACCGAGGGCGCGATACTCGGTCTCGGCGGAGGATTTAGACACATGGTTTGTTTCTTAGATTTCCAAGAAATAAGGTAGCTACCAAGAATCACACAATAACCCGTGATCGATCTCCTACTATCCTTGCAAGTGGCCCGATCGGCATCACTATAAGCGTGAGAGTTAGGGGACTATCAACGAAGATAAAAAGGCCCTTAGAAGGATGACCTTTGAGGTATTTTAAAATATGAATGGCACATCCCAATGAGTCTTTGAAAGGATTGTTGACAAACGCTCAATTGTTGAATGCAAATGTTAAATCCCGGTAGGGTGAGGTTGAGGTAGAGCAAGCGCCCAATCAATCTCTGTCTTATCTGGGTGGATAATGGAGAACCACACTCACCAACCAATCTGAGACCTGAAGGAAATGGTTTAGACACAACCTTACAATCCAAGAGACCCATAGCACCAAGAATATCCAACACATCAACAGGGACCGTGATCTCCAAACCTAAGAAATAATTAGCCAATCCCAAATCCTTGATCTTTGAAAAGGCGATCAAGGTACTTCTTGAGGGCTAAAATGTCATCCATATGCGACCCGATCACCAAGACATCATCAACATACACCAAAACAAACAAAGAGGAACCGACGCAAATCCCACCCCTTGATGGTAGCCATGGCAATAAACATCCACACTGTAAACTAATTTAGCAACCGGTGAGAAACAATCCATATAGTCAACCCCGCCCAACTTGATGATAACCGCTTGACCACTAAACGTGCTTTAAACCTCTCAACCATGTACCATTGGGATGCATTTTAATTTTGTACACCCATTTGCATCCAATGGCCGACTTTCCGGGGGGTAGAGCGATCGATCCCAAGTTTGATTTTTCTCCAATGCCTCAAGCTCCTTGTGCATAGCCTCCACCCATTGAGGGGTTACGGCGCTTGAGCAAAAGTAATCGCTCGTAAAATTAGAAACAGGAGCTACTAGAGAAATATGTGAACCACTAGAAGAGGGAGGAAGGATGGATAGGCTGGACACGAGGCCGAGGTGGCAATGGTGCGCAAAGAGTCGTGAGTCGATACATGAAGTTACAAAGTCTGTGAATCTGGGAGGTTTATGAGGATGTCTATTGCCTTTCTAAGAGCTATAGGAATGTGGAGATCGGAGGTAGGACAAGAAGGAGGAGGATCATCGGATGGTGGTGTATAGGTGGGTTCAATAAGAGGAGGAATTGGAAGAGGAATATCACCATTAGCTTAGTAAAGAAGAAAACTTCGGTTTCAACAAAATGAGCATCCCTAGTGACCTGGAATTTTTGAGTGACCAGGTTAAACAACTTATACCCTTTCTTCCCAAGTTCATATCCCAAGAAGATGCATTTGTGAGCACGAGGATCAAACTTAGCCTTGTGAGGCAAGGTGTTGGTGGCAAAAACAAGACAACCAAAAGGTTTGATTGTAGAATAATCAGCCGCATTTGTTATAGATCGTTCATAAGGTGTTTCCATTGGAGGACAGAACTAGGAAGTCTATTTATGAAGTAGGTGGTTGTCAACAAGGCAAAAGGCCGTAAATCAATAGGAAGCTTAGACAAATAACAAGGCTCTGGAAGTGTCAAGAAGATGCCTATGTTTTCTCTCCACAACTCCATTTTGTTGTGGAGTATAAACACAACTTTTGTGATGGATAATTCCATGAGAGTGGAAGAGTGATGCACATTTTTCATTGATAAATTCAAATTACCATTGTCCTGCTCGAAAGATTTTAATAGAAGTGGGAACGGTTCTTGATTATGTTAATGAATTGAGCCAACAAATCAGTACTTGACTTTTATATGTCATGAGATAGGTCCAAGTTACCCTACTATAGTCATCCACCAGAGTAAGGAAATAAGGTGTGTGATAAAACATAGTGCCAGAGTGAAATGGCCCCCATACATCAACATGGACAAGTTCAAACAAGGAAGAGGCAGTAGTAGTTCTTGTAGGAAAAGGATACCTGTGTTGCTTAGTGTTCGCCTTAATTTTTAGCTTCACCGCAAGTGTACGGTGTAGTTTATAGAATAGGGTAAGCAAGGTCGTATCCACGGAGACTAATAAAATAATATGCTAAGTATTGATCCAAGATAGTCTTATTTTTATTTAGACGATCGAAATTTGATGATTGTTGTATTGAGATTAAGACAATTTAAATCACTAAAACACAAGATTAAGATAATACAAATGATAGAAGTATCAAGATAATGAAATGGATTTCCGAGTTAAGGTTTCGATTAATAATCCTCTTATTGTCCGGTTTAATCAAGCCACGTTATTATCAATATTCCTATAAGACGATCACAAAGCTATTTTATCCTCCCTCTCGAGATGCATATAAAACGTAGATTGAAATACTTATGTTGTCATCTCTACTCAACATGAAGCATTCAACTCCCAAAAGTTTAAAAGATCAAATGTCCTCACAAATATTTACAAACCTCTCGATTCATGCAAATATTTGTGTCGAGTATTCAAGATCTAATATTGAAACTCATCTCTCGAATTATGAATCAATATATCAAACAAGTTAAATCATTGATCAAGTGATAAAACAAGAATAAGCTCAAAATACTCAAATAGGCTTCAAGATAATAACTTCAACTAAGATTAAAACATCCAACAAGAGTTCATTAATCTACTTCCAAAACCCGGAAATCTCAAGAGTTTTAGCTACACATGATTTCTAAACAACTTATAAACAAAGTGATAAAACCCATTACAAATGAAGATGAAAGATTGAAACTAAAAGAGAAGCAAGAAAAACTTAGGAACATCGACAATCTCTCGATATATCTCCGTTCTTCAAGCTCTGATGCAACCCGATTGTCTCCTTGATATCCTCTTCCAAGAGTTGACCCTTATCTTGTGTTGTAGATCCCAAAAATGCCGAATCTCCTTGTGTGCGCCCCCAAAAGCCTTTTTTATACCCACCTTCAAGTTTAGGGCATAATGTGCAGTTATGGGATTCCAAATGACGCACGGTGGTGTCCACGCACGCGCCACCCCGTTGAAATAATCGAAGTCTCTCGTAGGGCGCACGGGTGGTGCGTCGGAGCACGGCTACCCGTGCGCCATCCCGGTGAATTCATCCCTTCTCTGTAGAGCGCACGGGTGGTGCGTAGAAGTGCGGCCTACCCGTGCGCCATGCAGAGACTCAAAGTTTCTTTATTCAGGGGTGCACGGGTGGTGCCTGAGGCACGCCCAACCCGTGTGCCCCCTGTCTTTTCCTTAGACGCTCAACTTTCGCTCTTTTTGGCTTCACTTTTCGTATACTCACTCAATTCTCCGTGTTTTCACTTTGCTATCTCGTATTCGTATTCAATTTGCTTCAAATATCATGAAATTCCTACAAAATAAGAAAAGTGTAATATCTTTTCCACAAGGAGTGAATATGTAACATTTAACGCGAGTATGTGCATGTTTACCCATCATTATAGCCAGAAATACGCCTCCAAATACATGCAAAACTCACACCTATCAAAATCCCCAAACTTAAACTCGTTGACCGTCCCGATCAACAATATTTAGAACACGAAGGCACAACAGGAGATAAGAATAACAGCGCACATAGAGAACCCACAAGAAGATCCATATTGTTTGTCATGAATGTTGAGCACAACCCAATCAAGCCTCAAATATCTCGACCAAAGAACACGCCTCAAGTAAAACAAAGTGAAATGCTCTGAATTCCAACTCTCAAAGTTAAGTGTATACTCTCATCTCACGAGGATATAGGACGTGTTTACGCTCAAATCAATTCGATGTCGCAAAATTACCATAGGCTTGCAATTCGTCTCATATCTCCGCCACTAGAGTGTATGCAATTTGTGAATCAAAAAGGACTTTCTCATTTGGTTGTAATGAAGGCTCTTTGGTTTGGGTAGGAAATTTTGGATAAAGTGACTCAAACTCGAGTATATAGACCGATGAGCATATCAATCATTTACATTACAATCCCATATGCTACTCCAATCATCCCTCATTTTTATCAACTTTATTTATCTCCATTTCCTTTCTTTCTTTTGAGAATCGCCTCAAATCACAATCCTTCGCCTCCCAAGTTTATCAACTTTTCAATTTTTTTTTTCATTTGTGCAATTTCAACACTTCTTTTTCAACTCCTTTCATTCCTCTTTTTGTTCCATTTAACCAAGTATGCCCACTTATCCTACTTTTCAATTCCCACCCATTCATCCTCATTCATTCCTTTACTCAACGCTATACATTCGAGTTTAAGGTGATGGATATATTAAGATTAAGGGTTAAATTTTGTGGTTATCAAAGAAATAGGCTATAGGCTCAACTTGGCTAACTAGAATTTCAACATCTTTAGGTAGGTAAAAGGCTTGAAAGGCTAGCAAAAGATGGCCTTTAATCACATTCACAATTCGCATACAACATGTGGCTTTGATAGAGATACCCAAGCAAGTTCTAGAATTTTAACAACATGAATGATACACTCAAATTACAACAAGATCGCACAAGATACAAGCAAGAAAGGCTCAAAAGCTCACAGCTTGCAATTATGTAATTCAAAGCATCAAACCCAGTTTTCCATATCAACATGCTCAATGTCATCTATTCAAGGCTCAATCAACTCATAACCAACATCCAATCCCAACAATATGAATTTTCAATCAACACACAAACAACAAGTTGCAACATGCCCGGTCAACTCACTCTCTAACCACTACGAAAGCAATAGACGTGCTAAAGCTATAAACGTGCTCTAATGCAAATGCAACCTAGAATGCTCTAATGCAACTATATGAAAACACAAAATGCATGAATATTTTTTTTTGTATCCACACTTTTCATATATTAAAATACTATCTCTCCCCCAAACTTGAATGAAATTATAGTGTCCTAAGGGGAAAAATAGAATTTCAATAACGAAAAGTGGGGATATACCTGAATCACTGCGGTGGCGGCGGTGGGAAGTGGCCTTGGGAAATATGCCACATTTGTAGTTGTTGGAGCACTTGCCACGTCTCCTCGGAACGCCGATCATGGCGCTCGCTGAACGCGAGAAAATCAGCCCTATGTTGCCTCAAATCCTCTCCCCGCCCTCAACTCCTCTCCTTGCCGACGCAAGTCCTCCCCAAACGCATATAACATGTCTTGAAAATCAGTGCCGCGTTGGGGTCCTCCACTATGAGAAGTACCGGGACGATCCCCGCTTTGAGAACGTCGGGGGTAATCGCCTCCGTGTGAGGACTCGGGTATATCATATCCAATTTGGGGGTGATGAGGTTCCACCCCCATTTCTCGTCCATGTATCTCATCCTCCTCCGCCACCATATCCTCTTCATCCAGGAAACCTTCAACTCTGCGCTTCTTTCTTGCCTCTATAGCCTCTGTAATTCGGTTATGTGCGTCAGAGTTCATTAGGAAGTTGGTGGTGTCCGTCAATGTATCGACTGTGGTGTATGGCGGGTTAGGCAACGGAAATGCAACACCTTTCTTCTGGAGAAGTACCAATGTGTTGTCTTCGTTTGCTATGAACTTCATGTGGTGCAACGATGCCAAATTAACCCGAGTGCTGCCGGAATAGGCTCCAAGCCTCGGAAATTGACGTTGAAATGCCGAGCAATAGGGGTAATGAGGCCCCTATAGAAATCGTACCCCCTTCCCGCGTCTAGCTAATCGTTCTATTTGCTCTGCGAAATTGGCCCACTGTGTTGTAGGGGTATTTGTGACCATACACCATAGTAGATATATCTCCTTAGTAGTCATCCCTCCAATATTTTCTCGGGTGAACACGGAGGATGCGAAATCCACGCGTTGTATGTCTGTACCGGAAGACTGGATTCCGGATCCAAGAGGCTTTGGCGGTCCGGCGGCATACAACATAGGCCCCATTTGTGGTGTTTCCACAAGCATTCTCCGAGAAGTCATATTGGTCATAATGGGGCATCGGTAGGTGCGTTCGTTGGAACCTCAAAAATGGTGTTCAATTGGGTCATAGACATTGTCTATGAACGTTCCCAACCGAAAGCGATCATATATGGTTCAAAAGTCCCATTGTTTTAGCTTCACCGCAAGTGTACGGTGTAGTTTATAGAATAGGGTAAGCAAGTCGTATCCACGAGACCGATAAATTAATATGCTAAGTATTGATCCAAGATAGTCTTATTTTTATTTAGACGATCGAAATTTGATGATTGTTGTATTGAGATTAAGACAATTTAAATCACTAAAACACAAGATTAAGATAATACAAATGATAGAAGTATCAAGATAATGAAATGGATTTCGAGTTAAGGTTTCGATTAATAATCCTCTTGTTGTCCGGTTTAATCAAGGCACGTTATTATCAATATTCCTATAAGACGATCACAAAGCTATTTTATCCTCCCTCTCGAGATGCATATAAAACGTAGATTGAAATACTTATGCTAGCATCTCTACTCAACATGAAGCATTCAACTCCCAAAAGTTTAAAAGATCAAATGTCCTCACAAATATTTACAAACCTCTCGATTCATGCAAATATTTGTGTCGAGTATTCAAGATCTAAAATTGAAACTCATCTCTCGAATTATGAATCAATATATCAAACAAGTTAAATCATTGATCAAGTGATAAAACAAGAATAAGCTCAAAATACTCAAATAGGCTTCAAGATAATAACTTCAACTAAGATTAAAACATCCAACAAGAGTTCATTAATCTACTTCCAAAACCCGAAAATCTCAAGAGTTTTAGCTACACATGATTTCTAAACAACTTATAAACAAAGTGTTCAAAGCCATTACAAATGAAGATGAAAGATTGAAACTAAAAGAGAAGCAAGAAAAACTTAGGAACGTCGACAATCTCTCGATATATCTCTGTTCTTCAAGCTCCGATGCAACCCGATTGTCTCCTTGATATCCTCTTCCAAGAGTTGACCCTTGTCTTGTGTTGTAGATCCCAAAAATGCCAGAATCTCCTTGTGTGCGCCCCCCAAAAAGCCTTTTTATACCCACCTTCAAGTTTAGGGCATAATGCTGCAGATTATGGGATTCCAGCGCAGACGCACGGGTGGTGCGTCCACACACGGGTTACCCGTGCGCCACCCTGTTGAAATAATCCAAGTCTCTCGGTGGTGGTGCGTCGGAGCACGGCTACCCGTGCGCCATCCCGGTGAATTCATCCCTTCTCTGTAGAGCGCACGGGTGGTGCGTAGAAGCGCGGCCTACCCGTGCGCCATGCAGAGACTCAAAGTTTCTTTATTCAGGGGTGCACGGGTGGTGCCGAGGCACGCCAACCCGTGTGCCCCCTGTCTTTTCCTTAGACGCTCAACTTTCGCTCTTTTTGGCTTCACTTTTCGTATACTCACTCAGTTCTCCGTGTTTTCACTTTGCTATCTCGTATTCGTATTCAATTTGCTTCAAATATCATGAAATTCCTACAAAATAAGCAAAGTGTAATATCTTTTCCACAAGGAGTGAATATGTAACATTTAACGCGAGTATGTGCATGTTTACCCATCATTATAGCCAGAAATACGCCTCAAAATACATGCAAAACTCACACCTATCACTTAGAAATGTGACAAATCTCACAATTGTACAAGTTGTGGCTATCTTTATTAGCAACAAGAGACTTAAGAAAAGGTAAATGCATGAGTGTACTGCCTAAGGCATGGCCCAAACGTTTATGCCACAAATCAAGTACACTATTACATGGAATGAAAGAAGAATTTGATTTACATGTAACAGAAGTAACTAAATTAGCAATGGTAGAAGGAGTAACTTTCAGTACATAAATCCTACCCACAGCCTGTCCTGCTGCCAACATCCTCTCAGTCTTCAGGTCCTGAATGAGACAATGAGAGGGATAAAACATACATTTACAGTGAGAATCAATGGTGAGTTGAGGAATAGACAACAGATTACACTTGAAGGAAGGCACCAATAACACATTAAACAAGGTTAAATGCTGAGATAGAACAACCTCACCAATGTGTGTAACAATAATGGATGATCCATTAGGTAAGTAAACACTGATTGTGTGAGAGATAGGCTTCAAAACAGAAAATAAGGAAGGTGTGGTGGTACACATATGCCTACTAGCTCCCGTGTCCAAAATCCAGGATCCATGTTCTATTTGCTCAAATGTACTCAAGGGACAATGATAGGTGGGAAAGTTAAGAGTACCTGTGAAAGTGAGCAAAGTGAGCAAAGTGCATCCCATTCTCCTTAGGAGGCACATTCATCCCAGCCAAATATTTTGCCACTTCCTGCTGAATAAGGCTGCCAATCTCAGCTGGGTTTTGAACCAATGGTGGAGATCCACCACTTTGCTGTCCGTGTTTCTAATCCACAGTCACCAAATGAGCTGTAGGTCTGCCTCTTTGCTCCCTTGGTGTTCTAAACCAATCAGGATACCCAACCAACTTGAAACACTCTGAAATCTCATGCCCTGGTGCCTGGCAGTGCTTGCAAATCAATTTCGTTTTTTCTTCTTTAGTCCTCCTAGGTACACCTCTGTACCTATTTCCTTGAAAACCTCCTTGATTATTCCCTGGCCTTTGGGTGAAATTTCTCCCCGAATCGGCCAACATAGCTGCTCCTTCCAGTCCATCAGGGAACACTTGATGAACCGGCCTCTGTTTTTCAATTCACAAGATCATGGAATAGGCCTTGTTGACATCAGGCAACGGATCCATCAACAATAGCTTGTTTGATATATGTTTTTATCTTAATTTTGATGATTTTATTTTTACACCAAAACAATGTTTTTAATTGTTGTCCAAATACTCCTAAATGATTTAAAATGGTTTTAATATTTTTCGGAGTATTTACGCAAGTTTTACTTTAGATAAAATTGGACAACACTTCCTATGATTTTATGTTTATAAATTTTCACTTCAAAACAAGGTTCCTAAATGTTTTCTAAATACTCCCAATTGGTTTAAAATGTTTTTAACATATTTTCGGAGTATTTCTTGAGTTTCATTTTCGATAAAAATTGGACAATATTTCTATCTCGAGGTCGACCGGTCGCTCTATGGGGCAACCCATACCTGAAGATGTTTTTGGAACAAAAATGAGACGAAGTGAAAACGGTCAGGTCGACCAGTCCGCTTCAGGCGTCGACCGATCCGTCGACCGGCCGCCTGTCGGGTCGACCGGACTAACGTTCTTCAAATGCAGAACAATTTTTCTCAACAAAACACTTAGGGGGACCGGTTGAGACAAGGGTCGACAGTCGAAGCCTATGTCGACCGTCGCTGTTGTAATTTTCAATATGTTCTTCAAATCTCTTATTTGTGCGCGACGTGTCGCTCTGTCTTTGACTTTTGACAAAAAAATATGACCGTTTGACATGAGACATATTTCCTTAAAACGTGGGATTGATTTCTAACAGCTATATTCTTGATTTTAATTGTATTTTTCTCAGATTTTCAATCCCCAAGAGGAGCCTATGCTTGATCAATCATCTCCTATAAATAGAGGAAGTTTTGGAGCAACCAAGACAACAATTGAGATACAACACAACAAGATACACTTAAAGCAAATACTTGGTCTTTCATTGTTATTATTCTTGTTGTAAATTTGCTAGCTTATCACTTTCACATCTTTGAGGTCTAGGATATTCTTGATTACACTTTGCACTCAAATTGTAATATTCATTATTGAGTTGTAATCTTGATTTTTGGTTATCATTCAACACAAGATATCCTTGTGAGTGTTCTTGTGGTAAGAACACACTTGGATGATCTAGGTGATAGGTGCGAAGATTGTGGTGATCTTCTTATTGATCGGTGTTGAAGAATTTGGTATTCTTCAAGGTTGAAGATTGTGGTAATCTTCAAAAGGTGTCGTTGAAGGAAGATTGTGGTGATCTTCAAAGGGAGATTGTGGTAATCTCCAAAGGTGTTGTTGAAGAAGAGTGTGGTGCTCTTCAAGGTGTTGTAAGCTGAGTTTGTATTAATTTGTGGTAAATTAATAAAATTCTTTTTCTTTTTGAAATCCATCCCTGATGTCTTTGGGGTGGTAGAGGATTAGGCCTAGGTGGGTTGAACCTCTATAAATCGATGTGTGTTGTTTACATTCCGCACCTTCATTATTGTCTTTGAGCATTCGGTTCTAAAAAGAGGGGCGAAATCGAAAAGATGGAGATAATCTATTCACCCCCTCTGCATTATCGTAGCCGCTTGGACTTACAAGTGGTATCGAGCCAAACTCTTTGGCAAGCTCGTTTCACATCGCGAGTGAAGAGGAACGATCGTCGGCTACTGAACGAAGCTCACCTTACCGCACCTCCACCACCAAGCCACCACTATTTGACTCCAAAAATTTTAATTTTTGGAAAGAAAAAATGGAATGCTACTTACAAGGTTGCGGGTTCGACATTTGGAACACCGTTATAAATGGAGAATCCATTCCGATGAAAGATACACCACACACCTCAAAAGGCTTCAAAAAAGCTCAATGATGAAGAGAAGAAAATCATCTCCTTAAACGGTAAATCTCTCAATATCTTGTATTGTTCATTTACTAATTTGGAATATGAACATATTGTAGGAATAAAATCGGCACATGAAGTATGGCAAAAATTAGAAGCCATCTATGGAGTATTTGTGAATGAAAGGAGTCAAACAAAAGCATCTACTTCTCAAAGGATTTCAAGTTCAAATCTAAGGAACAAACTCTTTACAACTTTCAACCATGAAAAAGTTGAACATTGTCTTATGGGCTTCAAGAAAATGAGGTAAGTTCTAAACCTTCTACTTCTTATGACAATAAATTGCAAAATGAATATAATGATTTGCAAAATGATTATGATGAGCTACAAGATGAATTCCAAAACTTACTTGTTAAATACAAAAATTTGAAAAAGGAATTCATTGTTTTGAAAAATGATAAGGATAGTTTATTTACTTCCTATGAATCACTATCATGTGCTCACACCACCACTCTTGACAAGGTTAGAAACCTTGAGAAAGAAAATAATACTCTTGTTGAGGATATTAATTGCTTGAAAAATGATTTGTCAAAATTAAACTTGAGTACCAATAAAATGTCCATATTGTTGATATTCATAATTGTGATAAAGGACTTGATCATAAGCCTAATGTTGTTAATCATATGAAAAAGGATCAAGTCACTATGCATATTGGCCATTATGCTCCTAGAATTATTACATGCTTCTATTGCGGTAAAAAGGGTCATACGACTAATACTTGTCGGGCTAGAAATAGCTCTAATTATTATTGGAGACCTAAAAATCTCAAAGCTAATCCTAAAGGACCCAAACACTTGAGCGTACCACAAAATAATGCCATATTAGGTACCCGGCAAAATAATGATCGAAGAAAATTCATACCGCCAAGAAGGCATCAAATGACCGTTTCATTTGATCAAAGAAGGAGAAACTATTTTCGACAAAGCCAATTTCCAAGAAGAGGATATAATCAAAAATGGGAAGAACACAATCCTTGGAAATGGCAAAGACATCATCAACAAGATGATTTTCAAAGAAGAAGAGACTCTCAACAATGGGAAGGCAACAAACCTTGAAATGGAGTAATCAAAGAAGTCACCATCAACAAAGTGACCTCTCGAGGAAGATATCATCAACAATGGGAACGGCAGACAACCCATGGAAATGGCGTAATTGGTAAACCGTATCTCTCCATTTATATATACATTTTATTTTAATTCTATGCATGTTTTTATTTGTGTCTTAAATGCAAAATGAGTTTCCAAGTATTTATTTTTAATTTAAGTCTTCAATATATTTGTGAGTTTCAAAATTTTTTAAAAAAGAAGACCTTGCATGAAAATTCTAAAACTCTTGTGGATTAAATTAGACTATGTGGTTTATTATCTCTTATGTATTTTTTTATAGCATAAGCATTGTTTTTATATCTCCTATTACTTGCCTACACTTGTGTTATTTTTAAATTGTCTCGAGGTCGACCAGGTGGCCCCATATAGGGCAACCCGTACTGAAGATGTTTTGGAACAAAAAATGAGACGGAAGTGAAAAACGTCGGTCGGCCGTGCATGCCACGGCGTCGACCGATCCGTCGGCCGTCCGCCTGTCGGTCGACCGCACTGAACGTTCTTCAAACAAACAATTTTTTCTCAACAAAACACTTAGGGGGACCGGTTGAGACAAGGGTCGACCCGATCGGCTTATGTCCACCGGTCGCCTGTTGTAATTTTCTCAACAAATCTCTTATTTTCAATATGTCCACATAGTGGAAACAGGCCTCACCCTTCTTCATCAAGCACATGTTCCTACCACTTTCTGCCTCGATCGTTTGCCACTCTTTGTCTATCTCATAAATCGCATGCCAAAATAGAAACTCTCTATGCTATCATCTTATGAAAAATTATTCTCCATGCAACCAAACTTGTCTAAATTACGCATCTTTGGATGTCTCTCGTTACCATGGCTTCGACCGTACACATCTCACAAACGGACTCTAAATCTAAACCTTGTGTGTTCATAAGTTACTCCTTAACACAGAGTGCATATCGTTGTCTTGATCTATCCAAGTCCAAAGTCTACATCTCATGGCACGTTGACTTTGTCGAATCCATTTTTCCATTCGCCCATAGGTTCTCCTCATTTCCTTCTTCTCTTGAGACACCTCCTACATGGTTGTCTACTTCTCCTACCAACTTAATTGTCCCTTCACATACTTTAGAACCATCCTCCGACACCTCTCGGCCATCGGTCCCTCATCCACACCGTCACTGCTTTGTTGCCCTCTAGTGAAGATATTCGCCCGCAAAATGATGCATCTGTTATCCTTAATCATCATCCCATGATCACCCGAGCTAAGAATCGTGTATTCAAACCTAATTCTAAATATTCCATGGTGACTATTACTTCATCTGAGAGAACAAGAGCCAACTTGTGTTACTCGGGCTCTTCGAGATCCTTGTTGGCGCCAAGCTATATCGAAGGATTTAATGCCCATCTCCATAATGGCACTTGGGATATCCTTTTTGTAGTTAACCCAAACCTCGGGATAGTTTTTGTAATTATCCTTCAAATATATGAAAGTTCAAGTTTCATCATCCAATCACCTGGCCTGGAAAGTGTCGGTTCACAGATCATAGCTAAGCTCGGCGTCATAGCACGATAACATAAATCCAACATGACCATTCTGCACGAATGCCCAACACACACTTGAATACAACCAAAATTCATTTGAAGAGCAACAAGAAGAAATCAAATAATCTATACCTCTCGGTTATAGACCGAAGCGAGGAACCAAAACTTGCCGGACTCGAGCAAAATACCATGACATGACAGAATCCATTGGAGCCAAGTTCTTCTTCCTCACAATACTCCTAAAACTAGATCTAATCAATACAATCGGCCATAGGTGAGTGAGATATCCCATTAGGCCCTTTTCCTTGCCTTGATCGAAAAAAGAACCTTTTCTCGAAGCAATATACCATTGCCATTCCCTATAAGCAGCAGGGCCAACAATTCTAGCCCATTTGTTTTTCATATGCTTTTCCCACAAGTGATCACTCATACACCTATCTCTTAAAGAGGTACACACACAGGCCATTTTACATAGCCCCTTTGGTGGAAGCTTCTCAAGAATGCATTCTAAAACAAGGTCAGGCAAATCCAACACAGACATCTCAGATATTCTTTCAACACTCTCAGCTTTGGAAATAAAGCTTGTTTTCTTAGGTGTCATTCTTGAAGCAAAAAATGAAGAAATCACACCCAAGATGGTATTTTTTATGGTGATGGGGAAAATTGACAAGTCTTTCCAAAACCAAAGAGAAATCAATCTCATCTCACAAGCCCAAGGTGGGAGTGGATTGAGAACAAGAGACTTGTAGAAGAAGATGAAGGAGAAGGAACAAGTGATCAAGAAGAAAAGCATTTGATAAGAGGATAAAAAATAAAAAACCCCAAAAAAAAGAAAAAAAGTGGGTTGTCAATAAAAGTTAGGCCACCAATAATGGACAAGAAATGAGCATAGGAAATATATAAGCAAATTAAAATTATTCGTTATTTATTCTCTTCTTCTTCTTCTTCACCCTCTCCTTATAAAATGGAGGAAAAGGGATCTTCAAAATCTCTGTCAATAAAAGTTTTTGTGTTGCTACGACGAAGCCCACCTAACCCAAATTGTGGGCCTCGTCTAAAACTTTAGAAGAGGATTATCTGTATACTGTGTAAGAATTTACTTGAAACAAACTACAAAAAATTATTTTATTGACTCTTAACTACACATGTAGATGTTAAATAGAAAAGATAATCAGAACAACCTCCTTAAAAACAAAGTGAACAAACTATGTATACATAACACTTGTAAAGTATCATAGTAAAATAGAAATTTATGCCAAACAGAGTGTTATCTGGTGGGCAGATCTACCATAGGAGGTGAAACTCAAAAAGGGAATGTTAAAAAGAAGAGTCCAACTACAAAGACCCTCGTTGAATCTCAAATTCTTAGAAAATTGGCCTTTACAACAAAAAAGTTAGCTGCTAAATCTAACTAAAATAAATCAAGCAATTGCACAAGCTTGAATCTTGTATAAATAAAAAAAAAAGCAGAATCTGATTGAAGCTATGAAAATTGCGGGTGAAAGAAGACAGAGAAAATTTGTTTTTGCAGCCCTTCACAATCTTCTTCCACCCACAGGAAACCCTTTTTTTCTTCTCTCCCTCTCTTTTATATATTCTCCTTTCTTTGTTTTGTTGAAGTCTTGATTGCAAAAAACAAGAAAAGGGCAGGTGCAAATTGCAGAACGGAAGCAAAAAACTATATATATAATATTTTATTATTTTGGTGTGAGTGATGTGGTTGTTAGTAGTTTATGGTTAAAGGGACCTTAAAAATCTTTATCTTTGTGTAGATTTCGAGCAAATTCGGCGGGCACACAGTTGAGCAAGTTGTTTCTCCAGAGTAAAGTCCGGGTTTCCAATAATGTCACTCTGTTTAAAACAGAAATTAGATAATAATAGAGATCGGTGAGTGTAATTCTTGTTTTGAGTGTGTAATTATTGGATAAAGAAAAAAATCACCATCATCCACACATTCCATGACTAAAAATATATATATATATATATATATATATATATATATATTATATAAATCTCAGTAAACCTGCTTATTTTTGTTAAACAAATAAAATCAATCCTCGAGACAACCATGCTTCGTATAATGGGCGTATGTCAATATCATATGGGAGTTGACTTTATCCACCGGGTAGCATCCAATTAGCTCCTTTTTAGGCCATTTCCAACGTTGTATACACCAAATTAGGTGTTTTTTGCGTAATTTTATCGAAACCATCTCCAATCCATTACACCAAATCTTATCTTAAATGAATATTTCATTCTTTTTTTTTTTTTCATTTTATACTAAACAAATTTATTTAATTATATAATTATTTCATTTATGTATTTTATTACTATTAATGTAATTAACTAAAAAATTGTATTTAATTAATATTACATTAACTAATTATTACAAAAATAAATATTATAATTAATATTAGTATCTCTTTGGTCTAAATTATAATTATTTGTTAATTATTATTATGTATAAAAAAGTTAATTAATTATTAAAACCATGTTATATAACTTTATTATATATAAAATGAGGATACAATTGGAATTTAAATTTGAAGTAGAAAAGAATCGGAGGGCAAATATGGGATATTGTATTACATTACACCAAATTTGGAGTAAAACTATTCACTACACCAAATTTGATGTAAGGTTTAGAGTTGGTTTGGTGATGTTTTTTTTTTTTTTTGTTTATTTAGTGTAATAGTGCAGGTTATAGAGTTGGTTGGAGATGCCCTCAACCCGACAACACGATTATAAAGCATGCGTTACTCTTGAAATTTTAATTTTATTGATATTGATAACTTATTTGGTATGTCCGTGTTATTTGCAATACAGTACCTGCTACAGTTCTTTGATATTAATAATTGTCCTCAGATACACAAAATTATAAATTGTAAATATTCGTTTGAAATTGTGGACTGTAAGGAATAGGAGGTATTTTTGCGAGCAAAACTCTTGTGCGAGGTCAAGTATTTATAATTATAAATAATTGTTAAATTCGGGGGGACTTGGTACGGTCCCACACATGAAGCGTACCCAATATGGAAGAGAGCCAAAGCCCACCAAGTGAGGTTCCATCCTAAAACCAATTGGTGATAGGAGGAGTAGCTCACTTGGCTTATAAAGTGGACTCTCTTCCCTTAATTAATCCATGTGGGACAACTCACAAGTGACATATCTCAACACGCCCCCTATCACTTGTGAGTCCTTCGTCAATTCATTAATCATCATTACAGGATCCACCATGCTCAATCATATCATGTGATACGGCCCACCTTGGGCCGATCAATGGGCCTGCTATGATACCATGTTAAATTCGGGGGGACTTGGTACGGTCCCACACATGAAGCGTACCCAATATGGAAGAGAGCCCAAGCCCACCAAGTGAGGTTCCATCCTAAAACCAATTGGTGTGTAGAAAGCCTATACTCGTGAAAAGGAAGAACATGCACACAACACCATGAGCGAGAGAAAGCAAGGAAGATATATTTCTGAAAATATTGTTCGTAGCACGTGAATGAGCTGAGCACATCTTTTATACAGTATGAAAGGAAATAACTGCTAAAATGCTAAAGAGGGAATAACAACTTTTAACCTATAACAACTTCATTGTAGCAACTAACAAATGGAACCGAACTATAGCAACTGATAAATGGAAATGGACTGTAGCGACTAATTAATAGAACCCAACATCTCAACATCCCCCCGTCAAGATGCATTGGGGAAAGAATCAACCACATGCATCTTGGACAAGAGTGCAGTCAGATGATGAGAGCTCAAAACCTTGGTGAAGGCATCGACCAATGGGCGAGAGGAGAGGAACCTTGCGGAAGAACAAAATCGATTTGTGCGATTGCGGACAAGGTGACAATCGATTTCGAGATGCTTCGTGCGCTCGTGAAAAACGGGGTTTGCAACAATATAAAGGCAGCCTGGTTGTCTGTCTGAGAGGAATAGGAGCGGGGAAAATCCAAGTGCAAATCGGAGGCAAGAAAAACTATCCATTGCGGCTCACAAACAATTTGCCTTTGCGGGGCGCGATACTCGGTCTCGGCGGAGGATTTAGACACGATGGTTTGTTTCTTAGATTTCAAGAAATAAGGTAGCTACCAAGAAGCACACAATAACCAAAGGATCGATCTCCTACTATCCTTGCAAGTGGCCCGATCGGCATCACTATAAGCCGTGAGAGTTAGGGGACATCAACACATAAAAAAGGCCCTTAGAAGGATGACCTTTGAGGTATTTTAAAATATGAATGGCGATCATCCCAATGAGTCTTTGAAAGGATTGTTGACAAACTGCTCAATTGTTGAATGCAAAATGTTAAATCGGTAGGGTGAGGTTGAGGTAAGCAAGCGCCCAATCAATCTCCTGTACTTATCTGGGTCGGATAATGGAGAACCACACTCACCAACCAATCCCGAGACCGAAGGAAATGGTTTAGACACAACCTTACAATCCAAGAGACCCATAGCACAAGAATATCCAACACATCAACAGGGACCTGGTGATCTCCAAACCTAAGAAATAATTAGCCAATCCCAAATCCTTGATCTTTGAAAAGCCGATCAAGTACTTCTTGAGGGCTAAAATGTCATCCATATGCGACCCGAGTCACGAAAGACATCATCAACATACACCAAAACAAATAGTAGGAATCGACGCAAATCCCACCCCTTGATGGTAGCCATGGCAATAAGCATCCACACTGTAACTAATTTAGCAACTGGTGAGAAACAATCCATATAGTCAACCCCTTGAACTTGATGATAACCCTTGACCACTAAACGTGCTTTAAACCTCTCAACTGTACCATTGGGATGCATTTTAATTTTGTACACCCATTTGCATCCAATGGCTGACTTCCCAGGGGTAGAGCAGTCAGATCCCAAGTTTGATTTTTCTCCAAGGCCTCAAGCTCCTTGTGCATAGCCTCCACCCATTGAGGTTAAGGGCGAAGCTTGAGCAAAGTAATCGGCTCCTGTAAATTAGAAACAGGAGCTACTAGAAAATATGTGAACCACTAGAAGAGGGAGGAAGGATGGATAGGCTGCGACTGAGACGAGGGTGGCAATGGTGCGATAGGTTGTGAGTCTGATACACTGTAAGTTACAAAGTCGATGAATCTGGGAGGTTTATGAGGATGTCTATTGCCCTTTCTAAGAGCTATAGGAATGTGGAGATCAGAGGTAGGACAAGAAGGAGGAGGATCATCAGATGGTGGTGTATAGGTGGGTTCAATAAGAGGAGGAATTGGAAGAGGAATATCACCAGTTAGCTTAGTAAAAGAAGGAAACTCAGTTTCAACAAAATGAGCATCCCTAGTGACTTGGAATTTTTGAGTGACCAGGTTAAACAACTTATACCCTTTCTTCCCAAGTTCATATCCCAAGAAGATGCATTTGTGAGCACGAGGATCAAACTTAGCCTTGTGAGGCAAGGTGTTGGTGGCAAAAACAAGACAACCAAAAGGTTTGATTGTAGAATAATCAGGCTGTTTGTTATAGATCAGTTCATAAGGTGTTTCCATTGGAGGACAGAACTAGGAAGTCTATTTATGAAGTAGGTGGTTGTCAACAAGGCAAAAGGCCAGAAATCAATAGGAAGCTTAGGGACTGAAATAACAAGGCTCGGAAGTGTCAGAATATGCCTATGTTTTCTCTCCACAACTCCATTTTGTTGTGGAGTATAAACACAACTTTTGTGATGGATAATTCCATGAGAGTGGAAGAGTGATGCACATTTTTCATTGATAAATTCAGTACCATTGTGCATTTCGAAAGATTTTAATAGAAGTGTGGAACTGGTTCTTGATTATGTTAATGAATTGAGCCAACAAATCAGGTACTTGACTTTTATATGTCATGAGATAGGTCCAAGTTCCCCTACTATAGTCATCCACCAGAGTAAAGGAAATAAGGTGTGTGATAAAACATAGTGCCAGTGAAATGGCCCCCATACATCAACATGGACAAGTTCAAACAAGGAAGAGGCAGTAGTAGTTCTTGTAGGAAAAGGATACCTGTGTTGCTTAGTGTTCGCCTTAATTTTTAGCTTCACCGCAAGTGTACGGTGTAGTTTATAGAATAGGGTAAGCAAGGTCGTATCCACGGAGACTAATAAAATAATATGCTAAGTATTGATCCAAGATAGTCTTATTTTTATTTAGGCGATCGAAATTTGATGATTGTTGTATTGAGATTAAGACAATTTAAATCACTAAAACACAAGATTAAGATAATACAAATGATAGAAGTATCAAGATAATGAAATGGATTTCGAGTTAAGGTTTCGATTAATAATCCTCTTATTGTCTGGTTTAATCAAGCCACGTTATTATCAATATTCCTATAAGGCGATCACAAAGCTATTTTATCCTCCCTCTCGAGATGCATATAAAACGTAGATTGAAATACTTATGCTGGCATCTCTACTCAACATGAAGCATTCAACTCCCAAAAGTTTAAAAGATCAAATGTCCTCACAAATATTTACAAACCTCTCGATTCATGCAAATATTTGTGTCGAGTATTCAAGATCTAATATTGAAACTCATCTCTCGAATTATGAATCAATATATCAAACAAGTTAAATCATTGATCAAGTGATAAAACAAGAATAAGCTCAAAATACTCAAATAGGCTTCAAGATAATAACTTCAACTAAGATTAAAACATCCAACAAGAGTTCATTAATCTACTTCCAAAACCCGGAAATCTCAAGAGTTTTAGCTACACATGATTTCTAAACAACTTATAAACAAAGTGATAAAAGCCATTACAAATGAAGATGAAACATTGAAACTAAAAGAGAAGCAAGAAAAACTTAGGAACGTCGACAATCTCTCGATATATCTCCGTTCTTCAAGCTCCGATGCAACCCGATTGTCTCCTTGATATCCTCTTCCAAGTTGACCCTTGTCTTGTGTTGTAGATCCCAAAAATGCCGAGAATCTCCTTGTGTGCGCCCCAAAAAAACCTTTTTATACCCACCTTCAAGTTTAGGGCATAATCTTTGCACAGATTATGGGATTCAGTAGACGCACGGGGTGGTGTCCACGCACGCGCCACCCCGTTGAAATAATCGAAGTCTCTGTAGGGCGCACGGGTGGTGCGTCGAGCACGGCTACCGTGCGCCATCCCGAAATTCATCCCTTCTCTGTAGAGCGCACGGGTGGTGCGTAGAAGTGCGGCCTACCCGTGCGCCATGCGAGACTCAAAGTTTCTTTATTCGGGGTGCACGGGTGGTGCACGAGGCACGCCCAACCCGTGTGCCCCCCTCTCTTTTCCTTACGCTCAACTTTCGCTCTTTTTGGCTTTACTTTTCGTATACTCACTCAGTTCTCCGTGTTTTCACTTTGCTATCTCGTATTCATATTCAATTTGCTTCAAATATCATGAAATTCCTACAAAATAAGAAAAGTGTAATATCTTTTCCACAAGGAGTGAATATGTAACATTTAACGCAGTATGTGCATGTTTACCCATCATTATAGCCAGAAATACGCCTCAAAATACATGCAAAACTCACACCTATCAAAATCCCCCAAACTTAAACTGTTGACCATCCCGATCAACAATATTTAGAACACGAAGGCACAACAGGGAGATAAGAATAACAGCGCACATAGAGAACCCACAAGAAGATCCATATTGTTTGTCATGAATGTTGAGCACAACCCAATCAAGCCTCAAATATCGACCAAAGAACACGCCTCAAGTAAAACAAAGTGAAATGCTCGAATTCCAACTCTCAAAGTTAAGTGTATACTCTCATCTCACGAGGATATAGGGGCGTGTTTACGCTCAAATCAATTCGATGTCGCAAAATTACCATAGGCTTGCAATTCGTCTCATATCTCCGCCACTAGAGTGTATGCAATTTGTGAATCAAAAGGACTTTCTCATTTGGTTGTAATGAAGGCTCTTTGGTTTGGGTAGGAAATTTTGGATAAAGTGACTCAAACTCGAGTATATAGACCGATGAGCATATCAATCATTTACATTACAATCCCATATGCTACTCCAATCATCCCTCATTTTTATCAACTTTATTTATCTCCATTTCCTTTCTTTCTTTTGAGAATTGCCTCAAATCACAATCCTTCGCCTCCCAAGTTTATCAACTTTTCAATTCTTTTTTTTTCATTTGTGCAATTTCAACACTTCTTTTTCAACTCCTTTCATTCCTCTTTTTGTTCCATTTAACCAAGTATGCCCACTTATCCTACTTTTCAATTCCCACCCATTCATCCTCATTCATTCCTTTACTCAACGCTATACATTTGAGTTTAAGGTGATGGATATATTAAGATCAAGGGTTAAATTTTGTGGTTATCAAAGAAATAGGCTATAGGCTCAACTTGGCTAACTAGGAATTTCAACATCTTTAGGTAGGTAAAAGGCTTGAAAAGGCTAGCAAAGATGGCCTTTAATCACATTCACACCGCATACAACATGTGGCCTTGATAGAGATACCCAAAGCAAGTTCTAGAATTTTAACAACATGAATGATACACTCAAATTACAACAAGATCGCACAAGATACAAGCGGTAAAAGGCTCAAAAGCTCACAGGCTTGCAATTATGTAATTCAAAGCATCAAACCAGTTTTCCATATCAACATGCTCAATGTCATCTATTCAAGGCTCAATCAACTCATAACCAACATCCAATCCCAACAATATGAATTTTCAATCAACACACAAACAACAAGTTGCAACATGCCCGGTCAACTCACTCTCTAACCACTACGAAAGCAATAGACGTGCTAAAGCTATAAACGTGCTCTAATGCAAATGCAACCTAGAATGCTCTAATGCAACTATATGAAAACACAAAATGCATGAATATTTTTTTTGTATCCACACTTTTCATATATTAAAATACTATCTCTCCCCCAAACTTGAATGAAATTATAGTGTCCTAAGGGGAAAAATAGAATTTCAATAACGAAAAGTGGGGATATACCTGAATCACTGCGGTGGCGGCGGTGGGAAGTGGCCTTGGGAAATATGCCACATTTGTAGTTGTTGGAGCACTTGCCACGTCTCCTCGGAACGCCGATCATGGCGCTCGCTGAACGCGAGAAAATCAGCCCTATGTTGCTTCAAATCCTCTCCCTGTTGCCTCAACTCCTCTCCTTGCCGACGCAAGTCCTCCCCAAACGCATATAACATGCCTTGAAAATCGGTGCGCGTTGGGGTCCTCCACTATGAGAAGTACCGGGACGATCCCGCTTTGAAACGTCGGGGTAATCGCCTCCGTGTGAGGACTCGGGTATATCATATCCAATTTGGGGGTGATGAGGCTCCACCCCCATTTCTCGTCCATGTATCTCATCCTCCTCCGCCACCATATCCTCTTCATCCAGAAACCTTCAACTCTGCGCTTCTTTCTTGCCTCTATAGCCTCTTAATTCGGTTATGTGCATCGAGTTCATTAGGAAGTTGGTGGTGTCCGTCAATGTATCGATTGTGGTGTATGGCGGGTTAGGCAACGGAAATGCAAACACCTTTCTTCGGAGAAGTACCAATGTGTTGTCTTCGTTTGCTATGAACTTCATGTGGTGCAACGATGCCAAATTAACCCGAGTCTGCCGGAATAGGCTCCAAGCCTCGGAATTTGACGTTGAAATGCCGAGCAATAGGGGTAATGAGGCCCCTATAGAAATCGTACCCCCTTCCCGTCTAGCTAAGCTGTTCTATTTGCTCTGCGAAATTGACCCAGTGTGTTGTAGGGGGTATTTGTGACCATACACCATAGTAGATATATCTCCTTAGTAGTCATCCCTCCAATATTTTCTCGGATGAACACGGAGGATGCGATCCACGCGTTGTATGTACTTTTAAGACGGATTCCTGGATCGAGGCTTTGGCGGTCCGGGCGGCATACAACATAGGCCCCATTTGTGGTGTTTCCACAAGCATTCTCCAGAAGTCATATTGGTCATAATGGGGCATCGGGCGGGTGCAGCGTTCGTTGGAACCTCAAAAATGGTGTTCAATTGGGTCATAGACAGTTGTCTATGAACGTTCCCCAACCGGCGTATCATATATGGTTCAAAAGTCCCGCCTTGTTTGAGTACTTCCACGGTACTCAAAAACTCCAATGTATATCGTTTAAAGGTCGATCACCTTCGGCTCATGAAGTTTGTCCATCCAACCGTTGCGAAGAGACGCCAAACGTCCTCATGTATCCCCAAAGTTTGGGTACAATCATCGCCGGCATAGCGGGATGGAGCTATTTGGCGACCGACCAAGCGATTTCATCGCTCAAGATCATCCGTTTGTCAATTCAACCCCATATGCCGCGGGACTGTTTTGGTCTACCTCTGGCGGTGCCACGTCTCGTTGTGCCGCCCCGCGTGCACGTCTCCTTCCACCCTGGGGATTTCTTCGCTCGGCCATGAAGGATTTGTACCTGAAATACATTCCATTAGCGTCCCAATATCATAAATGGCAACAACAAAGTAGGGGATTAAAGCTAACATATTAGGTGATGCAAATTCACTTCCCTACTTTAGTTTGATCGATCAACTACCCCAAGCAAGCAAGAATTATGGCCATTATAGAAACGTATTAGCTCAAACAATCATTGGCCATGCCTTATTTATCAATATATCATCCAAAATGTCCTCAATTACACATGCCCACAAAGTGTTTGATAAATTGCCTTAAAGAAGATTTCATTCAAAACATAGCAAAAATATCAAAGCTAGCACTAATCATGATTCCCATTACATAATTGACAAGAAATTCACAAGGAAAAACGAAGCCCTTACCGGAATTTCCGAATTTCGACTCAAATTGAACAACTTGAACCCTAGGTGCTTTATCTTCAATTTTCCTTCAATCACACTTGAATACAATGCAAATTGTGGTTCTAATGTGATGGGGGAGTGATTAAATGGGAGAATTTAGGTGGAAATTGCAAGAAATTTTGAAGTCAAGGAGTTTGAGAGATGGGCGCGATTTGGAGAGATTTTGGATGAAGAACAGTTTAAAAACTGTCTTATTTAAGCCCCTTCTGTAAGGCGCACGGGTGGTGCGTCGAAGCACGGGAAACCCGTGCGCCACCCCGGTAAACTCCTCAACTCTCTGTAGGGCGCACGGGTGGTGTGCCAACGCACGGGTTACTCGTGCGCACCTGTACAACAATTCAAAATATTTTTTTTTTTATAAAAAACACACAAAAATGAAACAAAAACACACAAATCA
The DNA here is from genome assembly GCA_016081115.2 of Rehmannia glutinosa. NCBI lineage: Eukaryota > Viridiplantae > Streptophyta > Magnoliopsida > Lamiales > Orobanchaceae > Rehmannia > Rehmannia glutinosa. The sequence continues at coordinate 203,099 of JABTTQ020000089.1, read as the reverse complement.
CACTCATTAATAGAAACACGCATATCAAATCACTCAAATCACACAAAATTGAAACTAAACACACACAAAAATGAAAGTCACACGAAAAACCGTTGGGTTGCCTCCCAACAAAGCGCTATATTTAACGCTTTAGCTTGGCCTTTGTTTTGTTAAATTACGGGTCGCGCAAGGTGGTGGATGTCACCTCCTCTTGATTTCCTCGGTGGAAGTAGTGCTTAATCCGTTGGCCGTTTACCATGAAAGTCTCTCCTTCTTTTGTCAACAATTCTACAATCCCGGGTGGATTCAATACTTTCTTTATCACGAATGGCCCCGACCACTTAGACTTGAGTTTTCCCGGGAAAAATTTAAGGCGTGAATTGTATAGGAGCACCGATTCTCCCGGTAAAAACTCTCTTTTCTTGATCATCTTATCATGCCACCTCTTGGTTCTTTCCTTATAAATTCGGGAGCTTTCGTAAGCTTCATCCCGAAATTCTTCCATCCGATTCAAATGGAGCAATCTTTCTTCACCTACTTTTGAAAATCCAGATTTAGTTTCTTGACTGCCCAAAATGCTTTGTGCTCCAATTCTACCGGCAAATGGCACGACTTCCCAAAAACAAGTTGATAGGGGGATGTTCCCAACGGTGTCTTATATGCTGTCCGGTATGCCCACAAAGCGTCATCCAATTTTAACGCCCAATCTTTTCGGTTGATGTTCACCGTCTTTTCAAGGATTTGTTTGATCTCCTGTTAGCTATCCTTGTCCATTGGCTTGTGGATGATATGCCAATGCAACTTTATGTTTGACCCCATATTTTGCCAACAAGTTGCTCATCAATTTATTTACAAAATGCGACCCTCCATCGCTAATTAAAGCTCTTGGAGTGCCGAATCTAGTAAAGATGTTTTTCTTAAGGAACTTCATCACAATTTGAGCATCATTTGTTTTGGAGGATCGCCTCTACCCAACGGGATACATACTCCACCGCAAGTAGAATATATTGATAGTCCGAAGATGATGGAAATGGGCCCATAAAGTCAATCCCCCAAACATCGAACAATTCAACCGATTCGTTTGTCATCGGTATCTCGTGCCTTCGGAAATGTTGCCCATTCGTTGACACTGTCACATTGTTGCACAAACAAATAGTAATCATTAAATAGAGTGGGCGATATAGCCCACTCTGCAATACCTTTGCAGTGCGGGTTGGGCCAAAATGTCCGCCGGAGGGTGAAGAGTGACATCGTTGTAGGACTCCTCCCATTCTTTCTTGAGGTATGCATCTCCTTATTATTTTGTCGGACACCTCTTAAAGAGTAGGGGATCGTCCCACATGTAAAACTTTACATCATGTAAGAATTTCTTCTTTTGATACGGTGATAGATCCGGAGGTAGAACTCCGTGACCAAGTAGTTGACAAAGTCCGCATACCACGGGAACTTTTCCTCAAGCATGAGTAATTGTTCATCGAAACTCCTCTTTTATTAATCCCGTAATTCCTTTTGCTCCTCTTGATTTTCTAATCGAGACAAATGGTCTGCTACCACATTCTCGCATCCTTTCCTGGTCCTTGATTTCCACATCAAACTCTTGCAATAATAAGATCCATCGAATCAACCTCGGTTTCGCATCCTTCTTGTCAAAGATGTATTTGATAGCCGCATGGTCGGTATGCACAATTGTTTTTGTCCCGATCAAGTAAGATTGGAATTTATCGAATGCGAAAACAATCGCCAACATCTCTTTCTCGGTTGTGGTATAATTCCGTTGAGAACTGTCCAACGTTCGACTTGCATAGTAGATATCGGAACAATTTTTCCCTCTTTTGACCGAGAACAGCCCCAACCGCAAAGTCGCTTGCATCACACATCAGCTCAAATGGTTGACTCCAATCTGGGGCGACGAGTATAGGTGCGGTCACCAATACTGTCTTCAACGTTTCGAACGCCTGCAAACATTCATTGGAAAAAATGAAAGCAGCATCTTTTTCTAGCAATTGGCTTAAGGGCTTAGAAATTTTAGAAAAGTCACGGATAAACCTTCTGTAAAATCCGGCATGGCCCAAGAAGCTCCGAATGGCTTTCTCGTTTGTAGGAGGTAGTAACTTCTCAATTGCTACAATCTTTGCCCGATCAACTTCCAAACCTGCAGAAGAGACTCGATGACCAAGTACAATGCCATCGCGTACCATAAAATGGCACTTTTTCCAATTTAGTACTAGATTGGTCTCTTCACATCGCTGCAAAACTAGGGAAAGATTGTGAAGACAATTATCAAAAGAATCACCAAACACAGAGAAATCGTCCATAAACACCTCCATAACTTTTTCAATAAGATCGTGAAATATAGCCATCATACAACGTTGGAAAGTGGCAGGCGCATTACATAAACCAAATGGCATGCGACGAAATGCAAATGTGCCATACGGACATGTAAATGTTGTTTTCTCTTGGTCTTCCGGCGCAATCATGATTTGATTGTACCCGGAATAACCATCTAAAAAGCAATAATAATCATAACCTGCAAGACGATCCAACATCATATCGATAAAGGGGAGGGAGAAGTGATCTTTTCGAGTGGCATCATTAAGTTTTCTATAATCAATACATATTCGCCACCCGGTAACAATTCTAGTAGCAATTTGTTCCTCATTTTCATTTTTCACCACTGTTACCCCCCTTTTTTCGGCACCACTTGTACCGGACTCACCCATGAACTATCAGATATAGCATAAATGATCCGGCATCCAACCATTTCAACACTTCTTTCCTAACCACATCATTCATGATAGGGTTTAGTCGTCTTTGGTTTTGCACTGATGGTTTATAAACATCTTCCATCCGAATTTTATGCATCACAATGGATGGACTTATGCCTTTTAAATCAATTATAGACCATCCTAGTGCCGACTTATGTTTCCGTAAAACCCTTAACAGTTTATCAAGTTGAGTAGGAGTGAGAAGAGATGAAACGATTACCGGATTTGCATTATTTGCCCCAAGGAATGCATATTTGAGGTGTTCGAGGTAATTGCTTGAGTTCCTGAGTCGGTGTTGCTATTTCAGTCACGCACGCACGGGCAGCCCATGCACCCCGACGACCCGTGTGCTCTTGAGAGCTCAAATCGTCCTTGACATCACGCACGGGTTGCCCGTGCGTGGGCGCATGGGTGGTGTGTTTACGCAAGTTTGGCTCCCTTATTTTCGGCTTTTGCGTTCTCGCTCTTTGCGCTCTTAGGTAGTTCCTGCATATGATCTAAGGCACAAACATAGTCGTACAAATCTTGGTTATCAAAATCAAGTACAATACTCGACATTGAGCACAAGTGGGTTAGACCAAATTCCAAATCATCTCAGACAATGTATGATCAACATAATCCTCAACGCATGAACTAACTATATCCAAAAATTACAATTCTCCACCGAATCATGAAATTTCATTGCCTTATATATAGAAAATAAAACATGCTCATCATTAACACGTAATGTGAGTTCCCTTTTTGCACATCTATTAAGGCTTTACCCGTGGCTAGGAAAGGGCGTCCAAGTATCGATGGAACGCGTCTCGATCTTCTTCTATATCGAACCAAGAAATCCACGGGGAATATAAATTTATCAACTTTTACCAATACGTCTTCAATAATTCCCCTTGGATACGTAAGTGATCGGTCGCAAGTTGCAATGTCACCGTAGTTGGTTTCACGTTGCCTATCCAAGTTTCACGAAAATGGACAAAGGCATCAAATTAATACTTGCCCCCAAATCACATAACGCGTTATTAAAGAAATTACCACCAATAGCACAAGGGATAGTGAAACTCCCCGGATCTTTCAGTTTTTGTGGTAGCTTTCTTTGGATAATCGCACAACATTCTTCCGTCAAATTCACCGTTTCAAAGCTTGTCATCCTCCACTTTTTTGACATAACATCCTTAAGAAATTTCACATAGTTCGGCATCTGTTCTAGTGCGTCTGCAAAAGGAATGTTAATGTGCAATTTCTTAAATATATCAAGGAATTTGGCAAATTGATCATCAAGCTTTTTCTTTTGAAATCTTTGAGTAAAGGGAAGAGATATAGGCAACTTAGATATATTCGAGTTAGATGATGATTTTAGCTTCTCAGGCCCTGTTTGTTCCGCCTCTTTGTTTTCTTCTTTCCTATTTTCTTCAATATCATCTTTCATCACGGATTCTCCCGCTTCCGGCCTCGATGCTTCATCCGAAAGTTTGATTCCCAGATTTTCTTTAGGCCCCTCATATTCCGTGCATCGTAAAACGAACGCCTTGCATTGTTCCTTAGGATTCATTTCCGTATTACTTGGAAATTGACCCTTGTGATGTTGACCACCCACAATTGTAGCCAATTGACCCATTTGAGTCTCCAGATTCTTTATCGAGCTTGTCACTTGTTGTTCTATCTTATCCATCCGAGAGTCTTGCTTAGCGAGGCGGCTCCTCGTATCATTCATGAAAGCATTAGATTGATTTATGAAGGAGGTGAGTGCATCTTCCAACGACGATTTGCCTTCCCCATTTCCGCCTCCACTTGAAGCATTAAATCCCGGCGGAGGTTGTAACACATTCTTCGTATTTGCGTAGGAAAAATTTTCATGGTTTCTCAACCCTGGATGGTAGTGCGTTGGGTTTGAATTATTCCGGAAATTGTTGAAATTCCGGTTATTCACATAATTTACCTCTTCCATCGGATATAGAAGAGCTTCACTACCCATGCTCGTGCCTGCTTCTGGCCCCTTCGTAAATACACTCAATTGAGTTGTCAAAGCCGCTACTTGTGCCGTCAATGTTTTAATTGGAGTGCGAATCCGAGATTTCGGCTACTCGTTGTACATTAGATCTTTCAGATGGCCACTGGTAACTGTTCATGGCCATTTCCTCAAGAAGGTTCAAGGCATCTTGTGGAAACCTTGCCAACAATGCTCCTCCCGCTGCGGCATCCACAAAGGCCCTCGTTTGTCCCATTAAACCATTGTAGAAGAAACATAACTGTTGATCCTCTGGAAACCCATGTTGTGGACATCTACGTAACAAATCCCGAAACCTTTCCCAAGCCTCGTACAAAGGCTCTGAGTCAAATTGTCGGAATTGAGTGATCTCGCTTTTGAGCTGCAAAGTTTTGCTCGGTGGAAAAAATTTAAACAAGAACTTTTGGCTCGATTCGTCCCATGTGCTTACACGCGCTTGCGTCAAAGTACCCAACCAATTTCTCGCCTTATCCCGTAAAGAGAATGGGAACAAGCGCAATCTTATGGCGTCATCCGAGACTCCGTTCATTTTGATCGTATTGTATAATTGGATAAAATGCGCAAGGTGAGAGTTAGGATCTTGATTCACGAACCCCCAAACCGATTCTGTTGCACCATATTGATCGGTGTCGGTTTGAGCTCGAAGTTGTTGGCATTGATAGGAATATGGGCAATACCACCGTAATTATGATTCATTTGTGGTCGAAAGTAATCACGAATGGCTTGTTGTTGAACCGATATCGGTAACTCATTTCCACCATTGTTTTACCGGTATTGGTAACTCATTCAAATCCCCCATTATCGGATTGTGTTGTCTTTCGGCCCCCTAGTGGTAGCACCGATTCTTCTTCTCGCGAAGGCCTCGACTTCCGGTATAAGCGGTATCAAGTCCCCTTGCCTCGAGTGCGTGTTCATGCACTACCTGGACCGAACTAAAAGAAACAAGTCAAATAATGAAGAATTAAAGTGAATCCAAAATGTAAAAATAAAATTGTCTAAATTAAAATTAATTCTATCTATCGCAATATTAGCACCAAAAATTGTATTAGTCCCCGGCAATGGCGCCAAAAACTTGTTCGCCTTATTTTTAGCTTCACCGCAAGTGTACGGTGTAGTTTATAGAATAGGGTAAGCAAGGTCGTATCCACGGAGACTAATAAATTAATATGCTAAGTATTGATCCAAGATAGTCTTATTTTTATTTAGACGATCGAAATTTGATGATTGTTGTATTGAGATTAAGACAATTTAAATCACTAAAACACAAGATTAAGATAATACAAATGATAGAAGTATCAAGATAATGAAATGGATTTCCGAGTTAAGGTTTCGATTAATAATCCTCTTGTTGTCCGGTTTAATCAAGCCACGTTATTATCAATATTCCTATAAGACGATCACAAAGCTATTTTATCCTCCCTCTCGAGATGCATATAAAACGTAGATTGAAATACTTATGCTAGCATCTCTACTCAACATGAAGCATTCAACTCCCAAAAGTTTAAAAGATCAAATGTCCTCACAAATATTTACAAACATCTCGATTCATGCAAATATTTGTGTCGAGTATTCAAGATCTAATATTGAAACTCATCTCTCGAATTATGAATCAATATATCAAACAAGTTAAATCATTGATCAAGTGATAAAACAAGAATAAGCTCAAAATACTCAAATAGGCTTCAAGATAATAACTTCAACTAAGATTAAAACATCCAACAAGAGTTCATTAATCTACTTCCAAAACCCAAAAATCTCAAGAGTTTTAGCTACACATGATTTCTAAACAACTTATAAACAAAGTGTTCAAAGCCATTACAAATGAAGATGAAAGATTGAAACTAAAAGAGAAGCGAAAAACTTAGGAACGTCGACAATCTCTCGATATATCTCTCGTTCTTCAAGCTCCGATGCAACCCGATTGTCTCCTTGATATCCTCTTCCAAGAGTTGACCCTTGTCTTGTGTTGTAGATCCCAAAAATGCCAGAATCTCCTTGTGTGCGCCCCCAAAAGCCTTTTTATACCCACCTTCAAGTTTAGGGCATAATCTTTGCCGCAGATTATGGGATTCAGTAGCTCAGACGCCGGTGGTGCGTCCACACACGGGTTACCCGTGCGCCACCTGTTGAAATAATCCAAGTCTCTGTGGTGGTGCGTCGGGCCGCACGGCTACCGTGCGCCATCCCGGTGAATTCATCCCTTCTCTGTAGAGCGCACGGGTGGTGCGTAGAAGTGCGGCCTACCCGTGCGCCATGCGAGACTCAAAGTTTCTTTATTCGGGGTGCACGGGTGGTGCACGAGGCACGCCCAACCCGTGTGCCCCTGTCTTTTCCTTAGGCGCTCAACTTTCGCTCTTTTTGGCTTCACTTTTCGTATACTCACTCGATTCTCCGTGTTTTCACTTTGCTATCTCGTATTCGTATTCAATTTGCTTCAAATATCATGAAATCCCTACAAAATAAGCAAAGTGTAATATCTTTTCCACAAGGAGTGAATATGTAACATTTAACGCAGTATATGCATGTTTACCCATCATTATAGCCCAGAAATACGCCTCAAAATACATGCAAAACTCACACCTATCACTTAGAAATGTGACAAATCTCACAATTGTACAAGTTGTGGCTATCTTTATTAGCAACAAGAGACTTAAGAAAAGGTAAATGCATGAGTGTACTGCCTAAGGCATGGCCCAAACGTTTATGCCACAAATCAAGTACACTATTACATGGAATGAAAGAAGAATTTGATTTACATGTAACAGAAGTAACTAAATTAGCAATGGTAGAAGGAGTAACTTTCGTACATAAATCCTACCCACACTGTCCTGTCACTGCCAACATCCTCTCGGTCTTGGTCTGAATGAGACAATGAGAGGATAAAACATACATTTACGATGAGAATCAATGGTGAGTTGAGGAATAGACAACAGATTACACTTGAAGGAAGGCACCAATAACACATTAAACAAGGTTAAATGCTGAGATAGAACAACCTCACCAATGTGTGTAACAATAGTGGATGATCCATTAGGTAAGTAAACAGTGATTGTGTGAGAGATAGGCTTCAAAACAGAAAATAAGGAAGGTGTGGTGGTACACATATGCCTACTAGCTCCCGTGTCCAAAATCCAGGATCCATGTTCTATTTGCTCAAATGTACTCAAGGGACAATGATAGGTGGGAAAGTTAAGAGTACCTGTGAAAGTGAGCAAAGTGAGCAAAGTGCATCCCATTCTCCTTAGGAGGCACATTCATCCCAGCCAAATATTTTGCCACTTCCTGCTGAATAAGGCTGCCAATCTCAGCTGGGTTTTGAACCAATGGTGGAGATCCACCACTTTGCTGTCCGTGTTTCTAATCCACAGTCACCAAATGAGCTGTAGGTCTGCCTCTTTGCTCCCTTGGTGTTCTAAACCAATCAGGATACCCAACCAACTTGAAACACTCTAAAATCTCATGCCCTGGTGCCTGGCAGTGCTTGCAAATCAATTTCGTTTTTTCTTCTTTAGTCCTCCTAGGTACACCTCTGTACCTATTTCCTTGAAAACCTCCTTGATTATTCCCTGGCCTTTGGGTGAAATTTCTCCCCGAATCGGCCAACATAGCTGCTCCTTCTAGTCCATCAGGGAACACTTGATGAACCGTCCTCTGTTTTTCAATTCGCAAGATCATGGAATAGGCATTGTTGACATCAGGCAACGGATCCATCAACAATAGCTTGTTTGATATATGTTTTTATCTTAATTTTGATGATTTTATTTTTACACCAAAACAATGTTTTTAATTGTTGTCCAAATACTCCTAAATGATTTAAAATGGTTTTAATATTTTTCGGAGTATTTCTTCAAGTTTTACTTTAGATAAAATTGGACAACACTTCCTATGATTTTATGTTTATAAATTTTCACTTCAAAACAAGGTTCCTAAATGTTGTCTAAATACTCCCAATTGGTTTAAAATGTTTTTAACATATTTTCGGAGTATTTCTTGAGTTTTATTTTCGATAAAAATTGGACAATATTTCTATCTCGAGGTCGGTTAGGTCGCCGCTATAGGGCAACCCATACGAAGATGTTTTTGGAACAAAAAATGAGACAGAAGTGAAAAACGGTCAGGTCGGCCGGTGCATCGCTTCGGCGTCGGCCGATCCGATCGGCCGTGACGGCCAGTCGGTCCCGACGGAACGCGTTCTTACAAAGCAGAACAATTTTTCTCAACAAAACACTTTGGGGACCGGTTGAGACAAGGGTCGGCCGGTCAAAAGCCTATGTCGACCAGGGCGCTTTGTTGTAATTTTCAATATGTTCTTCAAATCTCTTATTTGTGCGCGACCGTCGCCTGCTTTGACAAACAAAAAATATGACCGTTTGGCGATGGACATATTTCCTTAAAACGTGGGATTGATTTCTAACACTATATTCTTGATTTTAATTGTATTTTTCTCGTAGATTTTCAATCCCCAAGAGGAGCCTATGCTTTATCAATCATCTCCTATAAATAGAGGAAGTTTTGGAGCAACTAAGACAACAATTGAGATACAACACAACAAGATACACTTAAAGCAAATACTTGGTCTTTCATTGTTATTATTCTTGTTGTAAATTTGCCTAGCTTATCACTTTCACATCTTTGAGGTCTAGGATATTCTTGATTACACTTTGCACTCAAATTGTAATATTCATTATTGAGTTGTAATCTTGATTTTTGGTTATCATTCAACACAAGATATCCTTGTGAGTGTTCTTGTGGTAAGAACACACTTGGATGATCTAGGTAATAGGTGCAAGAAGATTGTGGTGATCTTCTTATTGAGGTGTTGAAGAATTTGGTATTCTTCAAGGTTGAAGATTGTGGTAATCTTCAAAAGGTGTCGTTGAAGGAAGATTGTGGTGATCTTCAAAGGGAGATTGTGGTAATCTCCAAAGGTGTTGTTGAATAAGAGTGTGGTGCTCTTCAAGGTGTTGTAAGTGAGTTTGTATTAATTTGTGGTAAATTAATAAAATTCTTTTTCTTTTGAAATCCATCCGGATGTCTTGGGGTGGTAGAGGATTAGGCCATAGGTGGGTTGAACCTCTATAAATCGATGTGTGTTGTTTACATTCCGCACCTTCATTATTGTCTTTGAGCATTCGAGTTCTAAAAAGAGGGCGAAATCGAAAAGATGGAGATAATCTATTCACCCCCTCTAGATTATCGTAGCCGCTTGGACTTACAAGTGGTATCGAGCCAAACTCTTTGGCAAGCTCATTTCACATCGCGAGTGAAGAGGAACGATCGTCGGCTCTGACGAACGCTCACCTTACCGGCACCTCCACCACCAAGCCACCACTATTTGACTCCAAAAATTTTAATTTTTGGAAAGAAAGAATGGAATGCTACTTACAAGGTTGCGGGTTCGACATTTGGAACACCGTTATAAATGGAGAATCCATTCCGATGAAAGATACACCACACACCTCAAAAGGCTTCAAAAAGCTCAATGATGAAGAGAAGAAAATCATCTCCTTAAACGGTAAATCTCTCAATATCTTGTATTGTTCATTTACTAATTTGGAATATGAACATATTGTAGGAATAAAATCGGCACATGAAGTATGGCAAAATTAGAAGCCATCTATGGAGTATTTGTGAATGAAAGGAGTCAAACAAAAGCATCTACTTCTCAAAGGATTTCAAGTTCAAATCTAAGGAACAAGCCTCTTACAACTTTCAACCATGAAAAAGTTGAACATTGTCTTATGGGCTTCAAGAAAATGAGGTAAGTTCTAAACCTTCTACTTCTTATGACAATAAATTGCAAAATGAACATAATGATTTGCAAAATGATTATGATGAGCTACAAGATGAATTCCAAAACTTACTTGTTAAATACAAAAATTTGAAAAAGGAATTCATTGTTTTGAAAAATGATAAGGATAGTTTATTTACTTCCTATGAATCACTATCATGTGCTCACACCACCACTCTTGACAAGGTTAGAAACCTTGAGAAAGAAAATAGTACTCTTGTTGAGGATATTAATTGCTTGAAAAAGGATTTGTCAAAATTAAACTTGAGTACCAATAAAATGTCCAATATTGTTGATATTCATAATTGTGATAAAGGACTTGATCATAAGCCTAATGTTGTTAATCATATAAAAAAGGATCAAGTCACTATGCATATTGGTCATTATGCTCCTAGAATTATTACATGCTTCTATTGCGGTAAAAAGGGTCATACTACTAATACTTGTCGGGGTAGAAATAGCTCTAATCATTATTGGAGACCTAAAAGTCTCAAAGCTAATCCTAAAGGACCCAAACACTTGAGGGTACCACAAAATAATGCCATATTAGGTACCCGGCGAAATAATGATCGAAGAAAATTCATACCGCCAAGAAGGCATCAAATGACCGTTTCATTTGATCAAAGAAGGAGAAACTATTTTCGACAAAGCCAATTTCCAAGAAGAGGATATAATCAAAAATGGGAAGAACACAATCCTTGGAAATGGCAAAGACATCATCAACAAGATGATTTTCAAAGAAGAAGAGACTCTCAACAATGGGAAGGCAACAAACCTTGGAAATGGAGTAATCAAAGAAGTCACCATCAACAAAGTGACCTCTCAAGGGGAAGATATCATCAACAATGGGAACGGCACAACCCATGGAAACGGCGTAATTGGTAAACCGTATCTCCCCATTTATATATGCATTTTATTTTAATTCTATGCATGTTTTTATTTGTGTCTTAAATGCAAAATGAGTTTCAAGTATTTATTTTTAATTTAAGTCTTCAATATATTTGTGAGTTTCAAAATTTTTAAAAAAGAAGACCTTGCATGAAAATTCTAAAACTCTTGTGGATTAAATTAGACCTATTTGGTTTATTATCTCTTGTGTATTTTTTATAGCATAAGCATTGTTTTTATATCTCCTATTACTTGCCTACACTTGTGTTATTTTTAAATTCTGTCTCGAGATCGACCGATCGCCCTATAGGGCAACCCGTACCTGAAGATGTTTTTGGAACAAAAAATGAGACGGAAGTGAAAACGGTCAGTCGACCGTCGCTTCGGCAGGCGTCGACCGATCCGATCCGGTCGCCAGTCGGTCGGCCGTGACTGAACGTTCTTCTGAAACAGAACAATTTTTTCTCAACAAAACACTTAGGGGGACCGGTTGAGACAAGGGTCGACCAGTCGAAGCCTATGTCCACCGGTCGCCCTGTTGTAATTTTCAATATGTTCTTCAAATCTCTTATTTGTGCGCGACCGGTCGCCCTGTGCTTTGACAACAAAAATATGACCGTTTGACAGCAGACATATTTCCTTAAAACGTGGGATTGATTTCTAACAACTATATTCTTGATTTTAATTGTATTTTTCTGTAGATTTTCAATCCCCAAGAGGAGCCTATGCTTGATCAATCATCTCCTATAAATAGAGGAAGTTTTGGAGCAACCAAGACAACAATTGAGATACAACACAACAAGATACACTTAAAGCAAATACTTGGTCTTTCATTGTTATTATTCTTGTTGTAAATTTGCCTAGCTTATCAATTTCACATCTTTGAGGTCTAGGATATTCTTGATTACACTTTGCACTCAAATTGTAATATTCATTATTGAGTTGTAATCTTGATTTTTGGTTATCATTCAACACAAGATATCCTTGTGAGTGTTCTTGTGGTAAGAACACACTTGGATGATCTAGGTGATAGGTGCAAGAAGATTGTGGTGATCTTCTTATTGAGGTGTTGAAGAATTTGGTATTCTTCAAGGTTGAAGATTGTGGTAATCTTCACAAGGTGCCGTTGAAGGAAGATTGTGGTGATCTTCAAAGGGATATTGTGGTAATCTCCAAAGGTGTTGTTGAAGAAGAGTGTGGTACTCTTCAAGGTGTTGTAAGCTGAGTTTGTATTAATTTGTGGTAAATTAATAAAATTCTTTTTCTTTTTTGAAATCCATCCGGATATCTTTGGGGTGGTAGAGGATTAGGCCCTAGGTGGGTTGAACCTCTATAAATCGGCGTGTGTTGTTTACATTCCGCACCTTTATTATTGTCTTTGAGCATTCGGTTCTAAAAAGAGGGCGAAATCAAAAAGATGGAGATAATCTATTCACCCCCCCTCTAGATTATCGTAGCCGCTTGGACTTACATAGCTGACTCTTAGCCTGGTCATAGCTCTCATTCAAGCCCATCGAAAACTGTACTAACTTAATATTTTTATCGTATTCAGATTTTGCTGATGACCAGCATAAGTACAACATGAAGCATGCACAATGTTTGCATATTCATCCCACAACCTCTTCAATTTAGTAAAATAAGCCATGACTGAGCTGTTTCCCTGACTCAGACTAGTGATTTCCCTCTGCAACTGATATAATTGTGGACCATTACTCTGTCCAAAACGCAGCTCTAAATCAATCCACAATTCACGAGCAAATTTAGCATAATGAAACCTTCAGAGATATCCTTCGAAATTGAGTTAAGCAACCAACTAATCACCATGAAACCAACTCTCTGCCATTGTTCGAAATCGGTTGAATCCTCACCGCTTAGTTATTTTTCCATTTACAAATCTAGTTTAAATCTTAGCTCCTAAAGCAATAGACATAAATCGTTTCCATGATAAGTAGTTTGTACCGTTCAATTGGTTTGTCACGAGCACTAATCCGGAAGATCTTAACCGTGTAGATGCATCGGTTCATCCTCGATAACTTTAGTTTGATTCGCAAAAAAAAATGGATTAATCAAATCTCGAAGCGTTGACGGAGTTCCTCTGATCGTCATCTCTAGTGAGCACCATATTCCATGGCAGAAAATCCATATTGTACTAGGCTCTGGATACCATGTATAAAGCCTATACTAGTGAAAAGGAAGAACATGCACACATCACCATGAGCGAGAGAAAGCAAGGAAGATATATTTCTAAAAATATTGTTCGTAGCACGTGAATGAGCTGAGCACAACTTTTATACAGTATGAAAGGAAATAACTGCTAAAATACTAAAGAGGGAATACCAACTTTTAACATATAACAACTTCACTGTAGCAACTAACAAATGGAACTGAACTATAGCAACTGATAAATGGAAATGGAATGTAGCGACTAATTAATAGAACCCAACATCTCAACAATAAGAGACAATAGTTTTGTTACTCCGTGACTTATTCAATTATTTAATTGTTCTATGTTTTCATTGTACAAATTTATAAATTGAATATTTTACATCTCACCTATAATGGTGCTTCTAGAGATTATTAGAGCTTGATAATTAGTCATCATAAAAATCATTGTTAGCTCTAATGAGGAATAGAATATTCCGTATTGATTTGTATTGATTTTGTCAACCTTTCTTTAATTAGTTGATTAGATATTGTCCATATGTAATTAGTCTGACCATATGTAATTATGCCATCTATTTAGTTTTTCCTTATTTGTACATTCTTGCTGGTGTATATATGTAGCCTTGATATTTATGAGAATAAACAATTACAATTCAAAAAGCATTCAACTCTTTTTTTTTTTTTTTTGGTATCAAAGCCACCAGGCTCATGCCATAAGCTAATCAAATAATTTTTTATTAGTCTTCATGGAAGACACATTACCCACTGATAACGACTTTTTTAACACAATATTACAATTTTTTTTCAAGTTGTAAAAATAAACTGAAAAAAGGCTTAAAAATTTAATCAAAAACGGCTTAGAAGTGGTCGATATTATCACAAAGTCGTCATGCCCCATACCGTTTTTATTATATCATTTCGTTATCAATTAAAAGAAATTAAAATCTCTTTAAGAATCACCATTTTTATTAATGTTTTTAATTTGTTTTTTTTTATAACTAAAATCGATCCTCTTAGTACAGGTTTCGACTTTTTTTTAAAAATAAAAACTATGACAAATCCAAATGATATCGTAATGATAATCTAATGATTATTTAATTAATGATTATCTAATGATTATTTAATTAATGATGTATCTAATAATTATTTAATTAATGATGTATCTAATAATTATTTGAGTTAAAAGGGTATATTATTTGATATATAATACTAAATAATTTATAAATTTATTTGTTATAATTATAAAATATTTTTTATTTGCAATGCTTATAAAATAAATATTATAATATTATACTAATAACATATGTTTTTAAAATTTTGTCATAATACACACAAAACAATATATTTTTAAATATGTAGTACACCCAAAATAACCTAAAAATGACTCCTGGTGCCACAACCACACCGCTGACATTGTCGTTTACATGTAACTTGCAATCCAAATTACTTTCGAGTTAGATGTAACTCGACATCGAGTCAGATGTCGAGTTACATTTGCAGACTACACTCCCACCTTATTTCGAATTGGTTTCTTTTCGTGTCTATGGTTTTCAAAACTATTGTATACCTAACCTCAAAAAATTATGTATTTGAAAAAATTGGCTATTTTTAATCTTTACACTTTGAAAATGGCTAATTTGAACTGTTTCGACTAATTAATAACATGTTAGTTTACATATATTTATTTAATGGAATTAACAAAAATAATTGTCAAAACTTAATTAACAACCATCCATGTCTACACCAAATTAAAGACAAATACGATTTGCATTTCACATATGTTTTCTTTTAGACAAAAAGCTGAGATTGCATATTGTCATCCAATCAAATATTTTTTTAAATAAATAAAAAAAGACAAAACAACACCACATGGCCGATTTTACAATGTTTTAAATAAAAAAACAATCTGCTACAATCGACGATACTTAAGCCGTTTTTCATAAACTTTAAATTTTAAAAAAAATATTTTGAAAGCCGGCCAGTATATGGCCGATTTTTAGTAGGTTTTAAATGAAAAAAAAAAACAATTGTAACAACTTTGCAGAAAAGCATGGTCAAACGACCAAACTCTGAAAAAGCTGATAAAATCGGTCATCTACGAGTTTAACAGAAATGGCTTCGTCCATGCCGTTTTTGATCATTTTTAAGCCTTTTTTTAGTTTATTTTTGTAACTTGAAAAAAATTGTAATAATGTGTTAAAAAGCCCACCGATAACCCCACCACCTCCACCAAACCTTCGACTCGAGTCCTCACCTTGTCTCTTTTCAACGTGGTCGCTCAAGCACCACTCAAACTCACCCCCACAAAATATATTTCATGGCGCCTTCAATTTCACACCGTACTCATTGGGCCGCGATCTCATGGGATTCGTTGATGGAACTTGCCCGTGTCCACCCAAACCAACCACTGCTCCATTTACTAACATCTAAATATTCTTTTTGGATTCGTCAATATCGATTGATACTCAACTCTATCATTGGTTCTCTATCCCCTGTCTCTCATTTCTTTCATTGCCACTTTGCACAAACGTCATTCGATGCATGGAAAATTCTAGCCGACACTTACGCAAAGCCATCCAGTGGTCACATCACACAACTTAAAAGTCGATTGGCCAACCCAATCAAGGGTACTCAATCTATCAATGAGTTTATGCAAGGAATTAAAGCTATTCTTTGATGAATTGGCTCTCTTACATATGCATGTGGATATGGAGGACCTTACCTTTAAAGTTCTCAATGATCTTGATGATAGCTAAAGTGAAATAGCCAACGCAATTCATGCCCGTGACACTCGATTACTTTTGAGGAATTACACAAGAAGCTCATTATGTTTGATGCCAATCAAAAGATTCGATCAAACAATTCCCACAACAAAGATCATATTACATCCCTACTATATTTGTTGCCTCAACCAACCCCACTAGTCGGCCCAATCTCAAAGGTCCTCGCTCAGCATCTCACCAGTTCGCTGCCCCACAATCCTTTCATGGGAATCACACGCCTCGACCTCGACCTTTGGGCCCTACTCAAACACGACAACAAAAGCCTTATTTAGGCGCTACCAATTCTGCAACGAGCAAGGTCATTCTGCCCGACGTTGTCCATTTCTCCAGGGTGTTCCATTACCTTCTCAACCAAGACCAACCATGCCCGCCACGAATCAATTCGCACATGTACCTTCACAACACTATGCTACACCTAGTGCCAATATTGCGACTCATGTACCTCCATTAAAATCAGAATGGCTTCTAGACTCGGGTGCCTCTCACCATATCACAACCGACCTGTTCAACCTCTCCCTACACACTCCTTACAATGGACATGATGATGTTGTGATTGGTGATGGCAATGGTTTGACTATTACCCACATCGGCTCCTGTTCACTCTTTTATAATACACATCATTTTAAACTTTCTATTTTTTTGACGGTAATCATTTTAAACTTCTAATACTCTTTGTGTTCCCATGATGAAAAAGAACCTTATTTCAGTCTCACAACTTTGCAAAACTAATAATGTCTCTGTTACTTTCTTGTCCAATTCCTTTCGGTGAAGGATCTTCGCTCGGGGCACTCTACTTCAAGGACAAAGTAAAAATGGTGTGTATGTATGGCCTCGACTCTTTTGATTCTTCAACACCAATTATCGCTCTCTCGTCCATGAAAGCACCCTACATGTTTGGCATTCCCGTCTTGGTCACCCCTCAAATAAAATTGTTAGCCACTTAGTCACTCAAAATAAACTTCTCTCGATTCTGTTTCTCTATCTAATTTTAATTGTGATTCTTGCAAGTGTAATAAAAGTCATAAACTTCCTTTCTCCGAGTCTACTTTAGTATGCTCCTCCCCTTAAATTAATATTTTTCGATGTCCGGATGACTCCATTGTTGTCACATGAAGGATTTAAATACTATGTTATATTTGTGGATCATTTTACACGTTATATATGATTTTATCCACTTCAACACAAATTTGATGTTCTTAATACATTTATAAAATTTAAAGGTTTTGTGGAAAAGTTCTTCAACAAACCCATCATACGATTATTACCACATACAATGGGGGCGAATATGTAGCATTAAAAACCTTTATGGTTAATCATGGTATTTCTCATCTTACTACTCCACCCCATACTCCTGAACACAATGGAATTTCTGAACGATGACACCACCACATAGTGGAAACAGGCCTCACCCTTCTTCATCAAGCACATGTTCCTACCACTTTCTGGCCTGATGCGTTTGCCACTGCTGTCTATCTCATAAATCGCATGCCAAAATAGAAACTCTCTATGATATCATCTTATGAAAAATTATTCTCCATGCAACCAAACTTGTCTAAATTACGCATCTTTGGATGTCTCTGTTACCCATGGCTTCGACCGTACACATCTCACAAACTGGACTCTAAATCTAAACCTTGTGTGTTCATAGGTTACTCCTTAACACAGAGTGCATATCGTTGTCTTGATCTATCCACGTCCAAAGTCTACATCTCATGGCACGTTGACTTTGTCGAATCCGTTTTTCCATTCGCCCATAAGTTCTCCTCATTTCCTTCTTCTCTCGAGACACCTCCTACATGGTTGTCTACTTCTCCTACCAACTTAATTGTCCTTTCACATACTTTAGAACCATCCTCCGACACCTCTCGGCCATCGGGTCCCTCATCCACACCGTCCGCACAAGCCCTCTAGTGAAGATACTTCGCCCGCAAAATGATGCATCTGTTATCCTTAATCATCATCCCATGATCACCCGAGCTAAGAATCGTGTATTCAAACCTAATTCTAAATATTCCATGGTGACTATTACTTCATCTAGAGAACAAGAGCCAACTTGTGTCACTCAGGCTCTTCGAGATCCTTGTTGGCGCCAAGCTATATCAGAAGGATTTAATGCCCATCTCCATAATGGCACTTGGGATATCATTCCCTCTGACCCCTCTCAGAATTTGATTGGGTGCAAATAGGTGTTTCATATCAAACGTAACCATGATGGCTCGGTTGCTCGATATAAAACGCGCTGGTTGCCAAAGGTTTTCATGAGTGACCTGGTATTGACTACCATGATTAGCCCTGTCGTGAAACCTACCACTATTCGTTTGGTCCTTAGCCTTGCCTCTCTCACAAGGTTGGTCAATTCATCGACTTGATGTTAATAATGCATTTCTTCATGGTCATCTCCTCGATGATGTTTATATGGCTCAACCCCTGGATTCATTGATTCCAACCATCCATCTTTTGTGTGCAAACCGAAGAAATCGATATATGGTCTTAAGCAAGCTCCTCGTATACGGTATCTTGAATTACGCCGCTTTCTCATTGAGTATGGATTTGTCGGTAGTCGGATCGACAATTCTTTATTTATCTATCAAAATCATGCCTTCACTTGTCTATCTTTTAGTTTATGTTGATGACATTATCATTGCGGCAGATGATTCTAGCCATCTCGATCTCATTATCTCACAACTTGCTGCGCGATTTTCCTTGAAAGATCCTGGCCCACTCACTTACTTCTTAGGAGTTGAGGTGTTGTCGCATTCGATGGCCTCCTCTTATCACAAAGACAATATATAATTGATCTTCTCCAATGACATAATAGGCTTTTTAAAAACCGGTGATGACACCTCTTGCCACTCAGACACCACTATTGCTTCATGATGGCTCTCCACCTTGTGATGCTAGTCAGCATCGACAAGTTGTTGGTAGTCTTCAATATTTGTTTCTCACTCGTCCAGATATTGCCTTTGCTGTCAACAAATTATCTCAGTTCATGCATAAACCGTTTGTTACTCATTGGGGAGCAGTTAAGCGTCTTCTTCGTTACCTAGCATGCACTTCATCTGCAGGCCTACTCTTACGTCGTCATACGTCTTTATCTCTTCATGCCTTCTCTGATGCTGATTGGGCCACAAACATTAATGATCGCACATCGACAGGGGCGTATGTTGTTTTCCTTGGTCCAAATCCCATCTCTTGGAGCTCTAAGAAACAACGATCTGTTGCCCGCTCATCCACCGAAGCTGAGTACCGTGCTGTTGCTTCTGCCGCATCCGAACTTGAATGGGTTTCTCACTTACTCACTGAACTTGGGATCACTCCTTCTGCCATGCCAGTTATCTACAGTGATAATATTGGCGCTACATATCTATGTGCCAATCCTGTTTTCCATTCCCGTATAAAACATATTGCAGTTGACTATCATTTTGTGCGGGATTTGGTGGAGCGTGGAAATCTACGCGTTTGTCATGTCTCTTCTTCAGATCAATTAGCAGATGCTCTCACCAAGCCGCTACCTCGAACTCGACTTCATGAACTTTGTATCAAGATAGGGATCTCTTTTGATCCCCATCTTGAGGGGGCGTAATGAGGAATAGAATATTCCGTGTTAATTTGTATTGATTTTGTCAACCTTTCTTTAATTAGTTGATTAGATATTGTCCATATGTAATTAGTCTGACCATATGTAATTAGACCATCTATTTAGCTTTTCCTTATTTGTACATTCTTGGTGGTGTATATATGTAGCCTTGCTATTTATGAGAATAAACAATTACAAATCAAAAAGCATTCAACTCTTCTGTTAAGCTCTCTTAGTTTTTTTTTTTGATAACTCACCTTCCAGACGCTTACGTCTGACTATGCCTGAGGACATCCTTTTTACTTTTCCCTTCTCACACTTTTAAGTTCCAAAATGGCACTTTTACATGGTTTTATCTTTTGGCTCGTTAGCTTTGGAAATCTAAGAGGACATATAGTATGGATGGGAAAACTATAATCCATTTTTCCTTTTCTGTATACATGTTCCGAACTTGCCCATGAGTACCCTATAAACAAACTCTCATCACCCGGATGAGATCTTATATTCCAAAATTATATTTTATCTCATATTCTATCACACGAATATTTGACATGTGTATAACACTTATTATATAGTTTTCAAACATAAATCAAGCATAAATTATGGGATTTTAATATGGTGAATATTATACACTTGTCAAACATCCGTGCGGTGGAATAGAAGATGAAACACGGTTTTGAAATAGAAAATCTCATTCGCTTACCCCTTCAGTCAGTGCCAATTATATTCGGATGCGGTTGCAGTTTATACATACTCGGCGTAGACATTGGTTTTCCGGTCGCCACATTGGAAACATGCATTTTGTGATCATTTTACTTTCTAAAACTCCATAGAGACCTTGCATTTCAGGATAGAGCATGCCTTCCAAACGCAAACAGTAGACCTTACCCTCCCGAATTCCTTGCAAAATCCCACAATGGTTCGAACCTCCATCCTTTATTATTCCTCCCCTTTCTGACATCATACCCATAAGGGAAACTATAATTTATTATCTTCTCATATTGCTATGATTTTAATAGGAATGATAATAAGGGAGTGTTTGAACTCCTGCTTTTAAAAGAAGTGATTTATTATAGCAGAAGTAGAAGTAGTTGAGAATAAGAAGTTGGTAGTGTTTGAAAATAGAATTAAAAGTTGATAATGAGAAGTTGAGAGTGTTTGGTGAAAAAGTAGTAAACTATTTATTTATTTGTAAAATTCAAACTAGAAGCAAAAACAGTATCTAAAGCACCACTCTCCCTCGCTTTTAGATTCGATTAGATGAAGCGAAATTAGAAGCAAAAATTGGTATAGACAAATACTAAAAAACTTTGCTTTTTAAAGCAAAAATTGAAAAGTACTTATTTTTAGTGTTTGCAAACACTCCCTAAAACGAATCTGGATTAGGTTAGTCTGGGTACGAGATCCAACTCATTAATGTTTTCAAAGACTAATTATTAAACTTATCCAAGTTCAGACATATGGATAGACCCAATTTATAACGTAATAAATATTGAAAACTATATGTACTTTTAAAATAATACTATTAATTTTTTAAAAAATATATATTCCTCAATAGAATATCATAAAATATATATAATAATGTTTTAAAATAATAATGGTTATGGTCAGATCAGAAAGAAAGGGGAAAAAAGAAAAAGAACCACCAAACAAACAAAACAGAAATCCAACTTAGACCCAGTACAATGTTAAAACCCACTTCAAATCGGGTGGGTCCGAATTTCATGTGAACCCATTACCATCCTTAGGTTTTATAATCTGGTCAGGGAAATCAAAAAATAATTTAATAGATAATATAAATTTGGCCTCTCAACTTTGTTACTAAGGTGCAATTTAACTTCATTTAATTTAGCTACTATCAGGATCAGATAGTGGTTGAACAGTAATGACTCTCAAACACATACTAGAGGTATGGGGTTTCATGGTTTCCATCATCCTTCCTTCTCGGAATCTATACTTAAAAGAAATAAAAAAAATTAGCTACTATTAAATTTAGCCCCTCATACTTTCACGTTTAAAATATTAACAATGTGAATTTCCACGAAGACCCAATGTAGCCGCTCATATTCAAGTTCTTTATTAATTGAGAATCGACATGAGTTGGATTAGTAAAAAAAATCTGAAGATTGCAATGCAATAAAGTTGAACCAAAAGGACTACAACTTAATTAATGACAAATTGCTCAAAAAAGATATTATTGACAAATTAAGAGAGACCAGGCTGAGCCATTAGGCTTAAAACTAAATTAATGGCAATGAACGAGAGAGAAGGACAACAATTTAACTAAGGTTGCAATTATTCAACGCTCAACTCAATATTCAACAAGTAAAAGTTCGTTTAAACTTGATTTATTATGCGGAATAGGTAAAAATTGAACATAATTTTAGTTTGATAAGATATAAAACTCGACTAAATTATATGATGAATTAAAGATCACTCAAGTTTGACACGGTTAACAATCAAACTGATACCAATTCAATTTCATCTCTTCACATATAACATTTTATTAAATCCGACTTGATTCACTCATATATTTCATATTTAATAATAATATAGAGCCAATGGAATTTGTAGATACTTTATGAAAATAAATTTATGGAAAAATCCTTGCAAGTGGGGTGTGAATAAAGATAATTGACTAGCAAACCACAAAAGCATATTCACACCATGACACAACACATCCACAACTTTAGGCTTTCCACATAAAGTACTAAAAAAGAAATTGTTGGGCTCATTGAATAATAAGTTGAAGAATAAAAGTCTATGGATAATGTTTGGATTTGAGGCATCTTGGCAATGGATGAACACATTGAAAAGTAACAAATTATTGGTGTGCTAAATCTTGATACGTGGCCTAAGGAGACAAACAAAAGAAAATTGTCCCCCACCTACACAATATCACTATCACACTAAAAGAAATTTTAATGGTGGCAAATGCAAATATATATACCTTTCCCATATTATATACATGTAATCTTTATTGTTTTATTTTTCTAATTTTTGGTGTCTAAATAACCGAAACTTCGACATTTGTGGTGGGAGCCATGATCATATCAAAGGAAATTTGTCAAAATAAATCTTGTGATTTTATTTTAATCATTTATATTTTTGGATATTGCAAATTATTTGCCTAAGAAACAAATGTCAAACGTTCACTTCCCTCAAAAAAAAAAAAATGTCAAACGTTCACCAAACTTGGTAATCATTCTCATCAATTGTTTGGTAATACATTTCTGAATATGTTTTCTTACCAGACAACATGCTTATGCATACATAGACTACATAGTAGGTTTCTTGTTTTTTTTTTTTTTTTCAATCTGCTTATCTGCTTCATTCAAAAACTAAAAAATTATAGTTATTGTGTTCTCATTCATTAGTTACTGGATCGGGGTTCCTGTAATAAAAAAAATGTCTATATCTTTGATCAATATAAAGAACATTTTCTTTATGGTTATTTCATATATTATTATGAATAAGAATTATATCTTTGATAGAATTGTCTCCTAAAGCATAATCACTAATTCTTTCTCACATATATATCTAATCAGACTAATTCTTGCGGTGAGACCGTAAGAACTAATCTCAGTCGTTCTCTAATAATGATTGACAGTTGCGATTAAATGGACCAAAATTATATTAAAATTTTAATTTAATAACATAAAGGGCAACAATGTAAAATCTTAATTGTAACAAACTACAACACAAACGGTTACAAACTAGGAAATAAATATCATACAATATCTGACACTTTCCATCGTGATCTCAATCCATTAAAAAATGACATCAATCTCACAATCAAATATCATTCTCACAGCTCCACCATGAACGCATCACAAGAGAAAAATTTACAGAACACAAAAAAAAAAATTCTGAAGAAGATGAATACTGCTATTAATCATTCCACAAGTAACTCTCATGGACAACATAGTAGAAGTTGACAGCCATGGAAAATTCAAAACAGGTATATTCAACCCAAACTCTGTATACTGTAAATTTTCACGTTGGAGATGGAGTGCATAAATACTTTGAGACCACTGCATAAATAACTATACGATGTCTCATAGTTGAAAACTATGTAGCAAAAATCAACTAACTATGTATTGTCGAGAAGCTATCTATGTAGTGTTAAAAAAACTAAATATGCAGTACATTATACACAACTATGGAAAGTGTCATAAACTATGCAACAAAAATCAACTAACTATGCATTGTTTAGAAACTATCTGTGCAGTGTATAAAAATAAAATATTGAGTACATTATACCCATTATGAAATAAGTGTCATAAAATTATTCAACAAAAATTAACTAACTATGCATTGTCTGAGATATATCTAAGCATCAAAAGAAAACTAACTATACTTACTCCCCATCCACCCTCATAGTTTTTACATTTCAATATATGTCATAAAATAATGCAACAATAAATAACTAATTATGCCTTATCTAAGATCCATCTAAGCAGTAAAAGAACACTAACTAGATTGGATCTCGAAAAAAGAAAAGAACTTGAAAAATAATTGTCCCTAAAATCGCGCCACTAATTAAGGCATTTATAATTACATCCGCCGTAAAATACGATTCCAAAATTCAAACGTCTCACTCTAGAAAATTGGCACAGTTCGAATCAACCCCTATATATATTGTTATATTTTGATTCCATTGTCTTGCTTTTGATCATTTTCAACTGTCGGCCTTGTCACTAAAAACATATATTGGATGTCTTGGATATGTTTGATCGTACGTATAATATATTTTCAACTGTCATCCTTGTCATTATATCATAAATTCATGGATGAGTGTGGATCATGAATTTTTCAAGTAACTACGGGACTAGATGAGCTCCAAATCATAAGTCACCTCAGTCCAACTTTAAAAAATACAAGCCAAGACTTGCTGTAAAACACAAGAAATATAGTCGGCCAAGCACCGAACAAATTTCATACATATATACATATAATTATACTCAAAGTAGTGAAGTATTAAAGTGTTGAAATTGGTTTATGGAAATTGGGTTTTGACCCAATTTTTATCAATTATTTAAATGGATTCATTTATTTGTTATAGGAAATAAATGAGATAAACGTAATTTATACCGCGGGTAGAGAAGTTTAGCATTTTAAATTTCTCAAAACCAATATCGAGTGAATGAAAAATTAATGCTTAAAGTAAGTCACTTAAAATGAATTTTATATTGAAATGTGAAAGGGTGGGAATGTGAAAAATCATATCCTACATAGGAAACAAGTAGCAAATTTAGCTACCTTATATAGAACTTCATCAATAGTAAGGAGTAATCAAGTGACTCTCCTTATGGTACACTCTAGTGGACTAAGTCAATTTTGACTAGTTTTGAGCTAACTCAAAGATCATCGAGCCAAAGCCGGAGTTTGGGCCCGCGCACGTTGGATTGAATGCTTTATAGGCGCACTTTGGACTACGCATCATCGCAAGGAGCTTTGAGGAGCCATAAAGTTTTAAAAAAATTGAACCACAGTTTGGTCCAATGGCTCGATGACATGGCATGGAAACTCAGGTGGAAGTGACTTGGCGGAGTCATCCAGATGGAAACATGTGGCAGACGGTGGCGCTTATTGGATGTGTCTGTTCGTTGACTGGACACGACTGTCCAATATGCATGTGTGCCAAGGTATGTGTACCTTCTCTAGGATGTGATCTCGACCATCGGATCTCGATTTGTTGATCAAAAGGCACGATCTAATGATCTTGGTCGAGAGCGAACCAAATATTACATCCGATCTGAAGGAGCACCAAGTTCATAAATAGGAGTCCCCCAAAACTCATTTGTGCATCTAAACATCTCGAAACTCTGTTATTTTTTTTGCATAAGTGCATTAAAGAGAGTTCAATAAACATCATAGTGTTCGTTGTTCTTACGATTTGTAATGCAACTTTTGCAAGAAAGTTGTCGTTATATCTTGGGAAACGATTGTCGCATTCCGTATGCATTGTGAGCGGGGTAATCTTGTGTTAAAGAGAAAGAGTCTAACTCTTGCCTCAACATCTTTTTTCATACCATTACTCTGCTCAAATCTCATTAGCATTTTGATAAACACCATGCCATTTTGCCAATAGTTTAAGTACACAATGGTAGATATCGACACAAAGAAATTTATTGTCGGAAAGGTCATTGACTTCAAGATGGTTGACACCAAGACGGTGATTAGCCGGGTACAAGAAGTTCAACTCATTCTGCACGATATAATTGCAGAAGGAATGGTTCTAAGTGAATTCTTTCAAGTAGCTGCTATTATAGAGAAACTACCGCCTCTGTAGAAGGATTTTAAGAACTACCTGAAGTATAAACGAAATAGAATGTGGCTTCATGACTTATTATTAGATTGCGAATAGAATAAGACAATCACAAGTCTAAAATTAAGTCTGGCAAGCTTCAAATGGAGACAAAGAAAAATTTGGTGGAGTCCAATGCTAGCAAGAAGATGAAGCACCCAGGTAGAAATCAGAAACAAGGGAAGGTTAAAAAGTTCAAATGGAACCGCTTCAATCGTGACTAGCAGAACCACAAGGCCAAAGATTGTCGTCTTCCCAAGAAAGGCAATCGAAAATAGGTGCACGTGACCGGGGACAAGTTTGTGCCAACCAATATGTCCGAGCTTTATCTCTTGGTTGTTGTGTTTGCAGCCAACATGATGGATAACCCGAGAGAATGGCGGATGGACATAGGTGCAACACACCACATTTGCTCCAACAAAGAGATGTTCTCAACGTATACTCCTATTAATAAAAGGAAGCTATTCATGGAAAATTCTCAGAACTTCCGATGTTGTTGGTCTAGGCAAGGTGGTATTGAAGATGACCCTGGGCAAGGAGCTCCCTCGTTGATGTCCTTCATGTTCCCGACATTCGAAATAATTTGATGTTGGGATCGATGTTGGTCAATGCGGGTTTAGACTAGTATTTGAGGCTAAAAATTTGCACTTATGAAAAATAGACAGCCCCTAGGAAAAGAGTACTTAAAAATAGACTATTCAAGATGAATATAATGAATGTACTACTCAACATTCAAAGCAATAAAATTAATGTTTCTATTTATTTGCTTGTGTGTTCAAATTTATCTCATATTAGATTAGGACATGTAAATTTTAATACTTTAAGAAGGTTAGTAAACTTGGATTTACTACCTAATTTTAAAATAGATTCACATCACAAATGTGAAATCTGTGTTGAGGCAAAAGTGGCCAAAACACCATTCCACTCGATGGAAAGAAATACAGAACCTCTATACTTAGTCACAATGATATATGTGATTTAAAGTTCGTGCAAACTAGAGGTGGGAAAAAATATTTTATTACTTTTATTGATGAATGCACAAGATACAGTTATGTGTATCTATTGAGAAGCAAAGATGGGGCATTGGAAGCTTCTAAAAGCTATAAGAATGAGGTTGAAAATCAACTTAGCAAACGAAGTAAGATAATTCGAAGGGATATATGCGGGGAATATGAAACACATTTTGATGAATTCTGCTCAGATTATGGTATTATCATCAAATGACAGCTCCTTAATCACCACAATCAAACGATATTGCTGAACGCATTGACCAAACTTTTAAAGAGATGATAAACACGTTGTTGATAAATTCGGGTTTACCTTATAATTTGTGGAGGAAAGAAATTCTCTCGGCTAACCACATTCTTAATAAAATACCACACAAAAATAAAGACAAGACTTCGTATGAGCTGTGGAAAGGTCACAAACCTTCCTACAAATACCCTAAAGTATGGGGTGTTTGGCTAAAGTAGAAATACCTATGCCAAAACAAGTCAAAATAGGGCCTAAAACAACCGATTATATTTTAATTAGATATGACAATAACAATGGTGCATATCGATTTTAGTGCACAAATCGGAATTTCGGATGTATAAGAAGGTACAATTATTGAATCAAGGAATGTTGTACTTTTCAAAGATGTCTTTCCTTATTAAGAAAGGAAAAAGTTAGTTCTAACAAAAGAACACGTGATCTGAGATGACAACCATCAAAGTGATGAAGAACAAAGACGCAATAAAAGGCCCAAAATAACTAAGTATTTTGGTCCGTTATCTAACTTACATATTAGAAACTCAACCAAGGATAATTGGTGAAGCATTGCCCACTCCAGAAGTTTTGTTCTGAAAAGAGGCTATTAATAATGAGATATATTCCATTATAAAAAATCATACTTGGGAATTAGTAGATCTCCCACCAAGAAATAAGCCTTTATGATGCAAATGGATCCATAAAAGGAAATATAGAGCTAACATAACTATTGATAACTACAAGGCCAGATTGGTAGATAAAGGATTTAAACAAAAAGAAGGCATATTCCTTTGATACATACTCACCTGTGACAAGGATCACATCTATTAGAGTTCTCATTGTTGTGTATAACCTTGAGATACATCAAATGGATGTGAAAACAGTTTTTCTAAATGGTGAATTAGAAGAAAAAATCTGCACGGAACAACTCGAAGGGTTTGTTACTCTTGGACAGGAGAATAATGTGTGTAATCTCGTTAAGTCATTATATGGCCTTAAACAAGCTCCAAAATAATGGCACGAGAAGTTTGTCAGAACTATGGTGTCGAATGGTTTCAAGATTAACGAGTGTGATACATGCATTTATATTAAAAACACAGTGAATGCTTATGTGATTGTCTCATTGTCTGTCTATACGTTGACGACGTGTTGATTATGGGTAGTAATCATGATATCACCATGAATACTAAGAAAATGTTGACAAAATATTTTGATATGAAAGATATGGGTATAACATGTATTATTATGGGAATTAGGATCTCTAAAATATCTGATGGACTTGTCCTATCATAGTCTAATTATGTTGAGACAGTATTGAAAGTTCAATGCGTATGACAATCCTCTAGCTAAAACACCTGTTAATTTTAGCTTACATCTAACTAAAAATAATGGTGAATCTATATCTCAACAAGAATATTCTTGTATTATTGACAGTCTAATGTATGTTACAAACTGCACTCGTCCGGATATTGCCTATGTAGCTAATAAACTTAGTAGATTACAAGTAATCCTGGCAATGACTATTGGAAGGCATTGATAAGGGTTCTTAGATTTCTAAGATTCACCTTAAAGTAAGGGTTACATTATTCAAGATATCCATTGTATTAGAACGATACAATATGCTAGTTGGATATTTGACCCAAAAGATTCCAAGTCCACTAGTGGTTATGTTTTACTATTGGTAATGGAGCGATTGTCGTGGAAATCCTATAAACAAACTTGTATAGCTCAATACATGACGAAATCAAAGTTTATAGCTCGGATAAAGGCTTTGGTAAAGAAGTAGAATGGCTTCACAACTTCTTACTTCTTAGAGGATATTCCTTGTTTCCTATGATGGTGGGCTGCAATTATGATATATTGCGATAGCCTGTCAACTATAAGAAGGGCACAAAACACTATTTACAATAGTAAGTCTCGACATATAAATCAAAGACATAATACCGTTATACAGTTGATCTCAAATGAGGTTACTACAATCGATTACGTGAAATTGAAGGAAAACTAGTAGATCCATAACTAAAGGTTTGAATAGAGACCAAGTATCTTGCTTATCGAAGGGAATGAGCTTAAAATTCACAAAATAAGAATGTTCATAGCGGTAACCAAACCTTGTGAATTGGAGATCCCAAGACCTTGGTTTAATGGGACAACTAAGTTATGAATATTAAGTTGAACACTTGGAACTTATTCAGCTCATTCCTATAATATCCAAGTGAGAAAACATGTAGAAGTGGTGAGGTTAAGTTATAAACTTTTCATGATTCATATACTTGAAAGAGGTGGAGTATGGAAAGATACTCATAATAGGAGATCACCTATATAAGTGTGAAGATGGGCCGCTTCAACAAAATACTTATGAGTCCAAGATGTTTTCTAGGGCCAAAATGAACATAATCTGTGAGAACCAAATGGTGTTAGGAAATATATTGTGGATGTTGTTGTCTTGGTTTACACAAGCAGCTGGACAGTTTAAGACATCGCATCAATGTGCAACCTAGTAAATCCTACATTATTCCACTAAGGAAAGTTTAAAGCCACAATCTACCTCTCCCGATGCAATACCTTTCGGTTTGAACTCTCTTTAGTGTCTGCATACTCATATTCATTAATTTTTATTCATGTGGGGGATTGTTGAAATTGGTTTATGGAAATTGGATTTTGACCCAATTTTGACTAATTATTTCACTGGTTCATTTATTTGTTATAGGAAATAAATAAGATAAACCTGATCTACACCGCGAGTAGATGAGTTTAGCATTTTGAATTTCTCAAAATAAATATCAGGTGAAAAGTGAAATGGTAGGAATGTGAAAAGTCATATCCCACATAGGAAACACGGAGAAAATTTAGTTATCTTATGGTGCACCCTAGTGGACCAAGTCAATTTTGAATAACTTTGAGTTAACTCAAAGAGCACCAAGGATGGAGCCAAGCACTGTCGAGTTGGAGCAGTGCAGGCCGGGGGCTCGATCTATGCACCCCATTTAGTTGCATTAGGTGCTTTAGTGGTGATGTTTCCCCTCACTTGTGTCAGCTTTTCTTGCACGAGTCTTCTTCTGGGCTCCTGAAAGGTTCGCCTTAAACATCTTTTTATTTGCATGGAAGGGCTTGCCAGGGCGTAGTGCAATGCCCTTCACCTCCATCAGATGGCCAATGACAAGGCCATATCCTAATGAGCAACAAAAGGTCCTATCCTTTTTGAAGGACCTGTTCATCACTTGTTGACAGATTCGGCTGAAGACAAACTCAGCGCAATTCACCTTTTTCTCTTGCATGATCGCATCCATCACGATCAGCTTGGTCTTGGACAGCTGATTAAAGCTTCCAAACTTCATGTCCATGCACTTGGACACGATGTCCATCAGTTTGTGGTAATCATCCTTCAGAGACTCCTTCTTGGTTGTATACACAGCCTTCGCCGCAAACTCTGGCTTGGCAACTTCCTTCCAAGTTGCAGCTAGGTTGACATCCTTCTCAGTGATGTCCTTCAATCTCTCAGCGGGCAAAAAGCAGTGCTCAGCAAGGTCTTTTGCAGTTTTTTTGATGACCTTGCTGTGGACCGATGAACGGATTTCATCGTCCTGCATCTCCGCATTCACATAGAACATGGCCACCTCTTCCAGGTAGGTGTGAGTGAACTGCATCGTCAAAAAGTCCTTCAAGCCGGACTTTTCTATCTTCTCAGCTATTTTCTTCACAAGGGCACCATCAACACCCTGTTTGATCATACCAGCGAAGTCTACTGAAGAACCGGTGTGGATCTTCTTAGATAACAAAATGAAATCATGATTTGCTTCAATTTCTAGAGCTTTTAACCGATTAAATCTTGAGAAACTGGAACTTGAATAACTAGGGTTTGAACTTAGTTGCAGAGAGAATGAACTCTCTTTACTGAAGATTAATAGGTTTGCGTGAGGAGAGAGAAAGTGAAATTTCGTATATAAGGGACATGAAAGGACGATTTTTGGAATTTGAAAATGTTGATCAAAATCAACAGTCAGGATTAGGTCTTCAAAACCGCATTAACTTCCCCACATTAAATGCAGCAGCATTTATATCCAATCATATGGTTTACTGTGCAGCTTTTATCTTTGTGATCATATTATTAGTGACATCATCCATAAAAACATTCCCGCTCATTTAAAACGACTGGGTTTTTGTCACTTAGCTCATAAATGATTCAACTTTCTTCCAAAGTGACTCAACTTTGCTTCTCTCTTCTCATGATGTAACTCACCATTTAACATTAACTAACTCGTCTGGTGACTTCCCGACCGGCTATTTCACTTGGTTGAAATGTGAAACTTGCTTATTTTCCATTTTCTCATCTTCTTTCTCTGTTGATTGAGTCTTCTGAGTATCCTAACTCAGCTCAATTAACCCTAACTCATTCTTGAGCTCTTCAAACCATGATTCACATAATGGCTTTGTGAATATATCAGCTAACTGCTTATCAGTTAAGATGTATTCCAAGGTGATGTCTTTATTTTCAACATGATCTCATATAAATGATATATGACATCAATGTGCTTTATTCTTGAATGCAACACTGGATTTTGAGTGATTGTAATAGCACTAGTGTTATCACACATAATTGGAATCTCTTTTTCTTCAAGATCATAATCTCTCAGTTGCTGTCTCATCCATAAGACTTGGGCACAATAGCTGACCGCAACTATGTACCCCGCTTGATTGTGAATGTAGCTATTGAGTTTTGTTTCTTCTTGAACCAAGGACCAATCTATTTCAAGCATTTGACATGTACACTCAAGTACTCTTCCTATCAACCCTACATCCATCATAGTCCGAGGCCGAGTAACCAATCGCTTGAATCCACCTTCATTTAGATACCATAAGCCAACTTCCGGAATCCCTTCAAATATATTAGGATTCTCTTGGGCTCGCAAATCGTAGCTTTCCATTGGTGCGATTGAAATCTTACACATACACCTACCGCAAAGGTGATGTCCGGCTCACTTCTTTGTTAGATAGAGCAATGATCCAATTAGTGCTCTATATCTGGTTTGATCAACGACTTTGCCATCTCGCATCCATGTGCATCTTGGTCAAGTATTCATTGGAATTTTCATAGAAGACTTCTCTTTCATACCATATTTCTTCATCAAATCTACGGTATATTTTGTTTGGCTTAATAAGGTTCCATCCTTCATTTGCTTGACTTGAAGTCCTAGGAAGAAAGTCGGCTCTCCCATCATGCTCATCTCAAATTTACCTTGCATGAGGTTTGAGAACTTGTCACACAGACTCTTTATTTGTAGAACCAAAAATGATGTCATCCACATATATTTATACAAGCAAGATACTCTCTCCATCTTGAATCCTGAAGAGTGTTCTATCAACTTTGCCTTTGGTGAATCCATTGTCAGTTAGAAATTGAGACAATGTATCATACCATCCTCTTGGTGCTTGTTTCAATCCATACAGTGCTTTCTTGAGCTTGTAGACCTTATCTCCAATAGTTTTCTGCTAAAAACCTGGAGGTTGTTCAACATAGACTTCTTCCTCTAATAGTCCATTTAGAAATGCACTCTTCACATCCATTTGATATACAGTAAAGTTCTTATGTGCAGCATAAGCAAGAAACATTCTTATTTCTTCCAATCTTGCAACAGGAGCAAATGTTTCATCAAAATCTATACCTTCTTCTTGGCAATACCTTTTAGCTACCAATCTTGCTTTGTTTCTTATAACAGATCCTTCCTCATTCATCTTGTTTCTGAAAACCCACTTAGTACCAATAACGTTTTGGTGGGTTGGCCTTTGAACTAATTCCCATACTTTGTTTCTTTCAAAATGATTCAGCTCTATGCATGAAATTGGCCTTTGAACTAATTATTATACTTTGTTTCTTTCAAACTGATTCAACTCTTCTTGCATAGCCTGAATCCAATGTGTGTCATCCAATGCTTGAGACACATCTTTAGGCTCTATCTGGGAAATAAAATAAGTGAACATAGCTTCATGTTGTGCTCTCGATCTGGTTCTTATGCCATCTCTAACATCTCCAATGACTAATTCTGGTGGATGGTCTCTCAGCCATCTCACATCAGGTTGGAGTAAGTCTGATGGATTCAGCTATCTCGCAGCTAAGTTGTCTTGAACAGCTCTTTCATCTTCATTCATCTGTAGATCTTCCAGCTGTCTTTTAGATTCAACTATCTCATCTTCATCTGGGTTGAGTGCTCTCACTTCAGCTTCAACATAAGGACTCTTCTGCATAGTTGGCTGATTCAGTTTATCAGCTAACTCATCAATGTCTTCTCCATTCACATTATGTTCATCAAAAACCACATGGATAGACTCTTCTGTGACCATAGTCCTTTTGTTCAGCACTTTATAGGCTTTACTCTCAGCTGAGTATCCCAAAAAGATACATTCATTAGCATCTTTGGTTTTAAAAATATCCAACAGCTTGGTTTTCTCCTATCCAAATCTCATAGGGAGTCTTGGTCAATTTCCTGTTAATCATGCATCTATTTTGAGTATAGCATGTTGTATTTATGCCTTCAGCCCAAAATCTCTTAGGCAATCCAGCTTCAGCTAACATGGTCCTTGCAGCTTCCTTGAGGGTTCTATTCCTTCTTTCACCCACTCCATTATCTTTGTGGAGTTCTTGCGGTGATAACTCATGAGCAATTCCATTTTCAACACAATCGAGTTATTATCCCATTGACAAACTCGGTTCCTCTCCTCGAGATCTTATTTTTATAATGGTTTGGCCGTTTTTTCATTTTGAACTCTTTTCATCGGGTGAGGTAACTTCGCAAAGTTTCCTTCTTTTCACACATGAAGATTGTCCATGTATATCTTGAGTAGTCATCTACCACCACTAAGGTGTATTTATTTCCATTTATGCTGGCTGGCTCAACTAGACCAAATAAATCCATATGCAACAGATGTAATATCCTTGTTGAAGAAGGACTTGGCTTATCCTTGAACGAAGACTTTATTTGCTTTCCCATCTGGCATGCATCACATACACTTTCTTTCTGTATATTGAGTCTGGCAATCCTTCTACAAGATGAATCATTGCAAGCTTGTTGATTGTCTTGAAATTCAGATGACTCAGCTTCTTATGCCACAGCCAACTTGATTCAGCTGTACTCTTTGCTAGTAGACAAGTGATTGGTGTAGTAGTTGACCAATCTACCACATACATATTCTTTTGTCTTGATCCTTGCAGCACTATTCATTTGATTCAGCATCTTTGATCTGGCACACTCCCATGTTGAATCCAACATTATTGTTGTTATCACAGAGTTGGCTGATGCTTAACAAGTTGAAGTTGAGGCCTTCAACATAAGCAACATTTGTGATTTCCAGTCCATTCTTCTTGATGGATCATGTACCTTTGATCTTCCCTGGAGCTTCGTTTCCTCCAGATATAACTTTTGCACCTCAAATCTCCTTGAATCTTGACAGGTTTTTCTTGTTTCCTATCATATGTCTGGAACAACCACTATCCATGTACCAGGTTCCTTGGCACTCAGTTGTTCCTTGAACCTCATCTTCTTGATCTTGTTCTTTGGCCATGAGGCAGATCATAGCCTCTTCCTCAGAATCTCTTGAGTAGTCTGCTTCACTACTATCTGAGTCTGGTGCCTCTTTGCACTTGGCTGGCTCAGCAGTCTCAGCAGCCAACATGGCTTTCTTCTTTTCTTGTCTTGTTTCCCGGAAGATTTTCTTTCTTCTTCATTCCTGTACTTGTTGACTGGTGGATAGGAACAGTCAATAGCAAAATGTCCTGGTTGTCTGCAATTCCAACACAGGTTCTCAACTCTTTGATCAGCTCTGTCTGTTCTTTGATTATCAGCTCTCTGATAATCAACTCTTTGATGCTCAGCTCTCTTGGGTGGTCTGTCTTCCCTTGCCTTGGAAGGTGTTGAATATCTTCTGGAGGTTTCACCCTTATGCCTTTTATAGTTCTTATTGAAGAACTTGTTGAATCTTTTAACCATCAGGGCAATCTCCTCTTGGTCTATGGCTTCTTTTGGCTCAGCTCTATTCCCTTCACTGGCCAACAATGCAGTTGTCTTGGGTACAACTGTTTCCTCTTTCTTTCCTTCTCAGCTCAAACTCATAGACTTTGAGGTCTGAGAATAACTCATGGTTAGATGTTCTTGAGAGGTCCATTGAGTATGTTAGGGCCTTGACCTTCATTTCCCATTCAGCTGGGAGGGCTCTTAAAATCTTCATACATATTTCCTTCTGTGTATATTCTTTCCCATGAGCTGAAAGCTCATTTGTAAACTCAGTTAATCTGGCATCCAGCTGATCCAGAGTTTCACCTGCAAGCATTTTAAAATTTTCAAATTTTTGAACATCAACATTAATTTATTTTCCTTTATTGGTTCGATCCTTCACAACATAAGGTCACTTATCCCAAATTTCTTTTGCGGATCTGCAAGATTTGACTTTGTTGAACATGGCTTTGTCCAACGTTTTGTAGAGAATATCCTTGGCCACATTGTCCATGTTATATCTCTTTTTATCTTCATTTGTCCATTCACATAGTTGGCTTCTCTTGTGACTCGAAACTTCTTCTTCAGGGCAAATCGCCTTGCTACTTGACTCACTTCTCAAGTTCTTGGATTTGATCACGAAGCCCTCCACAAACTTGATAATGGTTCGACCTTGAACCTTTCTACAATCCTTCAACTTGGAAAGTAGACCCTTTGTTTCGTTAAAAGTTTCCTCTTCAACTGGTTGAAGTTATCTCTCCTTCACAGCTTTTGTTGGATTGAGTTTCTTCGAGTTTAAGGCTTGAGGAATTGTTTGAATTGCTATGAGAAATTTGCAGGTTAATTGCTCAGAAAAATGCTTGCTCGTTTTTGGTTCGGGTAACCTTTTCTCAATAGTTTCCTCGGCCTTTTATAGTGCTTTCGAAAAAATGCTTGCCCGTTTGAGCCGACTTCACGACACTTCTCACACTTGTTCCCCTAACTCTCCTTTAGTCGAGTTCTTAACTTCTTTTCTAGGCCATACTCGGTGACACACAACAGTCTTCATCCCAATCCGTAGTTGACTTTTTGTAATCTTTGACATAGCCGACTTAACTCACTCTTCCAATCTATCTATTACAATACAAATTACAAGGAAAATGGGGTGCCAACTTCCTCGTTTAAGTTTTACATGGTATCATCGAAATCTAACAAATAAATTTCCTAACATTACGCATTCTTGAAAACCCCCCAAACTTAAAATATGATGCGAGATAGATTTGCTTCCATGATAATAACTTTGCTTTAAATGAAAGACTTTGAAAACACCAGTGTTTAAAAAAAAACTTTTGAAAAGATAGAGATCTAGTTCAGTAACCAGTGCGGAAGACTCAATGAACCAACCGCTCTGATACCATTTGTAGGTCCCAAGGGGTGTGGTGTAAGGTTTAGAAGTGGGGGTTGAATAAACCTTACCAAATTTTTTATTTCAGTCCTTTTAAATATTTCAACAGAGTTAACTCAAACCAGCTGTGTCCTTGGGGGACAGCTAAGTTGGCTATTCAGCTAAGTTACCCACTCAACAGACTCGATAGAGTTGATAGTATAACTCGGCTGCTTAAGCCAAATACTTAACTTGGCTGGTGTGATTTTTAACAGCGGAAGACTTAACACCCTTTGATTTAATTTAAGCTTGTTTTAAATACTTGATTTTTAGCACTGGTTATTTATCGCTTGGATAGCAAATATAAACTAACAGCAGATATAAGTAAAAATACAGGAATGTAAATTGCTGAAAGTAAATGACACAAATATTTTATAGAGGTTCGAAGGTGGGGTAATTCTTCTAATCCTCTCTTCTCCAATTCCTGGAGGAATCCACTATGTAACAGAACAGTTTACAAAGCGGTTATCGATCCCGGAGGCGACCTTGATCACATAGTTGGCTTCTCTTGTGACTCGAACTTCTTCACGGGGGCAAGCTGCGCTTCATGACTCACTTCTCAAGTTCTTGGATTTGATCACGAAGCCCTCCAACAAACTTGATAATGGTTCGACCTTGAACCTTTCTACAATCCTTCAACTTGGAAAGTAGACCCCTTTGTTTCTTTAAAAGTTTCCTCTTCAACTAGTTGAAGTTATCTCTCCTTCACAGCTTTTGTTGGATTGAGTTTCTTCGAGTTTAAGGCTTGAGGAATTGTTTGAATTGCTATGAGAAATTTGCAGGTTAATTGCTCGAAAAAATGCTTGCTCGTTTTTGTTGAGTAACCTTTTCTCAATAGCTTCCTCAGCCTTTTATAGTGCTCAGAAAAATGCTTGCCCGTTTGAGCTGACTTCACTGACACTTCTCACAGTTGTTCCCCAGCTAACTCTCCTTTAGTCGAGTTCTTAACTTCTTTCTAGGCCATACTCAGCTGACACACAACAGAGTCTTCATCCCAATCCGTAGTTGACTTTTTGTAATCTTTGACATAGGCGACTTAACTCGGCTCTTCCAAATCTATCTATTACAATACAAATTACAAGGAAAATGGGGTGCCAACTTCCTCGTTTAAGTTTTACATGGTATCATCAAAATCTAACAAACAAATTTCCTAACATTACGTATTCTTGAAAACCCCCCAAACTTAAAATATGATGCGAGATAGATTTGCTTCCATGATAATAACTTTGCTTTAAATGAAAGACTTTGAAAACACCGTGTTTAAAAAAACTTTTGAAAAGATAGAGATCTAGTTCAAGAAACTGGTCACGGAAGACTCAATGAACCAACCGCTCCGATACCATTTGTAGGTCCCAAGGGGTGTTGTGTAAGGTTTAGAAGTGGGGGTTGAATAAACCTTACCAAATTTTTGATTTTAGTCCTTTTAAATATTTCAACAGAGTTAACTCAAACCAGCTGTGTCCTTCGGGGACAGCTAAGTTGGCTATTCAGCTAAGTTACCCACTCAACAGACTCGATAGAGTCAAGTTGATAGTATAACTCCTCATTTGCGCTAAAGCCAAATACTTAACTTGGTGGCGTGATTTTTAACAAATGGAAGACTTAACACCCTTTGATTTAATTTAAGCTTGTTTTAAATACTTGATTTTTAGCACTTGGTTATTTATCGGTTGGATAGCAAATATAAACTAACAAAAGAGATATAAGTAAAAATACAGGAATGTAAATTGCTGAAAGTAAATGACACAAATATTTTATAGAGGTTCGAAGGTGGGGTAATTCTTCTAATCCTCTCTTCTCCAATTCCTGGAGGAATCCACTATGTAACAGAACAGTTTACAAAGCGGTTATCGATCCCTGGGCGCGCCTTGATCACATAGTTGGCTTCTCTTGTGACTCTGCTTCTTCACAGGGCAACTGCCTTGCTACTTCAGCTCACTTCTCAAGTTCTTGGATTTGATCACGAAGCCCTCCAACAAACTTGATAATGGTTCGACCTTGAACCTTTCTACAATCCTTCAACTTGGAAAGTAGACCCCTTTGTTTCTTTAAAAGTTTCCTCTTCAACTGGTTGAAGTTATCTCTCCTTCACAGCTTTTGTTGGATTGAGTTTCTTCGAGTTTAAGGCTTGAGGAATTGTTTGAATTGCTATGAGAAATTTGCAGGTTAATTGCTCAGAAAAATGCTTGCTCGTTTTTGGTTTAGGTAACCTTTTCTCAATAGCTTCCTCAGCCTTTTATAGTGCTCAGAAAAATGCTTGCCCGTTTGAGCTGACTTCACTGACACTTCTCACAGTTGTTCCCCAGCTAACTCTCCTTTAGTCGAGTTCTTAACTTCTTTCTAGGCCATACTCAGCTGACACACAACAGAGTCTTCATCCCAATCCGTAGTTGACTTTTTGTAATCTTTGACATAGCTGACTTAACTCAGCTCTTCCAGTCCTATCTATTACAATACAAATTACAAGGAAAATGGGGTGCCAACTTCCTCGTTTAAGTTTTACATGGTATCATCAAAATCTAACAAACAAATTTCCTAACATTACGCATTCTTGAAAACCCCCCAAACTTAAAATATGATGCGAGATAGATTTGCTTCCATGATAATAACTTTGCTTTAAATGAAAGACTTTGAAAACACCAGTGTTTAAAAAAAACTTTTGAAAAGATAGAGATCTAGTTCAGTAACCAGTGCGGAAGACTCAATGAACCAACCGCTCTGATACCATTTGTAGGTCCCAAGGGGTGTGGTGTAAGGTTTAGAAGTGGGGGTTGAATAAACCTTACCAAATTTTTGCTTTTAATCCTTTTAAATATTTTTAAAAAACAAAAGATAGAGATCTAGTTCAAGAACTGTGGAAGACTCAATGAACCAACCGCCTTTATTTGTAGGTCCCAAGTGTGGTGTAAGGTTAGAAGTGGGGGTTGAATAAACCTTACCAAATTTTTGATTTTAGTCCTTTTAAATATTTCAACAGAGTTAACTCAAACCAGCTGTGTCCTTGGGGGACAGCTAAGTTGGCTATTCAGCTAAGTTACCCACTCAACAGACTCGATAGAGCTGTTGATAGTATAACTCGGCTGCTTAAGCCAAATACTTAACTTGGCTGGTGTGATTTTTAACAGCGGAAGACTTAACACCCTTTGATTTAATTTAAGCTTGTTTTAAATACTTGATTTTTAGCACTTGGTTATTTATCAGTTGGATAGCAAATATAAACTAACAGCAGATATAAGTAAAAATACAGGAATGTAAATTGCTGAAAGTAAATGACACAAATATTTTATAGAGGTTCGAAGGTGGGGTAATTCTTCTAATCCTCTCTTCTCCAATTCCTGGAGGAATCCACTATGTAACAGAACAGTTTACAAAGCGGTTATCAGTCTGGAGGCAGCCTTGATCACATAGTTGGCTTCTCTTGTGACTCAGCTTCTTCACAGGGCAACTGCCTTGCTACTTCAGCTCACTTCTCAAGTTCTTGGATTTGATCACGAAGCCCTCCAACAAACTTGATAATGGTTCGACCTTGAACCTTTCTACAATCCTTCAACTTGGAAAGTAGACCCCTTTGTTTCTTTAAAAGTTTCCTCTTCAACTGGTTGAAGTTATCTCTCCTTCATAGCTTTTGTTGGATTGAGTTTCTTCGAGTTTAAGGCTTGAGGAATTGTTTGAATTGCTATGAGAATTTTGCAGTTAATTGCTCGGAAAAATGCTTGCTCGTTTTTGGTTCGTGTAACCATTTCTCAATAGCTTCCTCCGCCTTTTATAGTGCTCAGAAAAATGCTTGCCCGTTTGAGCTGACTTCACTGACACTTCTCACAGCTGTTCCCCAGCTAACTCTCCTTTAGTCGAGTTCTTAACTTCTTTCTAGGCCATACTCAAATTTGACACACAACAGAGTCTTCATCCCAATCCGTAGTTGACTTTTTGTAATCTTTGACATAGGCTGACTTAACTCACTCTTCTTCCATCTATTACAATACAAATTACAAGGAAAATGGGGTGCCAACTTCCTCGTTTAAGTTTTACATGGTATCATTAAAATCTAACAAATAAATTTCCTAACATTACGCATTCTTGAAAACCCCCCAAACTTAAAATATGATTCGTCCGAACATATGAGGAAATTATCAAAAGTAAAGAGAAATGCGCAATAAGTACTTACATAGATCACTGTGGTGGTGGAGGTGGAGGGTAGTGGCTTGTGAGATGTGCCACTGATCCATACGAGACATCATCTCGTACATGTATTGCTGATGTTGGGTGATAGAATCGAATCTTTGTAAATATTCATTGTGAAACTCATCAACATTCGTCGTCAATTGATAAGTATCATCTACTAACTTGCCTACATCGGCTTCCATCCTTTCTAGCCTATCACTCATGCTCCATGTCCAGTTACCCTCTTGTAGAGTATTCTCAGGCGCATCCTCATAGGTTCATCTTGCTCTTCTTGAGCAAGCACCCCTGTTCACCTCTCATTAACCAATTACCCCCTGTTTCATATAGAAGTAGCTTCCGGGTTTGGGAGCATAACTCTTGTTCTATCCACCGATTTAACCAAGAATTATGCCCATCGAATCAATCATTTTCATAGCATATAAAACAGTCAAATCAATTAGTTTTGGCCCACCGGCCTCCGCATAACCCTCAAAGCTAACATTAAAATATTCGGCAATAGGAGTAATCATTCCACCGATACAAATTCCTCCCCTATCAGATTTTCTCACTCTATCAAGTTGTCGGGCTATCAAAATCCTCATGCTCCTCTACCCCATAAGTCGGAGTTCTATATATTGCATGTAAATCATCAATTGACAACTCCTCGGCTCATTCACTAACCGGAACCAAATCCCCATCAAATTTCATTTTCAAACTACTAATTCAAAACTACATAAGAACTCAAGCGTATAAATTGAATAAGCAGCCCAATGCCTGTTTAATAATTCATGCCAATCCACCCGACCATACATAGCCCAAAAATCCTCCAACAAACCCAAATTAGCAAGAGTAGGTTAATCGGGATACCTTGTATTTATCCATGGCCGGTAATAGAGTACTGCCCATCTAGCCCGGTGTGTTTCATCCGGTAAGATGACATTTGAAGCTTCCCGGTTAATCGGCCGCATGTTCTGGTTATGGCTTGGGTTCGGGCTCCGGAGTTGGTTCTCTTATTCTTCTCGTGGCTCTCACACAGTCTGGTCGTGCGGCTTAGTTTCGTCCCTATTTTCTCCCAACACTTCACATAGACATGCATCTTCACACGGGCAGGTCACACGGCCGTGTGGTCCCACATTTTGTCTTTTTTCTAGTTTCTTCATCTTTTCAATCTTCTCTACACTCGTCAATCTTATCTGAGACTTCCAACTGATATCTTCTCAATTAAGCTCTGTTTCCTGTAAAAAGTTACAAGAATACGCAGTATCACGCCCTTATAAGGAAACCAAGTAAAACACACTAAATATACATGCAAATGTATCAATTATATACCATTTTAAGCCCCAAAATGCACGTATATTTTACATGTATCAGTGGTATTAAAGCCAAACTCTTTGGCAAGCTCGTTTAATATTTGCGAGTAAATAGGAAAGATCCATGACTCATTACGAGAGCTATCTTCCAACTGGAGCTTCATTCAATAGGCTGACTCTCTTCGACTCCAACAATTACGCTTTTTAGAAAGATAGAATTGAGTGCTTCTTACAAGGTTGCGGGTTTGATATTTAGAACATGGTCATAAATGGAGTATCCATCCCAATGAAGAAAAATGAGGACGGAACTCAAATTCCTAAAGCTCTTTAGGACTTCGATGATGAAGATAAGAAAATATTCTCCTTAAATGTTAAAGCTTTTAACATTCTTCATTGCTCTCTTACCACTACGGAGTATAATCGTATTAGAGGAATTCGATCCGCTCATGATGTATGGGAAAATTTAGAAGTTATCTATGAAGGCACAAAGAAAGTGGAACAAGCTCGAAAGACCATGTTGGTCAAAGATTTCAAAATTTTCACTATGAATGATGGAGAAAATATATCCAAAATAGTTGAAAGGCTTGACAATATTGTAAATCCTCTTGTTGCACTTGGGAAAATTATTTTCAAAGAGGATAAAGTCACCAAAGTTCTAAATGTTCTTCCCGCCTCTTGGTCCAAAAAAAAAAGTTACCGCTATCTCGGAAGCTCAAAATTTCAAAACTCTAAATTTTGATGATCTTATTGAAATCTTCTCATTTATGAAGTTTATACCAACGAAAGAAGTAATTGAAAAGCATCTATACCTCAACTGGATATGAGATCGGCTCCAAAAGGTCTTGCCCAAAATCAAAAAAAAATTATTATTCAAGTGATGAGAAAGATGAATATAAAGATAAAGATGATGAAATTGTTAGAAAATGTACAAAATTTGTAAACAAAAACAAGGAAAGAAAAACAAGAAGGAAGTCTTGCTTCAAGTGCGGAAAACCGGACATTATATTGCCGATTGTCCAAAAGGGGAGGAAGAACAAAGGAAGAAGGAAAAATTTCATAGAAAATTAAAAGCCTTGAATTCCAAAGTCAAGTAAAAATATGGGATGAGCTTCTTGAACATCGAATGATGAAGAAGCCGAGCAATGCCTAATGGGTATCGAAGGAGACAATGAGGTATGCTCTAATTCTTCTATCTCTTTCATTAATGAGTTTCAAGGTGATTATGATGAACTTCAAAATTAATTACAAGCATGCTTTTTAAATACAAAAATTTGAAAAAGGAATTCAACTCTATGAAAAATGAAAAGGATAGTTTACTTGCCTCATATGAATCACTTTCTTGTGCTCACACTACTACACTAGATAAGGTTAAAACTCTTGAAAATTATAATGAATCTCTAGTCAAGAATATTGATTGTCTTAGAAATGACATGAATAAATTCAACTAGAGTATGGACAAAATCACCAAAATTCTTGATGTACAACGTAGTGATCATTTGAAATTAGGACTTGGTTATAAGCCAAATGTTATCAATGATATGAAAAATAACCAAGTACCAACTTTTACTTATGTCAATCATTATGCTTCCAAAAATATTACTTGTTTTTATTGTGGCAAATATGGACAAATGACAAATACTTGTCGGGCTAGATATAGCTCAAATTATTATTGGAGACCTAAAAGTCTAAATGATAATCCCAATGAACCCAAACACTTGAGGGTACCACAAAATAATTTCATGTTAGGTACTCGGCGTAACAAGAGTAAAAAAAAAATTAAATTGTCTAATAAGCAATAAATGATCGCGCCATATGATCAAAGGAGAATATATTATCAACAAAATCACTCTTCAAGAAGAAGGTATAATCAACAATGGGAAAGACACAACCATTGGCAATGGCGATATTGGTAACTCTTATCCTTCTCTTGTATTTCGCATTTCGTGCATATTCATGTTTTTATTGTCTAATTTCTTTTTTTTTCAAAAAAAAATTCATAAAATGATATCTCAATTATATTCTCAATTTCAAAAAATTCAAAGGAGACCTTATATAGCTTTTAAATAAGTACACTTGAACTTACATGTTTTATCAAACCTTTTTTGATTTTGCAAGACATTGTATATGCTACTTGACTTTTATCTTTGAAGATATTGAATATCATTTATATCAACATAGCCAATATTATTTTCTAAGAGATTGTGTTTCAAAATGAAAAATTGAGATGTGTTTTGTTCCGTCTCAAGATCAACTCGCGGATATTTTTACAAAACTGTTAACCGCCGAGTCTTTTATTTCAATTCGAGCTCATTTAGGCATAATGCATATTGAATAAGGTCTTTGTTCGCATTTTGTGCATTTTTAAAACTTTGGGGTGAAAAATCACATTTTTAAAACTGAAATTCGGACAGAAATATTGGAATGCACAGGGATAGGTCGCCATAGGGGTGCGATCGGTCGCCCTGTCCAGGCACCGGTCGACCTCCCATGAGCGACTAGTCGATTCTCTTTTGACAGAGTCCTTTAAACACTTTATGTCCTCGCTTGTGTTTTATTTTCTAACTTTTACATCATTTCGC
Organism: Rehmannia glutinosa; assembly: GCA_016081115.2. Taxonomy (NCBI): domain Eukaryota; kingdom Viridiplantae; phylum Streptophyta; class Magnoliopsida; order Lamiales; family Orobanchaceae; genus Rehmannia; species Rehmannia glutinosa. The sequence continues at coordinate 158,132 of JABTTQ020000089.1, read as the reverse complement.
CCAATTCACACACTTATCACTCAAAATGATTTTTTTCCTGCATTTACTATTATTTTGGGCTTCTACAATGACTATATTATACATCTTATTCATCTTCCACAATCATTGGTAAGTTTTGGCGTCACTTTTCTCATCTATATTGGGTTGAACCCTTGGCTATTTTTTGGAATTTGTAATATTGATGTATGTTGTACTTTATTGATGAGAATTGCTTATATTGATGGATTATCGCTATAGACTAAGGATTGATATTGAATTTTTTGGCTCGATCCTGTATACAAATGGGGTATACATCTTTGTTTTCTATCTATGCATGCGAAGCGTTTGATATAATGACTCAATGATATTTCACTCTTTTGAATGATCTCCTTGGCTACACTTGATTATAATCCACATATTGATCATGTTTATGTATCTCTCCCATGTTCTTCAAATGATATCATTTTTCCTTGTACTCAAAGCATAATATTCTCGTGATAACTACTCGTTTTTTATTCACATGCGCACTTTGATATATATCTATGATGTTTTTATTGTGCTAATAGTCTTTTTGATGATTCCAAAGGGGGAGAAAAATAAAACGAGCTCATAATCTAATGGTAAGATTAAAAGCTTGCAGAAAAAGCTTGTAGAAAAAGCTCGCAGAAAAAACTTAATCATAAAAAAGCTATAAGCTGTGAACTATTGTTGATTTTGTTGAGCCTTATGATTAATGACTTATTTGACAGGGGAACTTTTAAGCTCTTAAGCATTTTAAGTTATTTGTGAAAAAGCTAAGGTTCTAGCTTTTAATTTGTTTGCTTCTATGTTTATTCATTGCTTAGCATGTTGATAGGAGAGCTTTTACAACTTGTTTTGAAAAATCATTGCTCCTATCCTTATGTTTTTCATCTTGAGAAGTGTTGCTTAAAATGGATAGTTGATTTTGACCAAAAACTTGTTTCTTTTTAAATACGCTCTCTTAAAATTGTTTTGGTTTGTAATCATCAAAAAGGGGGAGTTTGTTAGATCAATGTTTTTATTTTAATTTTGATGATTTCATATAAATGAGTTTTATACCAAAACAATATCCCCAAATATTGTCCAAATACTTCAAAATATTTTCAATGATTTTCACTAAGCTTCTGAAGTACTTCTTGAACATTATTTTTGACAAAAATTGGACAACTTCTCTGTGAAGAGGTCGACCAAAAGAGCCCTATAGGAAGACCCGTACCTGAAAGTTTATCAAAACAGAGAACAAACCATATCCTGAAATAGGGGAGGGCGACCGGTCGACCCCCTAGGGCGACTGGTGTAGGAGTGTTGTTATTTTTCTTCGAAATCTCTCTATTTCAACAGCGAACGGTCACTATCCTTGAGCAACCGATCGCCCTCTACAACATCCTGTGTCAAAAATACTTTTCAACATCTTTAAAATTCGAATTTTTATGATGGCGATCAGTCTCCCTCTTTGTTTGACAAATAAACTATCTCATTGTGCGATTCACTTCCCATGATTTTAAGGCTTTGTCATTGCTTAATTACTTCTTGGAATTGTTTGATCTTTCTTTGCAGAAAATACTCAATTAGGAGGAGCCTATGCTGGAGATTACATCTTGGAGCTCTCCTATAAATACATGAAGGGTTGAAGGATCAAACACACAACACAAGCTTACAACACAACAAGCAAAAACTCATCAAATTCTATTGTTCATCACTTTCAACATACTTGTTGTATTAGCCTAAGCTTATCACTTTCACATCTTGCTTATTAGGCTTCCTTTCTTGATTACACTAGCACTTTTGAGTTGTAATGTTTAATTTGAAGTGTAATTTTGATTGTAATTGTAACATCATCCAAAACAAGAAATCTTTGTTAGTGTTCTTTTGGCAAGAACACGTTTGGTTGATTATAGGTGGTTGATTGAAAAGTTTGGTGCTTTTTATGTTGAAGAGTTTGGTTCTTTTTGAGGTGAGTTTGGTGCTCTTTGAGGTGTTGAAAGAGTTTGATTTTTTTTCGAGGTGTAGAAGAGTTTGGTGCTCTTCGAGTTCGAGAGTTTGTTTCTCTTCATAGGTGTTGTTGTAAGAAGAGTTTAGTGCTCTTCAAGGTAAAGGTTGTAATTGTTTTGGTTTCAATTAATAAACTTTTCCCTTTTCAAATCCACTCGGACATCCCGGTGGTGTGATTAATATGAGTTTTGCATGTAATTTGGGCATAATTAATTGTGGATATAATAGGTTGTTAAGCATGCATTAACTTAGTAAAATGGGTCATGTTCTTATAAATTGGAAAATATATTACGCTTTGCTCATTTTGTAGGAATTAAACGATATTTGTAGCCATTTTGTGGCAAATCGAGCATTGCGATAGCAGGACCATCGAGAATCGAGCGAATACGTGAAGTTTGGAGCTGAACCGAGAAGAGATCGGGCAAGTGGGCAAAATACGACCCGCGCACGGGCAGCCCGTACTCATAGGCACGGCCCGTGTGTGTGCGGGATCAAGGATTCGAGCTACGGCTTGATGCACGCCCATGCGTGCTGTTCAAGAGAAAAATTTTCTTACGGCCTGGCCTTGCGGGCTGGTCGTGGCGTAAGCGCACAACCCGTCGTCTATGCGGGATTTGATTTAAGTCGAATTTACCTAGGTTTGGCCCAAAGGGAGTATAAATAGAGACAAGGCAGCCCCAAACGAAAACACACGGATTTTTACCTTAGAAAGCACGAGAAAAGAGCAACCTTCGGCCGGAGGATTTGAGAGATTGATCGAGGTTGCATCCACACACTTGAGGATTGAAGATTGATCAAGAGATCATCAATATCCCCCGAGTTTGCTTATTCCATTATATCTTTTACTTTCATCTAGTTAGATATGAACATGAACAATTTGTCTATGAATTGTTTGTTTTCCATGTCCTTACTAAACACCTTGTGATTCCGGTTTGGGATTAAGTTAATTGATTCTCTTGTTTGATGTTTAATTGAATTGAAGTTATTATTTCGAACCCTATTCAAGTACTCTGTTTTATTCTTGTTTTATCAAATGGCCATTGGTTTAACTTGCTTGATGTATTGATTCATAATTCGAGAGATGAGTTTCAATACTAGATCTTGAGTACTTGACATGAATATTTTGCATGATTAAGAAGCATGTGAATATTTGTGAGGATAAATGATCTTTTATGCTTTTGGGAGTTGTTTATCTTATGTTGAGTAGAGATGCTAGCATAGATAATTCAATCAACGTTTTTATTGTGTGTCGAGAGAGAGGGTAAAATACTTTCGTTATCGTCTTATAGGGTAGACTAATAATAACTTTGGTTTTGATTATTCAAATAACAAGAGGGAGATTAACTGAAACCATAACACTGGAATCCATTCATCCACTTGATCTTTCCATCGAACTCTTTACTTTGTCTTTTTATGATAAATTATTGGCTTACTTTTGCAAAACAACCATCAACTTTTGATCGTCTAAATAAAAATAATTATATTCCAATCTCAATACTTAGTGCATGAATTTATTAGCCTCTGGGATCGACCTTGCTAACCCTATCTATTAACTACGCTGCGTTCACTTGGTGAAGCTAAAAATAAGGCGAACATGGTGATGTGTGTAAAATATACGTGCATTTTGGGGCTTAAAATGATATATATTTGGTACATTTGCACGCATATTTACTATGTTTTCACATGGTTTCCTTAAAAGGGCATAATACTGCGTACTCTTATAATTCTTGCAGGAAACAAAGCTTAAAATGAAGAAATATCAGTTGGAATGTCCGGCTAAGATTGATGAATGCAAAGAGAAGATCAAAACGAGAGAAAAAGTGGACAAAAACATTTCAAACGGTCGGACCGTGTGGTGTGGGAAAGGGATGGCATCGCACCACCTGGCCGTGTAATCTCACATGGTTGTGTGAAGGAGGGCTAAAGAACACACCACACGGCCATGTGGGACTCTGTTTTGATGCGTTTTTCAGAGTTTGCTTCCCGTTCCAACTCTACAAGTGATCTCTCCAAGCATATATAAAAGGGACCCAAGGCTTGCACGAAAATACATTACTTCTTACAGAGAAAACATATCAAATAACACAGGAACGAAGGAATCGAAGAGCTTCTGAGAGCAAAAGGCTAGGTCGCGAAGAACACCACAAGGCTTTCGCATCTAGGGAGCACAAGAGCTTCGGAGGCTTAGGAGGGGAATCCATCCTGACAAGAAGGGGTTTTCTTTCTATGTCTAAGAACTCTTGTCTGTGCTTAAACGATGTCATAATATTGATTCGAATTTGTCTATGAGTTTGTAATCAATGTTTGGCATATCTTTTGGATCTTAGGGGCATAATCGAAACTGTTGATTTATGTTAAATATGATTATTTGTTTTCTTAATTAATTCATGATTTCTATTTTATGAATTCGAGTGCTTATTCTTAATTTCTTTTTATTTGGCCAATAATTTGCATGTCATACTTCTAATCCATAATCCGGGAGGTGAGTTCTAGTAAGACAAAAATCGAATTCAGACATAAATAGAGTAATGTATCGGGAGACTACTTCTATTTGTGGGGAGTACTTCAATTCAAAGGTCTTTTGGGAGTTAATAATTATTGTGATGGATCAGGAGACCTCAATTATTATTAATCTATTGTTTATGCGCCACCCGGGAGCGGGAATAAACTATTTTAGGAATTGAACCCATAAAATTGCATGGATTGGTTTTTAAAACTTTAATTGCATTTAATATTGAAGAAGCATGTTGAGATTATGTGCCTAAGGTTTCTCCTAAAGATATTGAAAATACTTGTGGGGTTTGCAAATTTATTTCTTTTATTTTATTTTATTTTCGATTTTTCTTAGTATAAATTACTCAATATTCGGTCGCTTCAATAAAATTGGAATATTATTATAGCCTAAGTGTTTCGAATATCAATCCTTGAGGAATACGACCTTGCTTGCCATTATTCTACAAACTACACTGTACACTTGCAGTTGTATGAACCAAAATATTTTTGGCGAACAAGTTTTTGGCGTCGTGGCCGGAGATTGATTAGATTCTACTTAGATATAGTAATAAGTAGTTTAATCTTAATTGAAGCATATTTTTGTTTAAATATTTTATTTTCTTTTTTCGATTTGTTTTATTTTATTTTTTTCTGTTCTTCGTTTCTAACATCGTTTTTGTTAAGTGCGAGATTGAAATCTTTGGAGATATAAGTAGCCCAAATCGCAACTGCAATGGGAGGCCAACATAAAAGAGGCAAATTCCCAGGCGATACTTAATCCGAGAAAACAGTGCAACGCCATTCATCTGATGGATGGTACAAAATATGAGGGCTCAAGGATTTCAACTGACACGGTTCAACGAAAGTGATGTTAGGAATCTGAGTCTGGCTAAAGACGAAAAACCTAGAGCCTTGTGGAAGGCAACCCAAGGAACGTAGCGACAAACCCTGGGGTTAAAAAAACGTAAAAAAAAATATGAAAATCAACTCACACGGCCGTGTGAGGCCGCACGACCAGGCCGTGCGAGAGGACAAGGTGCCCAGCACCACACGGCCAGGACGTGCAAGAAAGAAAGATAGACGCACACTGGCGTGTAAACACACACGACCCGACCATGCGATCTGCTCCTCCAGTTCCCAATCTGATGGACGAGCTCCAGGCTTCACCGGAACGATCCATGTAAGTACTCTTTATGCATTCCTCTTTTCTTTTGATAATTTTCTCATATGTTCGGGATAAAGCATATTTTAAGTTTGGGGGGTTGTCAAGAATGCGTAATTTGGTACTTTCTTGCATTTTGCATTGCATTTAGAACTGGATGTAGAGCACTTTGCATTAATATTTTCGAGAAAAAAAATTGATTTTTTTGTTTATTTTATTGTTTTAGCACGTTTACCGCTTTAGCACGTTTAATTGCTTTTGTGTGTGGTTTTAATTTAGTTTTTATGCCCAACTCCCTTATGATTTTACTATGAATATTTTATGGCATGAGATAACATACTTGTGGGAATAATGTGATAAATTGTTAGGAGGAAAGTTATTTATTTTGGCATTTATTAAGAAAATTGGGTATTTGAGCATGTTGCGAAAAATAAGCTGTGAGCTTTTGTGCCTTAAACTCGCTTTATATTATGCGGACTTATTTTTTCTTGAGTGTGTCATTTATGATTGATAAAATTCTAGAACTTGCTCTGGTATCTTCATTGAAGCCATGTGTGTGTGCAATTTTTGAAAATGATTTAAGGCCATCTTTGTTTAGCCTACTTAGCCTAAAAAGCCTACCTATGAACTCATGATTCCCTAATTAGCCAATTTTGAGCCAAAACTTTTATTCTGAGCCACATTGATCTTTAAAATTGCAAAATAATTTTATCCCTGAAATTTCTTGAGCTTATATCAAAATGAATAAGTTTGGGGGAGATGTGGTGAAAATTTATGAAAAAAGAGAGGAAGTTGGAAAAAGAAATAGGGATGAGCAGTATCTGGGTGAACAAAAAAATACATGAAGCTCGAAAAAGAAAGAAAAATCTCTGGAAAGAAAATAGAGAAAATCGAGCAAAAGAAAAAACAATTCTGAAAATTATAGCTTGAGGCTAAAGAAAAAGAAAAGAAGGCAAAAAAAGGTCTAAGAATGAAAAAGGAGAAATAAGGGTGGAATTGAGTTAAAAAAAGAAAAGTGATATTATGTTGAAATTGGGTTGGTGAATTGCAAGTCTGAATGCTTAGATTCTATTTGCTTAAGTCAAGTCACTTAATCCAAATATTCCCTACCCTTACCAAAGAGCCTACATTACAACCAAATAAAAAGTCCTTTTTGATTCTTAGATTGTGCACACAAAAGTGGTCGAGATGTTAGACGATTTGCAAGCCTATGGTAATTCTACTTTCACTGAATTGAATTTGAGCGTAAACACTTACCATACACTTTTGAGAGTAGAGTGATACACTATTTACTTATGAGTCGCGATGTCAAGTACCCGAGAGAGTAGTAATTATGCCGAGTTTATGAATAATAACCTCTTGATGATGAATTACATGATTTCTTTGAGTATGAAGTCAAATTCTATTTAATGTTCATAGTGTTCTTAGGTGTTCATTTGTTTTTACCCCTTGTAATATTTTTCTAAATTTGCCTCGAGGATGAGCAATGCTTTAAGTTTGGGGGATTTTGATGTGTGTAAAATATATGTGCATTTTGGGGCTTAAAATAATATATATTTGGTACATTTGCACGCATATTTACTATGTTTTCACCTGGTTTCCTTAAAAGGGCATGATCTCACGTATTCTTGTAATTCTTGCGAAAAACGGATCTTAAAATGAAAAAATATCAGTTGGAATGCCCGACTAAGATTGACGAATGCGAAGAGAAGATCAAAATGACGAAAAAAGTGGACAAAATTATTTCACACGGTCGGACCGTGTGGTGTCACAAGGCCGTGTGAAAATACCGGTGTGAAACCACACAACCATGTGAAGAAGGGCAAAACCAGAGGACGGAATCAGGCCCACATGGCCGGACCGTGTGAAGTCACATTGCCATGTGGGAAAGGGATGGCATCACACCACCTGGCCGTGTAATCTCACACGGTTGTGCGAAAGAGGGCTGAAGAACACACCACACGGCCAGGCCATGTGGGACTCTGTTTTGACGCGTTTTTCAGAGTTTGCTTCCAGTTCCAACTCTACAAGTGATCTCTCAAAGTATCTATAAAAGGGACCCAAGGCTTGCACGAAAATACATCACTTCTTACAGAGAAAACACATCAAATAACACAGGAACGAAGGAATCGAAGAGCTTCTGAGAGCAAAAGGCTAGGTCACGAAGAACACCACAAGGCTTTCGCATCTACGGAGCACAAGAGCTTCGAAGGCTTTGGAGGGGAATCCATCCTGACAAGAAGGGGTTTTCTTTCTATGTCTAAGAACTCTTGTCTATGCTTAAACGATGACTTAATATTGATTCGAATTTGTCTATGAGTTTGTAATCAATATTTGGCATATCGAAACTATTGATTTATGTTAAATATGATTATTTGTTTTCTTAATTAATTCATGCTTTCTATTTTATGAATTTGAGTGCTTATTCTTAATTGCTTTTTATTTTGCCAATAATTTGCATGTCATACTTCTAGTCCATAATCCGGGAGGTGAGTTCTAGTAAGACAAAAATCGAATTCAGACATAAATAGAGTAATGTATTGGGAGACAACTTCTATTTGTGAGGAGTACTTCAATTCAAAGATCTTTTGGGAGTTAATAATTATTGTGATGGATCGGGAGACCTCAATTATTATTAATCTACTGTTTATGCACCACCCGGGAGAGAGAATAAACTATTTTAGGAATTGAACCCATAGAATTACATGGATTGGTTTTTAAAATTTTAATTGCATTTAATATTGAAGAAGCATGTTGAGATTATGTGCCTAAGGTTGCTCCTAAAGATGTTGAAAATACTTGTGGGGTTCGCAAATTTATTTCTTTTATTTTCGATTTTTCTTAGTATAAATTACTCAATATTCGGTCGCTTCAATAAAATTGGAATACGATGTTATTATGGCCTAAGTGCTTGAATATCAATCTTTGAGGAATACGACCTTGCTTGCCATTATTCCATAAACTACACGCATACACTTTGCGATTGTATGAACGAAAATATTTTTGGCGAATAGGTGGTAGTGTATTATGTTCTAGGTGATTTGAACCACTTTAAATCATTGTGTTTATTCTCCTTCTTCTATCTCATTCTTGAATAGTTCTTCACATATTTGAAAAATATGGCATAAATCGAAAAATGGGGAAAATCTATTTACCCCCCTTTAGATTTTCATAGCCACTTGGACTAACAAGTGGTATCAAAGCCGAACTCTTTGGCAAGTTCGTTTAATCTTTGCGAGTAAACAGGAAAGATGCATGGCTACAAATAAGAGCTATCTTCCAATCGGTGCTTTATTCAATAGGCCGCCTCTCTTTGACTCCAACATTTACGCTTTTTGGAAAGATAGAATGGAGTGTTTCTTACAAGGTTGTGGATTCGATATTTGGAACACAAATCATAAATGGAGTATACATCCCAATGAAGAAAAAGAAGGACGGAACTCAAATTCCTAAAGCTCTCAAGGACTTCGATGATGAAGACAAGAAAATATTCTCTTTAAATGGTCAAGCTCTTTACATTCTTCATTCCTCTCTTACCTCTATGGAGTATAATCGTATTAGAGGAATTCAATCCGCTCATGATGTATGGGAAAAATTATAAATTAACTACGAAGGCATAAAGAAAGTGAAACAAGCTCGAAAGACCATGTTGGTCAAAGATTTCAAATTTCACTATGAATGATGGAGATGGTTGTACCAATCGAGAAGCTTCCACCTCCTAAGAATGAGAAGGCAATAAGGAGTTTCTTAGGACATGCGGGATTTTATCGGCATTTTATTCATGATTTTTCAAAAATAACTAAATCTCTTTCCTATTTGCTTGAAAAAAATGTACCTTTTGCTTTCACTTCTGATTGTTTGTATGCCTTAGAACACTGAAAAATGATTTGGTGAGTGCACCAACTTTGATCACACCCGATTGGAGTCAGCTATTTGAAATAATGTGCGATGCAGGAGACTATGCAGTAAGAGCAGCATTGGGATGGAAACGTGATAAGCTCTTTCGCATAATATACTATGCAAGTCGAACATTGGATCGGATAAAGAAAATTACACCACAACTGAAAAAAATTACTTGCAGTGGTGTTTGTTTTTGATAAATTTTGGGCATATTTGATTTGGACAAAGACAATAGTCTACACGGACCATGCAGCAACCAAATACTTATCCGCCAAGAAGGATGCTAAGCCAAGGCTCATTCAATGGATACTCTTGCTACAAAAGTTAGACACTGAAATTCGGGATCGGAAATGATGTGAGAATGTGGTGGCAGACCATCTCTCACGACTCGAGAAGTCAGCTAATGAGAACACAATAGGCATAACCATTAAAGAAACATTTTTGGATGAGTTAGTCTTGATGGCATAAATTACTATTCCCTGGTACACTGATACTGTGAATTATTTAGTAAGTGGTGTTCTACCACCGGATATCACATATCATGAAAAGAAAAAATTCCTTCATGATGTGAGATATTTTCTGTGGGATGAACCTCTATTATTTAAAAGATGTGCAGATTCAGTTATTCGGAGGTGTGTGCCCCAAGAAGAGTGGGCAAGCATTCTGGAACAGTGCCATTCATCGCCCTGTGAGGGTCACTTTGGCCCAACGCATCGGTATACGCGTTTAAGGTATTATAGTTTGATTTTTTTTTGCCTTCTATTTTTAAAGATTGTTATAAGTTTGTTTTGCAGTACGATAAGTGTCAACATTTGAGAAACATTTGAAGGCAACACGAGATGCCATTAACTAACATAATGGAAGTGGAATTGTTCGATGTTTGGGGTATAGATATTATGGGACCATTCTGATTTCAAATGGGTGCATGTACATCCTTCTTGTCATAGATAATGTATCCAAATGGGAATATCTTCACAAGGTTTGGTACTCCACGAGCTCTTGTTAGTGATAGGGGGTGTCACTTTTGTAATAAATTGTTCAATAATATGATGGAAAATATGGAGTGAGACATTGAGTTGCCGCCGCCTATCATCCGCAGTCAAATGGGCTAGCCGAAGTTTCGAATAGGGAGATCAAACATATTTTGGAAAAAAACGGTGAGTACAAATCGAAAAGATTGGGCTTTAAAGCTTGATGATGATTAATGGGCTTATTGTACGGCATACAAAACACCTCTCGATATGTCACTGTATCGATTAGTCTTTGGAAAATCATGCCACCTTCCGGTGGAATTGGAACAGGAAAATCATTTTGTGCAGTGAAGTAAGTACTTATCACGCATTCCTCTTTCTTTTGATAACTTCTTTATGTATTCGGGACGAAACATGATTTAAGTTTGGGGGGTTGTCAAGAATGCATGATTTTGTCTGCTGCATGTGTGCATTTCATTTAGGTTGCATGTTGAAGCATAAAAAATTTGCATAAAAATTTAAAAAAAATCAATTTTTTTATTGTGTTAGCACGTTTATTGTGTTTGCGTGAGTTAGGTTTAGAAGTTCGAATTAGTATAAAAACCTTTCGTATGATTTTACTATGAATACTTGGTTTCATGAGAGGAAGTACTTGGTAAATATGTGATGAATTTTTGAAAAGTTGTCTTTGGCATGTTTGGTATTAATTGAGAAAATTGGGTATTTGAGCATGATGCGAAAAATAAGTCTGTGAGCTTTTGTGCCTTAAACTGCTTTTATGATATGCAGTCTTATTTTTGTTGGGTGTGTCATTCATGTAGTTAAAACTCTAGAACTTGCGATGGTATCTTTATTGAAACCACATGTGTGTGCAATTTTTGGAAGAGGATTTAAGGTCATTTTTTATTTTAGCCTACTTAGCCTAAAAGGCCTACCTATGAACTCATGATTCCCTAGTTAACCATTTTGAGCCTTAACTTTGTTTATTGTTAGCCACAATTTGAGCTTTGAACTTAAATATATTTTTATCCATAAACTTGAGCTATAGAAAAGTTTATAATTGGGGAGATGTGGTTTAATATTGAAAAAAGAATGTTGGCAAAAGAGGGATGGGTAGTGAATAGGTGAATGAATGTTGAAGCTCGAAAACAAATTGAAATCGAAGAAAATGGTGAAAATCGAGCAAAAGAAGAAAAGAAAAGAAAAGAAATTCTAAAAAAATAAAAAAAAAAAAAAGAGCTTAAGGCAAAAAAGAGAAGGCAAGGGCCTAAGAATGAAAAGGAAGAAAAAGGGTGGAAGAGTTCTGAAAAAAAAAATTGAAAGAATGATTCTTAAGATAAATTGGGTTGGTGAGTTGAAAATCTGTGTGCTTTAAATTCTATTTGCTCAAGTCAAGTCACTTAATCTATATTATTCCTACTCTAACCAAAGAGCCTATATTACAACCAAGAAAAAGTCTTTTTTGATTCTTACATTGTGTACACTTAAATGGTAGAGATGTTAGACGATTTGCAAGCATATGGTAGTTCTGCTTCATTGAATTGATCTGAGCATATACACGTCCCATTTACTTTGAGAGTTGAGTGATACACTATTTCTTGTCAGTCGCGATGTCGAATACCCAAATGAGTATTGATTATGCCAAATTTGTAACTGTTAGCTTTTTGATTATGAGTTACTTATTTACCAAAGTGTTGATTTGTTTGTGATTATGTGTTTGTAGTGTTCTTGTGTTGTTCTATCTACCCCATTGCATGAGGTTATTTTTCTTACTTTTCTCGAGGATGAGCAATGGTTTAAGTTTGGGGGGATTGATACATGTAATATATACGTGCATTTAGTGGCTTATTTTGATAGATATTCGAAGCATTTGCATGTATATTTAGTGTGTTTTAGTTGGTTTTCTTTGTTGGGCGTGATACTATGTATTCTTGTGATTTTTGCAGGAAACGAAGTTTAATTTGCAAAGATATTAGTAGGACGACTCGGACAAGAATGTCGAATGCGAAGAGATGATCTAATACACGAAGAAAACGACGAAAAACAAAAAACAACGGTCAACCCATGTATTATTATAGGATCATGTAATATGTGCACGTGTGATTTTACACGCTCGTGCTTCTTGTTCGAGGGAAGAATTTCATAGACTGAATAGATGACCCAACCGTGTATTAATACATGGTCGTGTATCTTGTTCAGGCAAAAAACAAAGACAAAAATGCATTGCACGACCTGATCATGTAAAATTACATGCAAATGTACTTTGTCGTCGGTTTATTTTGTTTCCTAATTTCATCGACTCTACCAGTGTTCTTTCAAAGCATATATAAAAGGAAGACCAAGCTCTAAAGTTGGAATATATCATTACACACGATTTCACACTTAGAAACACAATTATACATACTTCTGAGAGGAAAACACAAATCAACAAAGAATGCCACAAGACCTTTCGCATCTACGAAAGCACAAGAGTTCAAGACTTTGAAGAATGATCCATCCTGACAAGAAGGATTTTATCCTCTTAGTTTAGATCTCTTATTTGTACTTAATTTGATGTCAAACAATTTGATTTTAACTTTGTCTATGAATTTGTTGTCAAATATGTTAAAGCAAACGCTCGATCCTAGGGCATAATCAAAACCGTGGATTCATGTTAATTCTAAATTGATTGTTTTTCTTAATTAGTTTCTTGTGTTTTATTTATGAATTCGAGTGCTTGTTTCTTGTAGATTATCTGATCAATAATTTGCATGTCTTATTTGTTAGTTCAAAATTCGGGAGATGAGATCTAACTTACGAAAAATGAATTCATAACATAAATGGGGATTGAGTCGGGAGACCTATAACTCGTTTTGTGGGGAGTATTTCAATTCTAAGATCTTTTGGGAGTTAATATTAATTTATTGAGTAAGAATACCTTCAATTCTTATTAATCAACTATTTATGCGCCACTCGGGCGAGGAATAAACTACTTTAGGAATTGAACCCATAGATATACAAAAACTAGTTTTGATCAAACATTAATTGGAATTAATACACCTGCAGTTTAGTCAAAAGATTTTCACGGTCAACATACGTCAACATAACTAATTTTAGATTTGCTAGGAAATTTAAATGAAAATTGAATAAAGATTTAAACTTTGTCCGTACCAAACATTCGAAATAAGTAAAAGGGTGGAGAATGGCTAAGAGCAGAGAGGAGTCCATTAGTTCGCAAGAAAAAAAAATTCTACCATCCTTAAAGGTAGTCATCGATCGGTCCGAGTCAAGAGGAGCCAGTAAAGGTGGGAGTTGATACCATTGCACCTAAGATTATTCCCCAAGATACTCCCTCTCAGCAAGTTCACTCCGAAGAGATTGTGGCAGCTATGTTACCTCTCCCGATCATTCCGAAAGAATCTCCGATTATCATTAAGGAAAATTCCATAATTTCCCATGCTACTCCCTCGATTCCTTTAGACGAATGATCCGGAATAATTCTGAAGCTACCGTTGATAATATAGACTTTGCCAATTTGGTGGATGTCAATGTGAAACATAGCAATTCGAGAAGTCCGCTGGGACAGATACAAAATTTGGATCACAAGCTGACCCTCAAGGTTAAGAAAGAAGCATCCTTTAAACTATTTTAGGAATTGAACCCATAAAATTGCATGGATTGGTTTTTAAAACTTTAATTGCATTTAATATTGAATAAGCATGTTGAGATTATGTGCCTAAGGTTTCTCCTAAAGATATTGAAAATACTTGTGGGGTTTGCAAATTTATTTCTTTTATTTTATTTTATTTTCGATTTTTCTTAGTATAAATTACTCAATATTCGGTCGCTTCAATAAAATTGGAATATTATTATAGCCTAAGTGTTTCGAATATCAATCCTTGAGAATACGACCTTGCTTGCCATTATTCTACAAACTACACTTTGTACACTTTGCGGTTGTATGAACCAAAATATTTTTGGCGAACAAGTTTTTTAAGGCGTCGTGGCGGAGATTGATTAGATTCTACTTAGATATAGTAATAAGTAGTTTAATCTTAATTGAAGCATTTTTGTTTAAATATTTTATTTTCTTTTTTTCGATTTGTTTTATTTTATTTTTTTCTGTTTTTCGTTTCTAACATCGTTTTTGTTAAGTGCGAGATTGAAATCTTTGGAGATATAAGTAGCCCAAATCGCAAATCGCAATGGGAGGCCAACATAAAAGAGGCAAATTCGGGCGATACTTAATCGGAGAAAATAGTGCAACGCCATTCATCTGATGGATGGTACAAAATATGAGGGCTCAAGGATTTCAACTGACACGGTTCAACGAAAGTGATGTTAGAAATCTGAGTCTGGCTAAAGACGAAAATCCTAGAGCCTTGTGGAAGGCAACCCAAGGAACGTAGCGACAAACCCTGGGGGTTAAAAAACGTAAAAAAAATATGAAAATCAACTCACACGACCGTGTGAGGCCGCACGACCAGGCCGTGCGAGAGGACAAGGTGCCCAAAGACCACACGGCCAGGGCGTGCAAGAAAGAAAGATAGACGCACACGGCGTGTAGACACACACGACCCGACCATGCGATCTGCTCCTCCAGTTCCCAATCAAGGGACGAGCTCCGTGCTTCACCGCGATCCATGTAAGTACTCTTTATGCATTCCTTTTTCTTTTGATAATTTTCTCATATGTTCGGGATAAAGCATATTTTAAGTTTGGGGGTTGTCAAGAATGCGTAATTTGGTACTTTCTTGCATTTTGCATTGCATTTAAACTCGGATGTAGAGCACTTTGCATTAATATTTTTCGAGAAAAAAAAAATTGATTTTTTTGTTTATTTTATTGTTTTAGCACGTTTACCGCTTTAGCACGTTTAATTGCTTTTGTGTGTGGTTTTAATTTAGTTTTTATGCCCAACTCCCTTATGATTTTACTATGAATATTTTATGGCATGAGATAACATACTTGTGGGAATAATGTGATAAATTGTTAGGAGGAAAGTTATTTATTTTGGCATTTATTAAGAAAATTGGGTATTTGAGCATGTTGCGAAAAATAAGCCTGTGAGCTTTTGTGCCTTAAACTGCTTTATATTATGCAGACTTATTTTTTCTTGAGTGTGTCATTTATGATTGATAAAATTCTAGAACTTGCTCTGGTATCTTCATTGAAGCCATGTGTGTGTGCAATTTTTGAAAATGATTTAAGGCCATCTTTGTTTAGCCTACTTAGCCTAAAAAGCCTACCTATGAACTCATGATTCCCTAATTAGCCAATTTTGAGCCAAAACTTTTATTCTGAGCCACATTGATCTTTAAAATTGCAAAATAATTTTATCCCTGAAATTTCTTGAGCTTATATCAAAATGAATAAGTTTGGGGGAGATGTGGTGAAAATTTATGAAAAAAGAGAGGAAGTTGGAAAAAGAAATAGGGATGAGCAGTATCTGGGTGAACAAAAAAATACATGAAGCTCGAAAAAGAAAGAAAAATCTCTGGAAAGAAAATAGAGAAAATCGAGCAAAAGAAAAAACAATTCTGAAAATTATAGCTTGAGGCTAAAGAAAAAGAAAAGAAGGCAAAAAAAGGTCTAAGAATGAAAAAGGAGAAATAAGGGTGGAATTGAGTTAAAAAAAGAAAAGTGATATTATGTTGAAATTGGGTTGGTGAATTGCAAGTCCGAATGCTTAGATTCTATTTGCTTAAGTCAAGTCACTTAATCCAAATATTCCCTACCCTTACCAAAGAGCCTACATTACAACCAAATAAAAAGTCCTTTTTGATTCTTAGATTGTGCACACAAAAGTGGTCGAGATGTTAGACGATTTGCAAGCCTATGGTAATTCTACTTTCACTGAATTGAATTTGAGCGTAAACACTTACCATACACTTTTGAGAGTAGAGTGATACACTATTTACTTATGAGTCGCGATGTCAAGTACCCGAGAGAGTAGTAATTATGCCGAGTTTATGAATAATAACCTCTTGATGATGAATTACATGATTTCTTTGAGTATGAAGTCAAATTCTATTTAATGTTCATAGTGTTCTTAGGTGTTCATTTGTTTTTACCCCTTGTAATATTTTTTCTAAATTTGCTCGAGGACGAGCAATGCTTTAAGTTTGGGGGATTTTGATGTGTGTAAAATATATGTGCATTTTGGGGCTTAAAATAATATATATTTGGTACATTTGCACGCATATTTACTATGTTTTCACCTGGTTTCCTTAAAAGGGCATGATACTGCGTATTCTTGTAATTCTTGCAGGAAACGGATCTTAAAATGAAAAAATATCAGTTGGAATGCCCGACTAAGATTGACGAATGCGAAGAGAAGATCAAAATGACGAAAAAAGTGGACAAAATTATTTCACACGGTCGGACCGTGTGGTGTCACAAGGCCGTGTGAAAATACCGGTGTGAAACCACACAACCATGTGAAGAAGGGCAAAACCAGAGGACGGAATCAGGCCCACATGGCCGGACCGTGTGAAGTCACATTGCCATGTGGGAAAGGGATGGCATCACACCACCTGGCCGTGTAATCTCACACGGTTGTGCGAAAGAGGGCTGAAGAACACACCACACGGCCAGGCCATGTGGGACTCTGTTTTGACGCGTTTTTCAGAGTTTGCTTCCGGGGCCCAACTCTACAAGTGATCTCTCAAAGTATCTATAAAAGGGACCCAAGGCTTGCACGAAAATACATCACTTCTTACAGAGAAAACACATCAAATAACACAGGAACGAAGGAATCGAAGAGCTTCTGAGAGCAAAAGGCTAGGTCACGAAGAACACCACAAGGCTTTCGCATCTACGGAGCACAAGAGCTTCGAAGGCTTTGGAGGGGAATCCATCCTGACAAGAAGGGGTTTTCTTTCTATGTCTAAGAACTCTTGTCTATGCTTAAACGATGACTTAATATTGATTCGAATTTGTCTATGAGTTTGTAATCAATATTTGGCATATCGAAACTGTTGATTTATGTTAAATATGATTATTTGTTTTCTTAATTAATTCATGCTTTCTATTTTATGAATTTGAGTGCTTATTCTTAATTGCTTTTTATTTTGCCAATAATTTCCATGTCATACTTCTAGTCCATAATCCGAGAGGTGAGTTCTAGTAAGACAAAAATCGAATTGGACATAAATAGAGTAATGTATTGGGAGACAACTTCTATTTGTGAGAGTACTTCAATTCAAAGATCTTTTGGGAGTTAATAATTATTGTGATGGATCGGGAGACCTCAATTATTATTAATCTACTTTATGCACCACCCCTGGAGAGAGAATAAACTATTTTAGGAATTGAACCCATAGAATTACATGGATTGGTTTTAAAATTTTAATTGCATTTAATATTGAAGAAGCATGTTGAGATTATGTGCCTAAGGTTGCTCCTAAAGATGTTGAAAATACTTGTGGGGTTCGCAAATTTATTTCTTTTATTTTCGATTTTTCTTAGTATAAATTACTCAATATTCGGTCGCTTCAATAAAATTGGAATACGATGTTATTATGGCCTAAGTGCTTCGAATATCAATCTTTGAGGAATACGACCTTGCTTGCCATTATTCCATAAACTACACTGTACACTTGCAGTTGTATGAACGAAAATATTTTTGGCGAATAGGTGGTAGTGTATTATGCTCTAGGTGATTTGAACCACTTTAAATCATTGTGTTTATTCTCCTTCTTCTATCTCATTCTTGAAGAGTTCTTCACATATTTGAAAAAGATGGCATAAATCGAAAAATGGGGAAAATCTATTTGCCCCCTTTAGACTTTCATAGCCACTTGGACTAACAAGTGGTATCAAAGCCGAACTCTTTGGCAAGTTCGTTTAATCTTTGCGAGTAAACAGGGAAAGATACATGGCTACAAATAAGAGCTATCTTCCAATCGGTGCTTTATTCAATAGGCCGCCTCTCTTTGACTCCAACATTTACGCTTTTGGAAAGATAGAATGGAGTGTTTCTTACAAGGTTGCGGATTCGATATTTGGAACACGATCATAAATGGAGTATCCATCCCAATGAAGAAAAAGAAGGACGGAACTCAAATTCCTAAAGCTCTCAAGGACTTCGATGATGAAGACAAGAAAATATTCTCTTTAAATGGTCAAGCTCTTTACATTCTTCATTCCTCTCTTACCTCTATGGAGTATAATCGTATTAGAGGAATTCAATCCGCTCATGATGTATGGGAAAAATTAGAAATTATCTACGAAGGCATAAAGAAAGTGAAACAAGCTCGAAAGACCATGTTGGTCAATGATTTGAAATTTCACTATGAATGATGGAGATGGTGGTACCAATCGAGAAGCTTCCACCTCCTAAGAATGAGAAGGAAATAAGGAGTTTCTTGGGACATGCGGGATTTTATCGGCGTTTTATTCGTGATTTTCAAAAATAACTAAATCTCTTTCCTATTTGCTTGAAAAAATGTACCTTTTGCTTTCACTTCTGATTGTTTGTATGCCTTAGAACACTGAAAAATGATTTGGTGAGTGCACCAACTTTGATCACACCCGATTGGAGTCAGCTATTTGAAATAATGTGCGATGCAGGTGACTATGCAGTAAGAGCAGCATTGGGATGGAAACGTGATAAGCTCTTTCGCATAATATACTATGCAAGTCGAACATTGGATCCAGCACAGCAAAATTACACCACAACTGAAAAAAATTACTTGCAGTGGTGTTTGCTTTTGATAAATTTTGGGCATATTTGATTTGGACAAAGACAATAGTCTACACGGACCATGCAGCAACCAAATACTTATCCGCCAAGAAGGATGCTAAGCCAAGGCTCATTCAATGGATACTCTTGCTACAAAAGTTAGACACTGAAATTCGGGATCGGAAATGATGTGAGAATGTGGTGGCAGACCATCTCTCACGACTCGAGAAGTCAGCTAATGAGAACACAATAGGCATAACCATTAAAGAAACATTTTTGGATGAGTTAGTCTTGATGGCATAAATTACTATTCCCTGGTACACTGATACTGTGAATTATTTAGTAAGTGGTGTTCTACCACCGGATATCACATATCATGAAAAGAAGAAATTCCTTCATGATGTGAGATATTTTCTGTGGGATGAACCTCTATTATTTAAAAGATGTGCAGATTCAGTTATTCGGAGGTGTGTGCCCCAAGAAGAGTGGGCAAGCGATGCAGGCAAAGTGCCATTCATCGCCCGTGAGGGTCACTTTGGCCCAACGCCTCGGTATACGCGTTTAAGGTATTATAGTTTGATTTTTTTTTGCCTTCTATTTTTAAAGATTGTTATAAGTTTGTTTTGCAGTACGATAAGTGTCAACATTTGAGAAACATTTGAAGGCAACACGAGATGCCATTAACTAACATAATGGAAGTGGAATTGTTCGATGTTTGGGGTATAGATATTATGGGACCATTCTGATTTCAAATGGGTGCATGTACATCCTTCTTGTCGTAGATTATGTATCCAAATGGGAATATCTTCACAAGGTTTGGTACTCCACGAGCTCTTGTTAGTGATAGGGGGTGTCACTTTTGTAATAAATTGTTCAATAATATGATGGAAAATATGGAGTGAGACATTGAGTTGCCGCCGCCTATCATCCGCAGTCAAATGGGCTAGCCGAAGTTTCGAATAGGGAGATCAAACATATTTTGGAAAAAAACGGTGAGTACAAATCGAAAAGATTGGGCTTTAAAGCTTGATGATGATTAATGGGCTTATTGTACGGCATACAAAACACCTCTCGATATGTCATTGTATCGATTAGTCTTTGGAAAATCATGCCACCTTCCGGTGGAATTGGAACAGGAAAATCATTTTGTGCAGTGAAGTAAGTACTTATCACGCATTCCTCTTTCTTTTGATAACTTCTTTATGTATTCGGACGAAACATGATTTAAGTTTGGGGGTTGTCAAGAATGCATGATTTTGTCTGCTTTGCATGTGTGCATTTCATTTAGGTTGCATGTTGAAGCATAAAAATTTTTAAAAATCAATTTTTTATTGTGTTATACGTTTATTGTGTTTGCGTGAGTTAGGTTTAGAAGTTCGAATTAGTATAAAAACCTTTCGTATGATTTTACTATGAATACTTGGTTTCATGAGAGGAAGTACTTGGTAAATATGTGATGAATTTTTGAAAAGTTGTCTTTGGCATGTTTGGTATTAATTGAGAAAATTGGGTATTTGAGCATGATGCGAAAAATAAGCTGTGAGCTTTGTGCCTTAAACTGCTTTTATGATATGCAGTCTTATTTTTGTTGGGTGTGTCATTCATGTAGTTAAAACTCTAGAACTTGCGATGGTATCTTTATTGAAACCACATGTGTGTGCAATTTTTGAACAGGATTTAAGGTCATTTTTATTTTAGCCTACTTAGCCTAAAAGGCCTACCTATGAACTCATGATTCCCTAGTTAACCATTTTGAGCCTTAACTTTGTTTATTGTTAGCCACAATTTGAGCTTTGAACTTAAAAATATTTTTATCCATAAACTTGAGCTATAGAAAAGTTTATAATCGGGGAGATGTGGTTTAATATTGAAAAAGAATGTTGGCAAAAGAGGGATGGGTAGTGAATAGGTGAATGAATGTTGAAGCTCGAAAACAAATTGAAATCGAAGAAAATGGTGAAAATCGAGCAAAAGATGAAAAGAAAAGAAAAGAAATTCTAAAAAAAATAAAAAAATAAAAAAGAGCTTAAGGCAAAAAAGAGAAGGCAAGGGCCTAAGAATGAAAAGGAAGAAAAAGGGTGGAAGAGTTAAAAAAAAAAAATAATTGAAAGAATGATTCTTAAGATAAATTGGGTTGGTCGAGTTGAAAATGTGCTTTAAATTCTATTTGCTCAAGTCAAGTCACTTAATCTATATTATTCCTACTCTAACCAAAGAGCCTATATTACAACCAAGAAAAAGTCTTTTTTGATTCTTACATTGTGTACACTTAAATGGTAGAGATGTTAGACGATTTGCAAGCATATGGTAGTTCCGCTTCATTGAATTGATATGAGCATATACACGTCCCATTTACTTTGAGAGTTGAGTGATACACTATTTCTTGTCGATCAGCGATGTCGAATACCCAAATGAGTATTGATTATGCCAAATTTGTAACCCATAGCTTTTTTATTATGAGTTACTTATTTACCAAAGTGTTGATTTGTTTGTGATTATGTGTTTGTAGTGTTCTTGTGTTGTTCTATCTACCCCATTGCATGAGGTTATTTTTCTTACTTTTCTCGAGGATGAGCAATGTTTTAAGTTTGGGGGATTGATACATGTAATATATACGTGCATTTAGTGGCTTATTTTGATAGATATTCAAGCATTTGCATGTATATTTAGTGTGTTTTAGTTGGTTTTCTTTGTTGGGCGTGATACTATGTATTCTTGTGATTTTTGCGGAAATGAAGTTTAATTTGCAAAGATATTAGTAGGACGACTCGGACAAGAATGTCGAATGCGAAGATATGATCTAATACACGAAGAAAAACGGCGAAAAACAAAAAACAACGGTCAACCAACCCATATTATTATAGGATCATGTAATATGTGCACGTGTGATTTTACACGCTCGTGCTTCTTGTTCGAGGAAGAATTTCATAGACTGAATAGATGACCCAACCGTGTATTAATACATGGTCGTGTATCTTGTTCAGGCAAAAAACAAAGACAAAAATGCATTGCACGACCTGATCATGTAAAATTACACAGTCGTGTACTTTGTCGTCGGTTTATTTTGTTTCCTAATTTCATCGGGACTCTACCAGTGTTCTTTCAAAGCATATATAAAAGGAAGACCAAGCTCTAAAGTTGGAATATATCATTACACACGATTTCACACTTAGAAACACAATTATACATACTTCTGAGAGGAAAACACAAATCAACAAAGAATGCCACAAGACCTTTCGCATCTACGAAAGCACAAGAGTTCAAGACTTTGAAGAATGATCCATCCTGACAAGAAGGATTTTATCCTCTTAGTTTAGATCTCTCATTTGTACTTAATTTGATGTCAAACAATTTGATTTTAACTTTGTCTATGAATTTGTTGTCAAATATGTTAGGCTAAACGTTCTGATCCTAGGGCATAATCAAAACCGTGGATTCATGTTAATTCTAAATTGATTGTTTTTCTTAATTAGTTTCTTGTGTTTTATTTATGAATTCGAGTGCTTGTTTCTTGTAGATTATCTGATCAATAATTTGCATGTCTTATTTGTTAGTTCAAAATTCGGGAGATGAGATCTAACTTACGAAAAATGAATTCATAACATAAATGGGGATTGAGTCGGGAGACCTATAACTGTTTGTGGGGAGTATTTCAATTCTAAGATCTTTTGGGAGTTAATATTAATTTATTGAGTAAGAATACCTTCAATTCTTATTAATCAACTATTTATGCGCCACTCGGGCGAGGGAATAAACTACTTTAGGAATTGAACCCATAGATATACAAAAACTAGTTTTGATCAAACATTAATTGGAATTAATACACCTGCAGTTTAGTCAAAAGATTTTCACGGTCAACATACGTCAACATAACTAATTTTAGATTTGCTAGGAAATTTAAATGAAAATTGAATAAAGATTTAAACTTTATCTCTGTACCAAACATTCGAAATAAGTAAAAGGGTGGAGAATGGCTAAGAGCGAGAGAGTCCATTAGTTCGCAAGAAAAAAATTCTACCATCCTTAAAGGTAGTCATCGATCGGTCTGAGTCAAGAGGAGCCAGTAAAGGTGGGAGTTGATACCATTGCACCTAAGATTATTCCCCAAGATACTCCCTCTCAGCAAGTTCACTCCGAAGAGATTGTGGCAGCTATGTTACCTCTCCCGATCATTCCGAAAGAATCTCCGATTATCATTAAGGAAAATTCCATAATTTCCCATGCTACTCCCTCGATTCCTTTAGAACGAATGATCTGGAATAATTACGAAGCTACCGTTGATAATATAGACTTTGCCAATTTGGTGGATGTCAATGTGAAACATAGCAATTCGAGAAGTCCGCTGGGAGAGATACAAAATTTGGATCACAAGCTGACCCTCAAGGTTAAGAAAGAAGCATCCTTTAAAAAGATTATGAGAATCAAAAAAGGCATAGCCCAGTCTTCAAAAATGGCTGGCACTTCGAGTACCAAAGGAATCTTCGAGGTGGGCAGAAAACGTATTTGTGCCCTTGATGATTAAAATTGTGATCCTAATTTGAAGGATACTTTGGAAGCTAAAAGAAGCAAAGTTGTGATTGGTAAAGATTGCTCAACCCCGATGGTAGAGGAGGCCAGCCACAATTGGTCCCCCACGTCCAAATGATTTGCTCTTGGAATTGTAGAGGTTTGGGAGGACCCTCTACAAATACTCAAATCAAGGAGATTTGTCGATCCCACCACCCGACTTTCTTTTTATTATGTGAAACAAAAAAAAAAAAGTTTATTTCTCTTGTTTGTACTCATCTTAAATTTGGTGATAGATGGCATCATGTGGACCCTGATGGTCTTAATGGAGGACTTCTTGTTTTGTGGAATAATGCAGTAGACATTATATCTATGTCCTCCAACAAATTTTTCATTGAAATTGCTTATGAGCTTAATGGTAACAAAATCTTGGGTTTTTTTGTCTATGGGAGCGTAGACCATCACCGTAGGATTGATCAATGGACTTTTTTTAGAAGCGGCTAAGCAAAATTAGGCGATGATTGGGTGATTGGTGGACATTGGAATGACATTTCTAAGCGGGAAGATAAAAATGGAGGTAGGCTTCGGTCGGTTTCAACGCCGGACCTTTTCGAACTTTATCGAAATATGGAGATGAAAGAGGTCTCATTCTCGGGTCACCCTTTTCCTTGGTCTAATCTTCATTGCCGAGATGACTTTGTTGAGAACGCCCGATCGCTTTTTGGTTCTCCGGGTTGGGCGCTCAATAATCCTAAAGGCTAAGGTTTCGCATATTTTTCGCGGTGCTTTTGATCATCATCTTATCATGCTCAATAGTTGTCCGGATATTTGTCGCAATAAAAAGAGATTTTATTTTGATGCTAGATGGGCGGATTCTAAGGGTTTTCAACGACTTATTGAGATTGCATAGACTAAGGATAGCATGGTACTCCCACGTTCAAAGTGAAAGAGAAAATTAAGGGTTGCCGTATGGATATTCTTGATTGGAGCAAGAATAATTCTACCAATTATGCTAAGGAAATCATTTCTTTAAACCAAAAAGTGGAACAAATCGCCACTCTTGGTAATAATAAAATCGGCGGAGTGGACTTTGCTTAAGGTCAATCTACATAAGGCTTATGCTAAGGAAGAGCGATATTGGAAGAATAAATCTCATATTCGATGGCTCCAAAACGGCTATAAAAACACCAAATTCTTTCATGCAATTGTTATTCGAGGCATAAGAGGAACGTTATCGATAATTTGATTGGTAAAAATGGGCTTATTTGCGATACTCCTCTTTTGGTGGAAAATGAAGTGATTTCCTTCTATGAAGAGTTATTTTCCTCCTCAAGTCCATCTACCAACTCCTGTTTCCCAAAGCCTCCCGAGATCCATTGATGAGAATCAAGCAAGGTACATGTCAAGGCAAGTGGATGACTTGGAGATCAAAACGACACTCTTTGAGCTTAACTCAAATAAGGCCCCGGGCCGGATGGTATGACTCTTTTTTTCTTTCAATTTTTTTGGTCTATTGTTTCTTCTGATATTTGCTTAACTGTGCTTAATTTGTTTTCTAAAACCAAACTTCTTAGAGATATGAACCATACTCTTGTTACCCTTATCCCCAAAATCAAAAATCCCTCCTCTATCTCCCATTTTCGCCCCATTAGCTTGTGTAATGTAGTCTACAAAATCATCTCTAAAATCATTGCCACTAGAATTAAACCAAGCCTCAATTTTTGCAATAGTGATAATAAAACATCTTTCATCCTGGGTAGGCACATATCGGATAACATTGTCATGGCGCATGAATGCTTCCACTTCATTAACCATCTTAGAAAAGGCGATAAAGGTTTTTTTGCTCTGAAACTGGATATGACAAAAGCTTTTGACAGAGTCGAATGGGGATTTTTGCTTAGAGTTATGGCTCAAATGGGGTTTCCAGATTGCTTCATTAATTGGATTGAAATCTGTATCTCATCCTCCTCCTTTTATTTCCTTGTCAATGGCCATTCTTGTGGATACATCAATTCCTCAAGAGGTATTAGACAAGGGGATCCCTTCTCTCCCTATCTCTTTCTTATTCTCTCGGAAGCCTTTTCCCATACTCTCAAACAAGCTTGTTTACAGGGTCACTTTTATGGTATCGAAATCTGTAGAAATGCCCCTATAATCACTCATTTGATTTTTGCTGACGACTCACTTCTCTTATGTGAAGCCTCTATTCCCCAAGCCAATACCCTTAAGAAACTTCTTGACAACCATTTGGCCTCGGGGCAAGCTGTTAACTTGGAGAAATCATCCATCTTTTTCAGCCCGAATATTCACTCCCAAACTTAGAAAGATATTTGTCAGATCCTTAGTGGTGTTCAACTCCAAGCTAAAATCAAACATCTTGGATTGCCTCTCAGTATTGGTAGGTCCATAAGGGAAGTTTTTGGGTATGTCCTTGATTTTGCTAGGAAAAAGATCAATAACTGGAAAAATAATTTTCTTAGCTTCGCGGGCAGGGAAATTCTCGTCAAATCTGTCCTCAACGCCCTTTCGGTGTACATTATGTCTTATTTTAAACTCCCCATTGGTATTTGCAAAGAGCTTGCTACTATTTCTGCTCGATTCTGGTGGGGGTCGCCAACTGAAGGGCCTCACAAAATCCATTGGAAAAATTGGAATTCTTTGTCCAAAAGGAAAATGAGGGGGGCTTGGTTTTAAAGATTTTACCTGTTTCAATGATTCACTACATGTCCAAACAAAGATTGGAAACTTCTTTCCCCACCCCAATACTCTTATGTCTAACGGATGAAAGCAAAATACTTTGCTAAGGGGGTTTGTTGAATGCGACCATCAAAAATAGTGATTCTTTTATTTGGAAGAGTTGGATCAAAGCCATGTATTCCTTAAGCAAGTTTGTTATATAGTTCGGGTGATGGTAAAACAATTAAAATTTGGGAACATCCTTGGGTTCTAAATGCTCATTGTTTCATTCTATCCCCTATTTCTCAAGATTGCAATTTATTTTGGGTTAGTCGATTGATTAGTCTTACAGGAATTCGTGTGGAATACTGATTTAATTTTTCTGAAACTTCTCCCGAGGATGTTGTAACATTCAAGCTCCCAATTGATCAACAAAGAGGAAGGGACCAATTCTCTTCGAAGTGGCGACGCCCAATGGAATTTTCACTATCCAACCTGCATACAGGGGGCTGCTGGAGCTGGAAAAAGCCACTGATGATCTTCCTGAAAGCGGCACAAATTGGAAGTCTATGCACAAGATGTGGACGGTTACCTGGAAGCTTCATCTCAAGGGAAAAAATTAAACACTTTCTTTGGAGATACTTCCACAATATCTTACCCACCAAAGACAACCTTATCAAGCGTGGTATTCAAATGGATCCTCTTTGCAATCTGTGTGGAGCTGAAATGGAATCACTTGATCATATCTTCTTCTTTTGTGCTAAAGCCAAAATGGTTTGGAAGCTTCCACTCTCTCTTGAATGATAATACCTCTACATCTATCTCTTTCAAGCATTGGTGGTGCAACAT
This sequence comes from Rehmannia glutinosa, assembly GCA_016081115.2. NCBI lineage: Eukaryota > Viridiplantae > Streptophyta > Magnoliopsida > Lamiales > Orobanchaceae > Rehmannia > Rehmannia glutinosa. Next base: position 130,918 of record JABTTQ020000089.1, on the reverse strand, counting down.
CTCTACAACCAAGAAAAGAGATTTTTGGCAAGAAAGAATTCAATTGACTTCCTACTTGCTTTGGTGGCTTTGGCATACTCGTAACTTATGGATTTTTTAAGGTAAATACACATCCGCAAAAGAAACAGTTGACTTAGTGCTTTAAAGTGGATTTATTTTGCACCGTTAGGCTGATTTTTGAGCCCTCTGTGGATGGTTTTGAGGATACTAGGGACTTATGTCCGGTGGTCGCCTCATTTATTCCCATCTTGGTGGTCCATTTATCTCGCGTTTTAGCTCGACCTTGATGCTCAAGATTTTTCTCCTTTTCTACATTGTTGTTCGACTTAAATATTATAGCATTATTTTTAGACTCCTTTTTGTAATATTGTCTATTAACATTGGCTATTTTTGATGCTGTATTCTTTGCCCTTTGTTTTGGGGTGGTTCCTTTCCCAACCGATAGTTTCAAGTTGGGAATGATTATAAACCATTGGCTTGTTTTGGCCTGCTCTGTGATATATAAAATTTCAACTTTGTCGTTTGGTAAAAAAATTGAAATTTGTTAAATTTAACCTTAAGTTTCAAACTCCTTTGTCTCTGCAATATTGTTTTGGAGCCCCTATGATAAAGCGTCATACAATTAACGTTCGAAATAAGTAAAAAAAGTATCTAATTTGAAATTTGTTAAATTTAACCTTAAATTTTTAACTACTTTGCCTCTGCAAAATTGTTTTGGAGCCCGTATGACAAAAAAAAAGTCATATAAATTAACGTTCAAATAAGTAAAAAGGAGAAAAAAAAGTTGAAATTTTTGATTTTGCACTATGTGTGGAATAATTATCTCTCTATAGTAGAGTGGTGCAAAGTTCCATGTGTTCGGATAAATTTTCAAATATTTTTCAAAAAATCAAAAAAGCTTCAAAAAATTAGGTTTTGAACGGTCAAAATCATTAGCTCCTTTTTGTTTTTTCTATTTCTGTAATACTTCATTTATTAGAGGAATGTTTGTTCTTTAACTTTTCTTGATTATTATTCCCGTATTTATTAACCTTAACGCATTGTCGTCTTTGTTCTCCCCCGATTCTCTTCCCTTGTTCACACTTTTCTTTCTTTTCTTTCTTCATTTATCTTCCTAACTCTGTTGGTGTTTAGTTTATTCATTCTCGACCAGGCCTTGTGATAGTGATTGATTCGATGGGTATTCATCATGGAGGACGGAATCACCGAAAGGCTTAAATTTTGTGCTCTCTAAAAAAGAAACGAGCAGGGGATAGATTCGAAGAAAAGACATAAAGACTTTTCGGTGTTAAATAATGTTTGAAAAGCTTGGTTGGGAAGATTTTTGGTACTAAGAAGGTAAATTTTATAGGTCTAAAAAGCACATTAATCTCGATATGGCAAACCAGAGAAGCATTTACAGTTCGAGAGATTGGAGAGAATACTTTTCAGTTTATGTTTAGAAACGTGGAGGATAAGGATAAAGTCTTAAGAGGAAAACCTTGGTCATTTGATAGCCAATACTTACTCCTGGAGGCTTGGGAAGAGATGGGAACCATGAAGGTTGAAAAACTTCAATTCTGTCGAGCTTTGGATACAGGTATGGAACATACCCCTTCACTAAGTTGATGTTGATACGGGCTTCAAGATTGGAAAACTTTTCGAAAATGTGCTTGATGTTATTATTTCGGAAAAAGGGAGTATTAAAGGTAGATTTGTGAAAATGCTTGTGGAAATCAATCTTGATAAACCTCTAATTCGTGGAACTCATATTAACTTGGGAGATTGAAAGTTTGGATGGACTTTAAGTCACGAGAATTTGCTTGGCTTGTTTTATTGTGGTGCAATGGGTCATTTGAGAAAAAATGTGAAACTAGAAAAGTGGATTTTCAAAAAAAAAAGATATTAAAACTGGTCAATTTGGAGATTGGCTGAGGGCTTCAGAGTGGTGGAATTTTTCTAAGAGTAACAAAATGGGGCAAAGTACTGAGAGTTCCAAAAACTCAAAGGAGTTGGGTGAATTTGAAAACATAGATGGAGAAGGAGATAATCAAAGTGACGAGTGTTCTTTGTAATCGAAAGAAATTTGAAATAGGGCATTAGTAGGCAGGAGAATTTAATAAATAAAGAGTTGGCTCTGATAACTCAGGAGCCTGTGAGGAATAAGGGAGAAAGGAATTTTGGTTTGGATCTTAGGCAAAAGAGCATTGTGCTGAATGAGGAGGGCAATAATAAGAAGGAGCAAGGCTTAAGACAGCTGAGAGAAAACTTGAGAGTTGATGAAAAACAAAAGGGCATTGCTCTGGAAATTGAGTCGGATAAAAGAAGGGCATAGCTCGATTCCAAAATAGCCACCAACTCACAGATTCTCTCAATGAAATGTGGCAAGAATAGGAAAGGGAAACATATTAAGATTGAGGGAGAAAGAAAGGTAAAGAAAATATAGAGGGAGCAGAAATACAGAAGATAAAAAATAGTAATAACAAGAGGTTGATGAGAAGCTCAGATTCAGGTGCTGAAGAGAAGGCCTTACCAAGTAAGATAGCCAAATGTTGTGAGGAATTAGTTGTTGTAGAGGTAGTGGTGCCAACCTTGAATGGCCCTCGGTGATCAATGAGAGTGCATGCATGGAATTGTAGGTTGGGAGGACCCTTTACAATATCCCGATTCAAGGAAGCTTTAAAGCTTCGCCTTCCCGTACTTGTTCTATTTATCCTAAAACTAAAAAGAAAAATGTTTTGTTGCTACGGTGTGTAAGAAAGTGAAGCTTGATGATAGATGGCATTGTTTAGATCCTATTGGCATCAGTGGTGGCCTGTTCTTGGGTTGGGCTGATGGTGTCAAAATCTGTGAAATTATAAGTCATAAGTTTTGTTTAGAGGTTTGCTTCATTGGCAGAGGTAGAATTGATAAGTGTTGGGCTATCTTTATCTATGCTAGTAATGATGATGGAGAGAAAAAGCATTGGGAATTTTTGAAGAATGAAAAGCAGAAATGGGGTGTTAAGTGGTTTATATAGGGTGACTTCAATGACATCTCCTCAAATCAGGATAAAAAAGGATGTAGAATCATATCGGATTTCAGTTTCAAAAGCTTTAATAAGTTCATTGAGGATATGCAGATGGGTGAAATAGATTTCAAAGGGCATACTTTCATTTGGGCTAACAATAGAGATGGGGAAGGATTTGTGGAAGAAAGATTGGACAAAGTGTTTGTTGTTCCGGAGTGGTTGAGTGAATTTCCTAATCTTTGAGGTATATCACAAGCCAATGCACTCCTCGAGATCATTGCTTGCTTTGGTTTTGGATGATGAAAAAGAAAACAAAGCAGAAAGACATAGGTTCTTTTTCGATTCTAGGTGGACCAAAATGGAAGGTATTCTTCCTACTATTGTAGGGGCCTGGAACCTTCCGTTTTTGGGAACCCCTCTCATTCAAATTCAGAAAAGAATTCAAAATTGTAGAATTGCTTTGTTGAAGTGGAATTCTTCTCTGAAGAGTAATGCTTGCATTAACATTCAACATTGTAAAAAGAGTCTGGATGGCTTGGCTGAGCAAGGAGGTGAGAAGGATTGGGCTGAATAGAAATTTCAGAAAAATAAGCTCAAAAGTGCTTATAATGAGGAAGAATCCTTTTGGAGATAGAAAGCTAGGGTGCAATGGTTGCTTGAAGGTGATAAAAATACCAAATACTTTCATGCTTGTACTATGCAAAGAAGGAAGAGAAACAACATTGATAGGTTGATTAAAGAGGATGGTTCTATTTGTTGTGACATGGAGGCTGTTGGACTGGAAATCACTGAGTCTTACTCCAAATTGTTTCAATCTTTTATGCATGGGCCTATTAGAGACATTCTAGATGGAATCCCCACCTTCATTACTTCAGAAATCAATCACTCACTCACTAGGCCTGTTGAAGAGGATGAAATCAAAAAAGTTCTTATGGATCAACACCCTAATAAGGCTCCCGGAATGGATGGTATGTCTCCTATTTTCTTTCAGCATTTTTGGATCAACACCCTAATAAGTTCTTATAAAGTGATCTCTAAGATTATTGCTAATAGAATTAAACCTGTTCTTCATCGATGTATTATCAAAAATCAATCTGCTTTTATCCAGGGAGGCAAATAATTGACAATGTGGTTATAGCTAATGAATGCATTCACTATTTGAATAGTCTCAGAAAAGGCAAAAATTCTTTTATGGCTCTCAAGCTTGATATGGTCAAAGCCTTTGATAGAGTTGAATGGCATTTATTGAAGCAACTTTTGTTAAAATGGGATTTTCATCTTTGTTTGTGTCTTGGATTAAGGTTTGTGTTGCTCTGTTGTTTTCTCTCCTTTAATGAATGGACTGACTTTTAGGTTTGGTTTCTCCCACTAGAGGCATAAGACAGGGTGATCCAATCTTACCTTATTTGTTCATATTTATCTCTGAAGCCTTATCTAACCTCTTTAAACATGCTAGATGTTCTCTTGGTTTTCAAGGTATTAAAATTAGCCCTCATTCCCCTGTCATTACTCACCTCTTCTTTGCGGACGATTCTATTATTTTCTGTAAGGCAGATAATAATCATGCTCATCGAGTTCAAAATATTACGCAAAAACATTTTGTTGCTTCGGGCAACTTGTCAACTTTGAAAAATCTTCAATCATTTTTAGCAAAAACACTCCCCAAGCTTCTAGAAACAGTATTTGTCTTACACTGCAAGGTATTACTGAGCACTTCTCTACAAAATATCTGGGGTTACCTTTGGGGATTGAGAGATCTAAAAGAGATACCTTAAAATTTTTGTTAGATATTGTGAATGCTAAAATGCTTAACTGGAAGAATTGTCTTCTTAGTAATGCTGGGAAGGAAGTTTTGTTAAAAGTTGTGATAAGTGTTTTACCTACTTATGTGATGTCCTGCTTTAAAATTCCAATTAGCTTGTGTAAGGAAATTTGTAGAATGGCAGCCAAATTTTGGTGGGAGAATAATAATGTTGAGGGGAAAGGTAAGATTCACTGTTCTAGTGGAAAAAAATGGATGTGTCTAAAGAGTGTGGTGGGTTGGGCTTTAAGGATATCCAGATGTTTAATGAAGATCTTCTAACCAAGCAACTGTGGAGATTAGCTACTCAACCAAATCTCTTGGTGAGCCAAGAAATATTTTCATAACAAAAAACTCTTAGAAATTTCTCCACACAATTCTGACTCTTGGCTTCGAAGTGTTAGTTGTTTGTTGTTTCTTCTCTTAAGATGGGTATTAGGTATCAGGTCAGGGATGGAAAATCTATTCAGATTTGGAACTCTCCATGGCTTCCTAAATCTCATAATTTCTTACCTGAGAGAATCAGTTCTGTGGGTGAGAATTTGATGTGGGTGAGAGAGTTGATGAGTGTGAGTGGTAAAAGCTGGAATAATGAGCTTATTCATAAAATATTCAGTTCTGAGGATGCTAAATGTATTCTGAATATTCCAATTAGTCTATCTGGTGGGAAGGACAAACTTATTTGGCACTTTGATCCTAAGGGTATTTTTCCTATCAAATCTGTTTATAAAACTGGTATGAGGCTGAGACAGGAAGCTATGGATGGAACTGAGTCAAGCTGTTCTAAGCAGAATAATAAAGCAATGTGGAATACTACTTGGAAGCTTCAGATTGAAGAAAAGATCAAACACTTTATTTGGAGTGTTGGCACCACATTTTACCTTCAAATGATCAGCTGCTAAAAAAAGGAATCAAGGTGGATCCAAGATGTTGCTTCTGTGGGGAGGCCAATGAATCAGCTGAGCACATTTTATTCTCCTGTGTCAGAGCAAAGTTAGTTTGGAATATTGCTCCCTTATTTTGGGATGGTCCAATGTTTCAACATGACAGCTTCAAAGATTGGTGGCCTCAGGTTTGTAAGGTTAGTAAAAAATACTGTGCTTTAGAGAGAATCCAATTAACTACTTACATTCTTTGGTGGTTATGGAAATCTAGAAACCTTTGGATTTTTCAAGGCATTAAAAACTGAGCAAGAGGTTGTGATTTGTCTTTATGGATGAATGGTTGAAATGGATGATAAAAGAAAGCTTGGAAAAAATGCTCGGTCACGACTTTCTTTGGGGGGTGAGCTTGCAGACTTACTAATCACATGGTTGAGAAAGTAGGACATTATTCCATCTATGTCAGTTCTTCTAAAATCAATGATGGGGTTGTTGGTTTGGGTGGCCTGCTGATGGATGCTGGAAATAATAATGTGATGTCATGGTGTTCTTCTAGGGACTTTATTTTAAGTTTAGTTGGAGCTACGCTTCTGGCAGTCAGATTGGCTTTGGTGAAAGCTGTTCATTTCAAGTGGGCTAATATCTCTATTCATCTAGATGCTAAAGAGATTGTGCATAAACTTAGCAACAAATCAATCTTTGGTGTTGCCAACATGACAATTGCCGAAGACATCTTCTTGATGAATATTTTGTTTGAGTTTTGCTCGTTTAATTTTGTCTGTAAATCTAAAATTTGCATTGTAATAGATTAGCTATGTTTGCACTTGAGGGAAAAGCTACTCACGAATGGCTTTCCCATTTACCTTCTTGGATGTAATTTGTTCAGAATTGTTGTGGCCAGTTGGTTACAGAATTGTAGGTGGTTGTTTTGACCGTTGAGTATATAAAATTCTATCGTTTCGAAAAAAAATAAGTAAAAAGGAGTATCTAATTTGAAATTTGTTAAATTTAATCTTAAGTTTTTAACTACTTTGTCTCTCTGAGAATTGTTTTGGGCAGTATGATAAAGCGTCATATTATTACATTATATTGTATGGACGTTATATTGTTATTCAAATTTGTTTATCGAAAATAATGAAATACAGTAAGACGAGAAGACAACACTACTCGACATCCATAGTCAAATCTAGTTGCTTCATGGGCTCATGGTATAATTGGCTACTAGAATCCACACAAACCAGTGGCCCTAAAATTCGGAATAATATTAAATATATAATTGATCTTGTGTGGATTTTATGTTATTCAGTGTTGAGATAATAATAATTTTTTGTCACGATTCTATTATCATAGGGGATTCATGCAATTTTTTTTTTTTTTTGGCCTAAGATAAGGGATAATTTGTAATAACTCCATTAATGTTTCTAAAATTTGGCCCTTAATATAAGTGGACAAAGTGTTGCATGTTGAAGTTTAGGAAGTGTTTGACATATGATGTCAAGTTCGTATTTTTCTTTTCCTGATTACAAATCCTAGGACGCCTAAGCATTAGGCTACAAGCGATTCCTTATCAATTTTTTTTTTAGTATAAACTTGATATGGATGTAAGTAAAAAGACTTTATTGTCCTCACTCCTTTTTAGATTGACAAAAGCAGGCCAAGATCGCGCTTTCTATCCCGGGTCTTCACCAACCCTACCCGAGGCAACGGGTGGGTCACTGTGTTATGCCAACCGTTGATCTTGGTACTTGATTTGTGGTGAGATCCTATGATCCTCGACACGTGGAGCCAGCATGTATGGCTTTAGGTGGATCACTAATATATAAACCTCACAAACTCACTTGCATAAGGTAATTCATTCATACTACTTGATTTTGCATATAAATTTTCTAAGCGACCTCATGACTCGAACCGACTTAGGCATCGGAGGGTCTTAGGTGGGGACCACCAGTGCTAGACTAACGTGTGTTTTATTTGAGTCCGGCGAACTAAAGTACATAGACTTCGTAATGAAGTAAGCGCAACCCGGCGAGTACATCGATTTATCACCCAAATCAAAACTATTAAGAGGGTGTTTGTGAAGCTTATTTAAAAGATCTTATAAGCTCCTATGTCTTATAACATAGTTATAGAGCTTATAAGATGGTATATCTTATTTTAAGAATAAGTTGTAGAAATTTTTGGATAAAATAAAATGATAGAGCTTTTAAGATGTTACTAATGATTATTTTGTAATTAAAATAGTCAATATTAAAGGTGGTTTTAAAATAAGATCTTATTGTCCCAACTTTTTAAAAATAATTTATAAGCTCCTAACTTCTTATTTTGGGAGCTTATAAAGTCTTTTTTAAAAAGTTACCAAATAAATTAAAGAGCTTATATGCTCTCAAACATCTTATAAGTTTATAATTTTGTTTTTGTGATACAAATCCAAACCATTACGAAGAAATTGTTGGGGGATATGAGGTTTGAATCCTTGATCTCACCTCTAACAATTGAGGCGAAGTACCAATATACCATCTCTTTGTATTTTGCCCTCAAATGAAAATGATACAAAATAGGAAAAGCAAAGCCAAAATAAGTAGAAAGGAACACATACAAAGCATGAAAGGAAAAGAAAGGTGAAAAAAAGGGAAATTGACCCTCTACCTAGGGTATTAATGGAAAAAAGGCCCAAAAAGTAACTTGATTTATGTCTGTACACCCCTCCCGCCCACTTCAATTGACCATTTTATTGCCCATCCAATTATGTTCGAAGAAAAAATCGAATTCACAAATTTTTTGAACATTCCAAGAACAATTGTAATTACATACTCATTCTCCATACTAAATCTAACAACGTCAAATTATATCCGTTCTAAAAGTCCTAAAACTTAACCAATTATACATTTTTAAATAAAATGTAAACTCAAAACCAATTAAATATAATGAACGCCATCAAAACTAACATTTATTCATAGTTCCATACCACAATAGAAATATTTTAAGTCGAACCAAGCTGATGTCGAAGCTCGTTTTATGTATCCCAGAAACTCTGTGTCTCCCAGACCACAATTCACGTCTCTAAAGATTTTTTTCTTTTGTAATTCAATGTTGTTACTAAGGTTTTGTTGGGAGTTTTCCTCTTTGTTTCCCGATTCTCGCATGCATTTCTCGCCTTTTTTCATTGGAGTCTAAAACTACGGATAAATGTTAGTTTTAATGGTTTTCATTACATTTGATTTGAGTTTACTTTTTATTTGACAATGGTAAATTGGCAAGTTTTCAGAATTTTTAGAACGAGTATAATTTGACATTGTTAGATATAATATATATAGTGCGTATGTAGTTCGGTAGTTGTAATTATTGTTGAAATTTGCAAAATATTTGCGAATTCGGTTTTTTTTTCTTCTAACAGAATTTGGTGGGCAGTTAGTAGCCTGTGGCCAGTGAGGTTGATATAACCTAATAGGCGTAAATCAAATTTTAATACTTTGAGGACATTTTCCATTAATGGATGGGCAATATAATTTATCAAAATTTTCAATAAATAAATAAATAAATAAAAAGACAAACGAATCAAACCAATCAATATTCCCCACCCATGAGGACATCGCCAACTAGTCAACTGTTAGATCCCCTCTTAACAGTCGATCTTCACACTTGAATGGTGAACCCTCTCAAGAACATACCCAACACAGAAATTGAGTGCTGCAGAGACCAAAAATGGATTATTGGTTTACTCTAAACACTCGCTGTATATATCTCATTATCATATTTCTCTCACTTTTCTCGCCACTCTCCGAGTCCAACCAGGTTTCTATATCTTCCCTCACAAACAGCACACACAATCAACCCGGATGTAGATTCTTAAATTTCTTAGAAAGTGGATGTTTTTATTTAATTTCATCTGTTCTTTTAGCATGGGAAAACCCGGAGAAGCCAGTTTAAAAACTTGAGTATTCTTGTGTTATTGTTGTTCTTTGGATCCCTACAGGCATGGTTTATTATTGTTTTATTTTTGTTTTTTACTTTGCCTTTTAAATTTTCGTGATGAATTCGCTGAGTTAACTACAATGGAAAAGGGGTATTGAAAATTTTGATAGCTTTGTAAATTATGTCTTGCTATTCTTGTTCTCTTTGTTTCCTCTGTTTCTGGAAAACTTGTCGAATAGATATTTATGGTTTCCAGTATTGTCTAATAACGTTAATTCTGAATGTGTAGTTTTGTGATGCCGGGATTGTATATGGTGAATCGGCATGTGGAGCTGCTTCGGCTTATCTTTCAAAGATTTTGATAAAGGGAGGAACGGTTGTAAATGCTCATCATCAAGAGGTTGCTGATGTATATATAGAGGATGGTATCATAGATGCGGTGCAGAACGATATCATGGTGATCATATCATTAATGTTGTTTGATGATTTGAGTTTTTAAATTTGATTTAAGTGACTGATAGAAGTTAAGTGGGATCCCAATTTGTTGTTTGAAAATTTTGTTTTGCTTCTCACTAGTCACTAGTGAGCTAAACGCCCTCGAATGAGCGGAAAAAGGGGTAGAAATAGAACTTGAAACGGAGAATTGATATGGATATACCTCATAATTCCATACATGATTGCGGTGTAAATGTTGAAATGCCATATCAAATGAGATTCAATTTTTCTATATGAATGAGATTGATTAGCTATTGTGGTAAAAGATGAGCCAGTGGAAAGTGATTAGTACATTAGTTTTTAATTGCAAAATTGTACCCGCTAAGGAGTTGTTCTGAAAGTCCCCTATGTTGAAGTTTCGTTCTGTCATACACATTTGAAGAATTAGTTTTGTTTTAATTGTATTGTTTTTTATCATTCATCGTTGATGGTATTGATATTAGTTATAACTGTATGCATATAATCATCGAACCGTGGGATATTATATGAAAGGCTGAGTCAAATTTATTCATATATCCTACTTTTCCGCTAATGAGCAGTATAATATGTGTGTGTTTACTTGTGTATCTATTCTAATGTGTGGATGTGCAGGTTGGAGACGATGTTAGAATTATTGACGCCACAGGAAAATATGTCATGCCAGGTATATCATATATGTCTTCCTTCAGCTGTATATAATATAAGGACATTTTCACGGTTTGTTACGAACTTTAAATGCTAGGAATACTTGCGATCTTTGACATTTTATAAGGATAAAATGGTAATTTAAGCTCGTCTTGTCAAATTAAATTCGAAATTTGCTTATGATTGAATTAAAGACCACAGAGGTTCTCTAGTGTACAAGCTCATCTATCCTTGTAGTAACGTTTATCTTGTGATGATGACAGGAGGAATTGATCCACACACACACTTGGCTATGGAGTTCATGGGCACTGAAACGATTGATGATTTTTTTCAGTGGGCAAGCTGCTGCATTAGCTGGTGGAACCACAATGCATATTGATTTTGTTATTCCTGCGAATGGGAGCTTATCAGCTGGATATGAAGCTTATGTAAAAAAGGCAGAAAAATCGGCCATGGATTATGGCTTCCACATGGCAATCACAAAATGGGATGAAACTGTTTCTAGAGAAATGGAGGTCATGGTTAAGGACAAAGGTCGATATCTTTTTCCATATTCTAGTTTTACTTGTGAAGCATTGGAGGAACAATTTTATCTCAGTTCAATGCTATTTGCTGATAAATTCTAACTACTTTTCTCTGCTGCTCTATAGGAATTAATTCTTTTAAATTTTTCCTGGCCTATAAGGGTTCTCTAATGATCAATGATGACCTTCTGCTCGAGGGGTTCAAGAAATGCAAGTCTCTTGGTGCCTTGGCCATGGTTCATGCAGAGAATGGAGATGCCGTGTTTGAAGGGCAAAAAAGAATGATTGAACTTGGCATTACAGGTCCTGAGGGTCATGCACTTTCAAGGCCACCAGTGGTAAGTAAATTCACTTTTGGTTCTAAGTATTGAATACACCATATTTTGATAGTGTCATATAGTTTTTGCTTTTATGTAATGGGATAATTACAAAAAACCCCGGTAGATATTTCAAAATTACAAAAAGCCCCCTCAGGTTTGTTTCTATCTTAAATTTAAGGGGTAACTGTAATATTGCTATAGCTATAAGGGTTTTTTGAAATGTTTTTTGTTTATGAAGAGGGAAAATGTAAGACAGAGTCAACCTCAAGGTTTTTTTTTGTAATTTTCAAAAATCTCTGGTTTTATTTGTAATTAGCCCGAACCTCATTTTTTGTTTTTTTTTGTAATTATCCCTTTATGTATTTTTCAAAATATGCCATTTTGACAGTGGGTTTAATCATATGGTAGAAAGTAAACATCACCCAAATTTTATTTCCATTCATTTCATAGAAATTTTACATTATCTCCCCAGTTTATATATCATTCACTTTCCATATGTATTAAATGGCCATCTGCTTTTTATTGTTCTCATTTTCCCTATACATGGTTTTTAACATGCTTGATATTTGAGAATAAAACCCCGAGGTTTCTTTCTATTTTGAATAATTTTAGATGCTTTTGTCATTTCGTCCTTCCCTTTTCACTGGCACTGGGTTGTGAGAAGAGTGGCATTACTTCATGGAAATGTTAGGACCCAATAGTGTGTACCCAAGGCACTTATTACAGTGTTAGACCATGGTCAGTCATCATTATACCTGTATCCTTTTTTTTATGTATTAATTTCAGTTGAATGTAATGCAGCTAGAGGGTGAGGCAACTGGTCGAGCTATTCGTTTGGCTGGTTTTGTGAACACTCCTCTGTATGTTGTGCATGTCATGAGCATTGACGCAATGGAAGAAATAGCTAAAGCTCGAAAATCAGGTTTGTAGAACTGAAAATAATTTTCCAACTTTTATTATTGACTTATTTCCCAAAAAGCAGATTATGTGCAAGTTCATCTTTCAATTCTGAAGAAACTATCTTGTTCTTGATTGAGCTAATTCTTCTCTAGCCAGATCCCACTAATTCCATCAACCAAAAGAGTCACTTATAATGGAAGGGGTATCATCTATCAGTAATTAAATACGCTAAGGCATTATTAAAATACCATGTCGTTTGTGTTGCTTGCTTTGTCGGAGATTGTAATACTTGTCCAATGATAACTCTTTCAGTTTCATAAAAATGTCAGTGTTAACGTCAACAAAACAAGATAAGCCAAAAAAATATGAATTCCACAAATCTTTCTTCTGGATTTTCTCTTTCTACTATCAGAAGCAGGATATCATTAAATTGTGATTCTGCCTCTAAATACATCATAGGCCAGCTCTAATGGAGTCTACTCTTGATTTTGGGATACGAAAATATCAAACATATACATCAACCGTGCATGACCAGCAACACTTTGTGTGTTAGCACTTCTTGTAATGGGGTCCGTCCTACTCATGATCTATTTGGATGATTTGTAATGCAAAACGGTTTTATACCATATATTTAAGTATGTAAAGATGATTGATATGGTTAGTTAGCAAATGAAGTTGTTTGATGTAATTCAGTTTTTGCGATTGACAAAAATATAGTTAATAGTTTTAGGTGTCTTATTTGGGACAGGGAGTAGAAGATATAATGATATATTAATATTTTAACTACACCACAACATAATGGGAGTGTTTGCAGTCACTAAAAAAAAGCACTTATGAGTTTTTGGCTGAAAAAAATCATTGTCGTGTTTGCAAATACCAACTTCTGCTTCTGATTCTTCTTCATTTAATCAGAATCTAAAAACAAGGAGAGGGGTGCTCACTTTTCCAACTTCTTCACCAAACACTCTCAACTTCTAATACTCAACTTCTGATTTTATTTTCAAAGACTACCAACTTATGATTCTCAACTACTTTTATTTCTACTCTAATAAATCACTTCTTTTAAAAGCAGAAGGTTTGCAAACACTCCCAGTATCACAGTTATCTTAAGTGATTTTTCTTCTTGGTAACCAAAGACTAGAAAATGTCAAAATGAACATGTATTTTGAAGTTTCCATCATTTTCTAATGTTGCTTGTACTAAGATGAGGTTATTTTTACTGTATTTTATAACTGCAGGTCAGAAGGTTATTGGGGAGCCTGTAGTTTCAGGTTTAGTCCTCGATGATTCAGCTCTATGGGATCCCGACTTCCAGACAGCAGCAAAGTAAGAATTTTATTCTCTTTCAACGATTTTAAGATTACACTTTTCAATTTCTTAATATCATAGGTGTAATTTTGATATTTCCATATTCCAGGTTTGTCATGAGTCCACCTATTAGAGCACCTGGACATGGTAAGGCTCTTCAAGCGGCTCTCTCAACCGGGATTCTACAGGTTTTGCTCTCATCATAAAAAAAAGAAGTATATAAACTGAGACTAATTGCTACTGGTAGAAAACATTTCAGAATCAGAGTTTGGGATTCTTGCGAATTTGAACATTATAAAATTTGTAAAAGTTGATATACAAAAGCTTAAAACTTTTCCTAAAAATAAAAAACATTTCAGATACTTCATTAGTGTACATGACATATATAATTATATGTATATATCATGTTTTTATGAACATTGATGTTGTATTTTTATAATCTATAGGTTCTGATCTTTACCTCAGATATTATAACTACAACTATCTATCTATATCGTCTTCTATAGCTAAGTACGTTTAACATGTTGCAGCTAGTAGGAACAGATCACTGCACCTTCAATTCAACACAAAAAGCTCTTGGAATTGGCGATTTCCGGAAAATACCAAATGGTGTCAATGGTATTAGCATATATTCCAAAGTTTTCGTAATCTAAAACGCACGGATACTTTTCTCATTATATTTTGACACGGCACTTGTCCTACAGGTCTCGAGGAGAGAATGCATTTGGTTTGGGATACGATGGTGGTATGTCGATCATTATTCCCATGTCGTTGACTCTGAAAATTTGTTCTTCTTATCAAATTTGGGTGCACAGATTTAGAAAGCTACTAACTAAATCTTTTTATGGAGGGATTTGTGGGTGACTCTTCTGTCTTTCTATGTGCTTGTAAAAGTGAAGCACATAGTTTTAGCATTCGCTTTTGATGATGATGTCTTACTATATTTTAATTTTTGTTCCAGGTGTCTGGACAAATATCTGTGACTGATTTTGTTAGGGTGACAAGCACTGAGTGGTATGCATCATTTTGCTCCTGTTTCGAAAAAATTGATATTGGCCATCATCCAAATTTTTATGGTTTTTTCTTTCAGTGCCAGAATTTTTAACATATATCCAAGAAAAGGAGCAATACTGGTCGGGTCAGATGCAGATATCATCATATTAAATCCAAATTCAAGCTTCGAAATCAGTTCAAATACCCACCACTATCGAACAGATACAAATGTTTACGAGGGAAGAAGAGGGAAGGTAGACTTTTTCTTCTGTTTAAAATTACATCCCTCAACTTTTTTAAATATTACAAATAGTTCATAGTTTTACACATTCAATCTATTATAATCTTCTGTTGCAACTGCTGCCTTCTGCTTACTGGAATCTTTAGGTTCAGAAAAATTATGTATTTTGTTTTACAGGGAAAAGTTGAAGTAACTATTTCCGGGGAAAAGTTGTTTGGGAGAACGATGAACTTAAGGCCGTTCCTAGTTCAGGCAAGTACATAGAAATGCCTCCTTATAACTATCTTTTCGATGGAATTGGAAAAACAGATGCTGAATATTTATCTTCCCTACGAGCTCCAGTAAAACGAGCCGTCCATACAGTCTGAGCTTCTGATTCAAAGATTCAAAATTGTAAGCTCTGATGTAAATAGGAATAAGCTTTTTAATGGACCATGTATCGGTGCTGTAAATCCCATTGTTTAGAATGTAGATAAATCATTTAGGCTGTCTGAGCCCAGAAAATTTTTCTTCTCCATTTTTGACTGAACTGAATAGGTGTAATTGGATGTTTTCTTTTATGTGTTGTGCCACTTGAAAGCTGTAAATAGATATATATTTGTGTTATTGTTCTTCTACCTGCATTCCAATTTCCAAAGACATAGCTACATGTTGTTTATAATGATTTTTAGATAATCCACTAATAAAACAGGACTAATTTCTGTTTTTCCTTGTCGATTGTTCACTTATTCTCTCTTTGTTTTTGGTTTTGTTTTGTTTTAGTTTCCCAGAATAATGAATATTACGTTGAGAAAGCCATGGGAAGTGTTGTGGTAAGAGATTTTATAATTCATAGGGATAATTATAAAAGGCCCCTCAAAGTTTGAGCTAATTACAAAAAAACCAAGAGATTTTTGAAAGTTACAAAAAAACCTTGAGCTTTGACGTCTTAGGAGGCAAATGTAATATTTTGATATACTTGAAGGGAGTTTTTGAATTGTTCTTTTGCATATGAAGGGGAAAATATAAGACAAATCAAACCTAAAGGTTTTTTTTTGTAATTTCCAAAAGTCTGGATATTTTTAGTAATTAGCCCGAAGCTCGGGGAGTTTTTGTAATTATCCTAATTCACATTTAAAAATTGAAGAGACAGTTTCTCGATTTATTAGACCGTCTGGTTTTTTTAATTTTCCTTCAAAGCGATCTGAAGTTTTTTTTTTTTCCCGAAAGAAAATCAGTGCAAGTTTTATTTTTTATGAGAATTTTCCTAAAAATAATCTTTTTGGCAATGAGTTTGGGATTGAGATTTCCTATCCACAATCTTGTTCCACTTTCTATTCCATCAGTATTGGGTATGACACGTCTACATGATATTGTATGTTGGGCGCGGATGCGAGTCGCGGTCGAGATTTGATTTATCCTAATACGACAAATCACACCAACAAGATGATGGCAAAAATAAATGACACCGAAAAAATAAATGTACACGAGAGATTTTTACGTGGTTCGGCACAACCCGCCTACGTCCACAAGAGTTTCCGTTCTTTACTAATAAAGAATTTCCCGATGAGAAAATACACCCCTTGAGTTTTATGGACCAAACCCAAGAATAAAAGACTCGTGCAACCACTTTATTAGCTATCAAAGATTGTATTACCCGAGAGAAAAATATCCCGAATGTTTCCTTGCATCTATCACGATTTGAATCACCCAAATTGATCTCCCGGATGTGAACATTCGTTTTTCTCAATACCCGGTTGGATGGCCAAGCAATTGCACGCTTGCCATGATTTTAATCTGCACTCTTCCAAGCCTTTTATAGGCAACCAGGGGAGGAATGTCAAAATTTAAGCACCGAAAGGTGTTGTCTAATTTTGACAAAACTCATCTCCCATTCCTTTGTTTATTTGGTCCATGTAATATGAAAAAGATAGCCCCTTTTTAGACTTTCATTTCAATACATGGGTCAATATTTGTGGTGGATGTACCTATCAATCTCCACCTCCATTACAAAACACCATCCTTCACCCGCAAAACGAACATCAAAATACCATTAGCTTTTAATACATGCACATGCCGAGTTAGTAAGGTCCTAACTCCACCTCGACTCAATCGATGCATACATGCGATCCGATCCCGACACACTAGTTGATTGTCAAGAGAGACGACATCAATCTATCCTCTCGCCCAACAGATTTCCCTCACCCGTCTCCGCTCCCTGGAAGCCTTTTGGTGCACTCCATTTCCAGTAATCCTTGAGGTCACTAGACGATACAAATTCCGAAACTTCTCTCTCACCACCCAGGACCCTTCCGCCACGTGTGACTTTCAGACTCCATCTCCACCTGAATATTGCGGCTATTGGAATCCACTTGGCTCAAAGAAATTAGATTCATCCGCTTTTTTTGAGACATAGGTCACACTACCCAAAGTGCTCGGTCCACTCCATCACCTATTTTGATTTTCACCACTCCAAATCCCATGATTCTACAAGTAGAGTCATTACACGAGGACAAAGTTCATGCCCCCAAATTGAAGTAAATCAAAATAATCCCATCCGGAGTACACATGTATTATGCATCCCAAATTTAAAATCCATCAATCTCGAGAAGAAGTATCAATCCTTGTGGAGACCGCGTGAGATATCTCCATCTTCTGCAGCTATCACCGTATCACCACCACCACCATCACTGACATCATCCTTCTTTTCCGAGGATAATTCCTTTTGATGTGACCCTCCTCATGATAACTATAGCATACAATACCCTTTTCCTGGTGGTTGAATCGACTGCCGGGTCACGCAGATCCACTACCAGATTTTCTCCCGTTTTCAATTTATTTCCCGAGCAACCAAAGCAGATTCATGTCCCTTCTCCTGATTTGCCTTCTTTTGTTTTTTTATGGGACAACAATGATGTTTTTATATGTTCCAAGTCCAGCGTGTCTTTCCCGTACAACAACGTCGTCACCGGTATCATATGATTTCGAGATAGAGGTAAGAAGTGAAATGGCTTTATCTTCTTCCTCAACCTTTACACCAACTTTCGTAGTTGATCCGGATTTGCTCACTTGTGTTTTTCATATCTCATTTTTTGTCATTCCTTGAATGTCGTTTCGGTCCCCATTGAACTAGGAGATCTTTCATCCTTAATTGCCAAAGAGTGAAATTCTATTTGTCGTCAAACTGTTGCACCTTGAATGGATTTGTCATTTGCCCGGGTCCGGTGGAAAAATTCAAATCTCAATTTTATACCTTGCCCAATTACCAAGTAGCTCGATACCACTTGTTGGGCACAACAGATGCGGTCGCGGTCCGAGATTTGATTTATCCTAATACCCGATAAATCACACCAACAAGATGATGGCAAAAATAAATGACACCGACATAAAATAAATGCACACAGAGAATTTTACGTGGTTCGACACAACCCACCTCGTCCACGAGAGTTTTTCGTTCTTTACGAATAAAGAATTTTCAAAAAGAAAATACACCCTTGTGTTTTATGGACCAAACCCAAGAATAAAAGACTCTCGTACAACTACTTTACTAGCTATCAAAGAACACTCTCCCCAACCCCTTTGTGTTACCCAATAGCAAAATACCCGAATGTTTCCCCTTATCTATCACAATTTGAATCACCCAAATTGATCTCCCAGATGTGAACACTCATTTTTCCCAATATCTGATTGGATGGCAAGAAATTGTCTGCTTGCCATGATTTTAATCTGCACTCTTCCAAGCCTTTTATAGGCAACCAGGGGAGGAATGTCAAAGTTTAAGCACCAAAGGTGCTATCTAATTTTGACAAAACCCATCTCCCATTCCTTTGTTTATTTGGTCCATGTAGTGTGAAAAAAAGATAGCCCCCCTTTTTAGACTTTCATTTCAACACATGGGTCAATATTTATGGAGGATGTACCTAACATTGTACACGTGTTATTCATCATGTATAGTGGAATAGTAAGCGGAACATGATTGTGAAATAGGAGATCTGCTCCCGTGAGTCCGAAATTTTGTACAAAACTTCCAAACACTTCAACAAAATAACTAAATTTGAGAACTTTCCCTTGGACATGAACTTCAGTTCTTGAGTATTTTTTTCATTTTTCGAAATTCGGTGATTTTGTTTTTCTTTTTTAGTACATATATATGGGAGGGAAATGGTAATGGAACTGAATCTCAGACCTTCAGTTTGGGCTTAAGAGTCTAAACTACTTGACTATTATTCGATTCTCGGAATTTGGTGATTTTCACTCTAAAGAAAATTCTAAAATACTATGGAATGTAATCTCAATTGATGCATTGATTGTGAGATACAAGAAATCGTTTTTTAACTATTTGCCTTAAGTCTCAATCTGTTGGAGCATACATCTTATCCAGTGATAGATAGATATCTTATCTTTAAAATTCGTGTTTTCTCCTTTCCATCGATATAATTCTCAAGAACCCAATTCTTGGCCTAGAAAAATCATTTTGAGTGTTTGCAAGTGTCAACTTCTGCTTTTACATCTGCATCATTTTATTAAAATTTAAAAGCAGGAAGATGGGTGTTTTAGATTTCTGATTCTACTTCTGGTTTAACTTTTACAAACAAATAAACAATTTTACAATTTTTCATCAAACACTCTCAACTTATGATTCTCAACTTTTGATTCTAATTTCAAACCCTACCAACTTCTAATACTCAACTACTTTAACTTCTGCTACAATAAATCACTTATCTATCTATTCTATATCTATCTATTCTATATCTATATCTATATCTATATCTATACTATCTTAAAAGTGTGAATGTTTCTTGGAATTTTTGATTTGACAAAAATATCCGTTTGACATGGTAAAATTTAGGGGCCAACTAAGTAATTTGAAATTTATTTGGCTTATATTTATTCAATTACAAGAGAAGTGACTTTTTATATTCTACACATCAAAAGTATTATTATTTCATCTATAACTCTTAAAATATACTGAATATTGAAATAATATTAGTTTCATATTAAACTACATTTCGATAGCTTTCTAACCGTATGTCATAAGCATATATTAGGATTTCACATGAGAAATTTTCAACCTTATAAAGTTCGGCTCTATGTAGAATTAGGAATTTATTTTTCTTATAGTTTTGTTATTTATTTAAACTTTTCTAAAATGTTCATTTATACCCATTTTTTTCTTTGAAAAAACCAAAAATATATTTTTCAATCATAACACTAAGAATACTTTAAATTTCTTATAAAATTATTTTCAAATTAAATTTGGTTTCACAACCATATGTTCTAAACATATATTCGTTATAGAAGAGAATTTTAATTGTTTAAAGTTTAATATGATGAAAAATTGTATATTTCTTATATTCTTTTGAATTTTTTCAATAATTAAATATGTCTATTATAATTTATAAGAAACATATCAAAATACAATAGTTATGATAACAAATAATAAAATAGAAAATGTTTAAGTGGTTTTGGTATTAAATAAAAAGTAGAGAAAATACATAATTCCTCCACGGTGGAAAACTCCCTCAATCAGTAATATGTAATTTTGAATATTAATTTTATTAATGATTGTTAAATAAATAATATTGAAAACAATAGAGTTTCTTATTTTATTTTTATTTAAATCCCAAGCATATTTTATTTTAATAAGTCATATCAAGAAAATAAAAAATTATAAAATAAAAGGAATGAGATTAACATGAAAAAAGAGAATAAGAACTAAAAAGAGTTTGTTGCAACAAAATAATTTACCTTTTAAATTCTAAATATATGTGTTAATATGACTTTTAATTAATTTTTATATCTTACATTATAAGTTTTAGTTTCCAATTTATTATTTTTTTGGATATGTTATGATTTCAATCTTTTAATTATTTTATTTCCTATAAAATAAAAGAGCAAGTGCAAAAAAAATATTAAAAATTATGTATAAATATATTAATAAAACAATCCATATGTATTAAATTGACATTTATGATAAAACCTGAATGTTGATTGAAAATTACACCCTTAAAAAGCTATAAGTTTAAAATATCAGTATGATATATATTTATAATAAAAAACATGTACCAAAATAATTAAATTTAAAGAAATGATGTGAAGGAGCGAACATAAGCTAAAATCGGATTAAGTCTAAAAGATCATATATGATACGCAAAAAAAAAACTCATTTAACATATACAAAGTTAACATTTGTTGAGAAATTAATATATTATTTAAATTGTATGTTAATCAAATACTAATATAACATTCATAACAAACTAAGTACATTAAATAATTACAAAAAATTAAAGCAAAAACTACGAATAAAATATATCTTAAAAGAAATTGTTATATTTGACATTAATGAGTTGAGACTGGCCAAAATAATTTTAAGGTTTAATTTCATATATATATATATATATATATATATATATATATAGTTCATGATTAAACCAAATGAAACATATTATAAAAAGTTGGAAGAATAAAAGTAAATAGTTAAAAAAATGTGTGTGCCATAGCTGGAAATTCTAAAAAATTTAAATGACTTTCAAAATATGTATAATTTTGGCACTTTGGGTAAAATACCAGTTCGTTATAAAAGTACACCTTTATGACATATAAAGATTCAAGAACAAAAACAATTATTATAAAATTCGGTTCAAATTATTCTTATTTTTATAAAATGAAATATTATGAAAAATTGAAACTAGAATCAGAAATGGAAAGTCACTGTATGTATGTGAAATTGTATTAAAATAAATAAGTGAAATAAATTTATTTAATATGAAATAATTTGATATCTATGTCAAAGTTCAATATTTCTTAAATTACATGTTAATTCAAAATAAATATAATATTCGAATACTATTTATGTATCAAATTTATTGTGTTAAACCATACAAAAATACATTAGAGTGAAGTGACCATGATTAGTGCTACGTAATATGAATTCTCCTCGGCATAAGGAGGCATAAGAGAATAGTTAAGGGATTTTTTATAACTTGATATCTAAATTTTTAGCAACTATATTTCTTATTTGATCAAAAAATCAATAAAAATTTTAAATAATGATTAAAGTACTATATACCTTTTTTTTTGCAAAGGCACTAAAAATGGATTGATAATTATATTTTATAATAAATAAAATAATTTTGTAAATAAGATTAAAATAGATCAATATACATTCTCTACAAACACATATAGATTAGTTTTAGTTATACTAATTAAGAATAATTGCTATTTTCTTGACTATACGTCTTACAAAAATCACTAACTATGTACATTTTAATATTGACCAAAATAGCCAATTCATTTGCAAATATAAACTCTAATAACATAATGTATCTTTCTAAAACTTTATGAAATTTAAAAAACCTAAATTATTTTTTAGTTTATTATACAACTTTTAAAACCTTAAGTGTTTGCAATAATTTTCAAACAAAAAAAATAATTAGTATTATAATTCATAGTTTTATTTAATACCTGACTCTCGATGAAACTAATGAACTAACTTATATATTAGGTTAATGTATATTATTTCTAAGACATTGGAAACATGAAGACTGCAAACTTTAAGTTTAAGTGTTACGATAAAATATTTGCTTTGTTACTAGAATTAAAATAATACATAGAACAAGTTTTTTTTTACATATATATATATATATTATATTGTAATTTTGTTTTTTCATTTCTTTAATCAAAGAACTGAGAGAGAATAAAATAAGTAAGTACAAGAAGTATAAGAATTTGATTAACCTTTATTTTTTGTTGAATTGAATAACATAACAAATAAAATGATGACATTATCTTTGGATTTTTGGTATAAAAGTTAATTAATTTCTTTTTTTAATTAATTCGATAACTTGTGATTTATTAATTATTAGCTTATGAATTATAAGCTAAATTGCTTGTCTTATTATGTGAAATGCATCCAATGCTAAAAGAATTCAAAGATTAGTTACGAAGAAAATATTTTTCTAGCCATAAAAATGAAATAAAACATTAATGAATGTCATTGTAAGCTAATATAGAACTTATATTGTTGTTAAACTAATATTATTTTTTTGTTGGATTGAGTTTTTGAAAATAATTATTTTACAATTCATATCGATCTATAATTAAAGTAAAGAAAATATATTAAATACTTTGTAATATTTAAATTTAATTAATATTTATTTATTTATAAATTAGTTTTTAATATTTAAATATTAATTAAACAAATTATTAAATAATATAATTATTTAAGTAAAGTCATGTGAATCATGTGCGGCACGTATTTTTCTTACTAGTTCTAAAAATAGATATTTTTGCAAACACTCACATAATCACGTAAATCCTTCAAAAAGGTGCTATATTAACTAACCAATCAGATTATTTGCAAAAATTAAAATAAATCCAAAATAATTAGTTTAATTATAAATTATTCAATTATCTTTTAAGTTTTATAAGTATTTTCTTTAAATTATGTATTTGTTTTAGAAAATCTTTTGGAATAAAAGGTGCAATTTTGTAAAGGTTGGCGCTATTTGCACCCCAATATTTGATTAATACACCACATTTCTACATACATCCATCCCTATTTTACAAACCCATCTAATTACTAAATACACCACACCTATATTTCCAATTTTACCCTCTAAACTAAAAAACCCTAACTTAAAAGATCAGCTTTTTCCGGGGAAAAAGAGAAACAACTTTTTTGGGAAAAAAAGGCGGTTGCGGTGTTTTTGGAAAAAAACGACTTTTTCGAAAAACAAAAGGCTGGAAAAATCGATTTTTTTGGGATAAAAAGTTGTTTCGCAGCGTTTTTGGAAAAACATATTTTTCGAAAAAAAAAAAATCTGGAAAAATCAGCTTTTTTGGGAAAAAGGTGAAACAACTTTTTTGGAAAAAAACAGCTTTTTCTCGGAAAAAATCTGGAAAAACAGTTTTTCTGAAAAAAACTGAAAAAATCAGTTTTTTTGGGAAAAAGAGAAACAATTTTTTTGTAAAAAAAAGCTGTTTCCACGTTTTTGGAAAAAAGACAGTTTTTTTCGGAAAAATCAGCTTTTCTCAAAAAAAAAATTTGGAAAAATCGGTTTTTTTGAAAAAAGAGAAACAACTTTTTCCCCAAAAAAGTTTTTCCAACGTTTAAAGGGTGTATTTACTGTTTTTTATTTTATTAAAGGGTATTATAGTCTTTTTTAACTTATCGTTTTTGTAAATATTAGGAGTTGGGTGTATTAATCAAATTGCAAAAAGAAATAACGCCACCCTTTTGTAAAATATAAATATATGTTAAAGGGGGTATTTGTAAATTTGAAAGGTTAGGTTTAATATTAAGATTTGAAATGATTGAAATTTTACAGAAGTTGTTGTCGTCATTATTCACAGGCACAGCCCATGTCGTAGACAACTCACCAGAAGTTGACGACGGCGCGGTGGACATAACTGTATTTATCCGTTTCTCTTTATGCATATATGTTTTTATTTTCTTTCTCTCGTGATCGCGTATTTCTTTTATTTCATGGAAAAGCTTTAAATAGTGTAATAAAACCATCTAATTATTCGACGTTTTTTTAGTGTGGGTATCACTTGGAATGAAAATCATGATTATCAGAATTGTTTGTGTTGATGTTGGTGCGGTTTTGTCTAGAAATTAAACAGGACAATTGACTCAACAATGTTGATTCAGTCTTTTATAAATTTAGGCACAAAATCAAAGCATAATTTAAAATTTTCCTTTGTAGTCATTGGTTTGATGACGCAGATTTTTCGATTCCCAGGATTGCTTGTGAAGTTAGATTTTTATATTTAAATTTTGGATTTCCAGGTTTGCTGGTGAACTTGTTCAATGGGAAGTTTCGAGAATCTAAATGTAGATGCCATTAGCAATCTGCCTGCTGATGTGATAAATAATAATATTCTGGCACGCTTGTCATTGCGAGATGCAGTGAGGACTAGTGTGTTGTCGCGAGAATGGAGATACAAATGGACATTTATTCCTGAGATCGTGTTTGGTTACGAGTTTGGACGGGCATTCTTGCGTAAACACATCGAAAGAATAATTGACCAAGTTCTCTCACGTCATCAAGGACCTATAAATAAGTTTGTCCTCGAGGAGGACCTTATATTAGCTCTTGTAAAACTAGCCCTGATGTTGATTACTGGATTTTTCTATTATCGAATTGCAAAGTCCAGGACTTCACTCTTCGTTTGGACTGCGGCCATAGACTTGTAATGTCGGCTCATTTCTTTGCATTCCAATACTTGAGGCACTTAACATTTACTCGATGTGAATTCAAACCACCACCACAATTTAAAGGATTTAGCAAGCTTGTTACCCTAAATTTTTATGATGTCGTCTTTGAGCCCGCAATCTTTGAAGGATTCATCTCTCAGTGCGTGCTGCTTGAAAGTGTGAATTTAGATGAATGCACCGAGTTGGATTCACTTGAAGTTGAGGGACCTAGTCTCAGGTTTTTCACATTTCGTGGTGTTTTCAAGTCCATTCGCTTCAAAAATTCTCCAGTTCTTGCTCAAGTTTCATTGTACACTCCTGTACAAAAAACTCGGGAAATTCAGTTATCAAATTGCATCAAGTATTTTGCTCTTTTGCCTAAGCTGGAGAAACTGTATCTGCACGAAGGTTTATTGAAGGTAGTTAATGTCGTTCCGTTATCATCAAGTACATTTTTAAAATATAAGGTTGACGCTTATTCTTCATTACATATATTTGTTGGATTATATCACTGTTACATTAAGATTGCTGAAGAATTGTTGGATTGATCACATTAGAATTGCTAGCTGTCATTGTGTCCTTGGTATGTTTATAGCCGTTGATCCTTAGACAGGTGTCACAAAGAGATTTCATTCTAGTACTAGGTTGTTAGCATATTCCCTGACATAGTATCTATATATAGCTGCAATATGCATTGTAATCTGTACCAAGAAATGATATATCAAATGAATACAAAATGTTGCTTTTCTCTCTCAATTGTTCCCTGCATTTCCTTCATGGTATCAGAGCAGGCTAGGTCCTGACTCTGATACTCTTCTACCTCCTTTCTTCTCTTAGTTTCAACCAAGATGGATGAGAGCCCATCGAACACTACTGGTTCCAGTGATGTTCTCTCATCTCAAATCACAGTCACTCAGCTCCAGCATCAACTTATTTCTGTGAAGCTGAGTGACTCAAATTACTTGGTTTGGAAACAACAAGTCCTAGCTGCAGTCACAGGACTTGGTCTTGAATCTTATCTCACTGGCTCCATGGAAGTTCCTTCTAAACTCATTAGAGATCCAGTCACTAAGAAAACAAGTTTTAATCCTGCTTACCAAGCGTATAAAAGACAAGATCAACTTCTCATTTCCTGGCTTCTGTCTTCATTATCTGAAAGTGTACTGGTTCTCATGGTAGGTCTCACTACTTGTCAAGAGATGTGGGCTACTCTTGAAGCTAACTTTGCTGCTCAGTCTAGTGCTAAGACTATGCAGTATAAGGTCCAACTTCAAACAATGAAAAAAGGAAACCTCTCAATGAGAGAATATTTAAACAAGATCAAAATATGCTGTGATAACTTAGCTGCCTCAGGATATAAGATTGAGGATTTTGATCAAGTGCTTCATGCACTCACAGGACTTGGTAATGAGTATGATCCTGTGGTTGTCACCATTACCTCAAATCCTGAAAAATGGACCTTTAAGGATGCAAGTGCTCTGTTGCTTAGTTTTGAAGCCAGAGTTGACAGTGCAAATCTCATTACAGAAGATGGGAATGTTCCCATGGTGAATGTTGCCACTCATGCCCAGCCTAGAAGGAACAATACCGCTGGAAACTTTAATACTAATAGAGGCAGGGGGTCCTTTAACAACAGAGGTGGTAGAAGAGGCTCCTCTAGGGGAAGAGGAGGCAGGATGTTTGGTGGTAGACTTACTTGTCAGATCTGTGGATACTCTAATCACACAGCTGATAAGTGTTACTACAGAACAAATCTTAATTTTGTGCCTCAGTCACAGAACTTTAAACATCAACAAAATGACAGAAACTTGAGGCAATTTCAGTCCAATCAAAGTAACAATCCTATGTCAGCCCTGGTTGCTACTCAAGATACTACATCTGATTGCAGTTGGATACCTGATTCTGGAGCATCCAACCATGTTACTTATGATTTTGGAAACTTGAACTCTGCATCTGAGTATCAAGGAAATAATCAGCTTCATTTAGGGAATGGTGCAGGTTTGTCTATTCTTCATGTTGGTAATTCTACTGTTAAAACTGATAACTCTCATATCTTTCATCTCAAAAATCTTCTTCATGTGCCTAACATAACTAGAAATCTTCTTAGTGTCTCTCAGTTTGCTCAAGATAATAAAGTCTTTTTTGAGTTTCATCCTTTTGTTTGCTTTGTTAAGGATCAAGTCACGGGGGCTACTCTTCTCCAAGGGACTCTTAAAAATGGTCTCTACAAGTTTGAGCTGAGTCAAGTCAAGGCCAACTCACCACAGCCTGGAGTTTTCTCTAAAGCAACTTCCACCACAAGACACTCATCACCTCAGCAGCCTGTTGTTTTTTCTGTTTCTAAGAAAAGAATAGGACTAGATACATGGCATTGTAGGCTTGGTCATGCTGCAAATGACATTGTATTAAGAGTTCTAAAAGATTGTAATCTTGATTACTCTATGAATAAAATCTCTCCTACTTTTTGCACTGCTTGTCTTCAGTCTAAATCCCATAAACAACCCTTTACTGAATCTCAAACTGAGCATTTAGAACCCTTTGATCTTGTTCATACAGATTTATGGGGGCCTTCTCCAAAAAGGGCTACTAATGGTAGTCACTATTATGTTACATTCATTGATCATAATACAAAATATACTTGGATATACTTTCTCAAAGCAAAATCAGAAGCTATTCAAGCCTTCTTGCACTTCAAAACCCTGGTGGAAACCCAATTTAACAAAAAAATAAAAACCATTCAAAGTGATTGGGGGGGAGAATACAGAAATATTTCAGCCTTTCTTCTCAAAAGTGGGATTGTCCATAGAGTTTCTTGTCCATACACTCCTCAACAGAATGGAGTTGCTGAGAGGAAAAACAGGCATGTGGTGGAAGTTGGACTAGCCTTGCTTGCTCATTCTGGTGTCTCTCAAAATTATTGGTTAGAAGCTTTTCAATCTGCTGTTTATCTAATTAATAGAACTCCCAGCAAGAAACTTGGTTTTAAATCACCTTATGAAGTCTTGTTCCACCACAAACCTTCCTACACTTCCCTTAAAGTTTTTGGTTGCTTATGTTTTCCTCACATTAGACCTTATAATGCCAATAAGCTGCAGTTTAGAGCTGTGCCTTCTATCTTTCTTGGTTACTGTGAAGGGTATAAAGGTTACAAAGTTCTCCTTCCTTCTGGAAAAATCATAATGAACAGACATGTTGTCTTTGTTGAAACCACATTTCCCTTTAAGACTCATACTACAGCTGAGATTCAACAAACTACTGATGATAATTCTATTCCCAGTGTTCCTGTCAGTGTCTCCCCTCTCACTTCGAGTCTATATAATTCCAAGAATACTGATGATAATCCTTGTCAACAAACTACTCCTGTCCCCAGTTCTGTTTCTTCTAGCTCTCAGCCTCATACTGCCTCTAAAGATACTTATGACACCATTCCTTTAGCAGTTGAATTACCAGCATTAGAGGAACCTAGTCAAACTAACATCATGCCTCAAATTGAATCTGTGGTTCCTAATACTCATCCCATGCAGACAAGAGGGAAGACTGGTCATTTGAAACCCCGTGTTTTTAGTACCTTGATGCAAAATATCACAGAGCCCTGCTCCCTACAAGAAGCCTTACACAGCAAAGAATGGAAAACTGCTATGGAGACAGAGTATAATGCCTTGATGAAGAATAAAACCTGGACCTTGGTTCCTCTACCTGCTGACAAGAGACTTGTTGGATGCAAGTGGGTTTACAAAATTAAGAAACATGCTGATGGGAGCTTTGCTAGATGCAAAGCAAGGCTTGTGGCCAAGGGGTATACTCAAACTCCTGGTTTTGACTATCTTGAAACATTTAGCCCAGTTGTGAAACAAGTCACTATCAGAGTTGTGTTTTCTTTGGCTGTTACTCTTGGTTGGAAAATCAAACAACTTGATGTTAATAATGCATTTCTTAATGGGGAATTGGAACAAGATATTTACATGGAACAGCCCCATGGATTTGAAAAAGGCAATCAGAACCTAGTGTGCAAACTTTCTAAAGCAATTTATGGGCTAAAACAGGCACCAAGGGCATGGTACTCCAAACTTAAGCAAGTGCTGCAGCAGTTAGGATTTCAGTTTTCTCAAGCTGACAATTCTCTCTTTTTTAGAAAAACCAACACTTCCTACATTATTATTCTTGTGTATGTTGATGATATTCTTATTACTGGAAATAATGATAAGGAAATTTCTAATCTTATACATTTGCTGGATGTTTCATTTTCTCTCAAGGATTTAGGAATGGTGCATCACTTCCTGGGAATAGAAGTTACTCATGCTAAAAGTGGACTGCACCTCTGTCAGCAACAATATGTCAAGGATCTTCTTAATAGAGTCAATATGTCTTCTGCAAAAGGGTCTCTTACTCCTATGGTTTCATCTCCAAACTTATCAAAGGCTGTAGGAGATTCTGTTGCTGATGGAACACTTTACAGAAGTGTGATTGGTGGTCTTCAATACATCACTATTACAAGACCAGACATTGTCTACAGTGTCAATAAACTAAGCCAGTTTATGCAAAATCCGCTTGATTCTCATTGGAAAGCTGTCAAACGTGTACTTAGATATCTTGCTGCCACTCCTAACTATGGTCTCATCTTTACCAAGTCTTCATCTCTTCAGATCACAGGTTATTCTGATTCAGATTGGGCAACTGATTTAGATGATAGAAAATCCATCACAGGATTTTGTGTGTACCTTGGTGACAACCTTGTATCTTGGTGCTCAAAGAAGCAAGCTACGGTTTCCAGGTCAAGCACTGAGGCTGAATATAGGAGTCTTGCTCATTGTGCTACTGAAGTTATTTGGATTCGTAATCTTCTTACTGAACTCCATGTTCCAATTGTCCGGACACCTGTTATTTGGACAGACAATATAGGAGCTGAAGCTCTTGCTTCTAATCCTGTCTTCCATTCCAGAATTAAACATGTTGAATTGGATGTTCACTTCATCAGAGAAAAGGTTAATGATGGCATCTTGACTGTCCAACATGTTCCTTCTATTGATCAAACCGCAGATGCCCTCACTAAGCCTCTTAGCAAACAATCATTCACCAGGTTCAGAAGCAGACTTAACATTGTTCCCACACCTTTACCTGGTTCTGATTGAGGGGGGTGTGTTGGATTATATCACTGTTACATTAAGATTGCTGAAGAATTGTTGGATTGATCACATTAGAATTGCTAGCTGTCATTGTGTCCTTGGTATGTTTATAGCCGTTGATCC
Organism: Rehmannia glutinosa; assembly: GCA_016081115.2. Classification (NCBI taxonomy): domain Eukaryota; kingdom Viridiplantae; phylum Streptophyta; class Magnoliopsida; order Lamiales; family Orobanchaceae; genus Rehmannia; species Rehmannia glutinosa. The sequence continues at coordinate 100,504 of JABTTQ020000089.1, read as the reverse complement.
TTAGACAGGTGTCACAAAGAGATTTCATTCTAGTACTAGGTTGTTAGCATATTCCCTGACATAGTATCTATATATAGCTGCAATATGCATTGTAATCTGTACCAAGAAATGATATATCAAATGAATACAAAATGTTGCTTTTCTCTCTCAATTGTTCCCTGCATTTCCTTCAATATTTGCCTCTTAGTTCATGGGTACAGGAGGTGTACCAAATCGATTTCCTGACAGTTTCAGCAGTCTCATAGTTGTTGATTTGTCAATGTATTTGGATAGCATCGTGGAGGTTGCCTCTTTCCTTTGCTTAATAAGAAGTTCTCCAAAGTTACAGATGCTTAGAGTTACCGTGAGTAATTTTCATGTAGTGTATCTCTTTTTTAATTTATTATTTCTTTCTTCGCATAATATTTCATGTGCATACAACAATGTGATTCTACTAACATCATCTTATCTTGTCCTTCCTGTATGTTAAAGCTATGTGTCTATAGAATTGACGGAGCTGTAACAGAACTCCTACGAGCCCAAGAAACACCAGATCGTTATTTGAATCAACTTAGAAGGGTGGAAATTGAAGTTTACACTTATGCTGATCCTCTAAAGGAATTTGCAAGATATGTACTGGCTTGTGCAGCTAGACTTGAGGAAATGGTTATTTATGATCCTAAACCTAGGTTTTCTCGTGGTTCTTTGTTAAACTTGACCAACGAGCTGAACCGTTTACCCCGGGCATCTCCTAGTGCTGTAATAGCTATAAGAAGTTCTATAATTTTCTTTTAATAATTATGATTCCTCTTGAGGAATGAATCATTCTGAATGTAGAGGATGCTTGGGATCTCATTCCAAATAAATTTTATTTTTGAGGCGAAATTGCGATAATATGTGTTTGGATGATGTGCAGAAAAATAGTATGACTATACTGACATGTCTTTCGAAAATGGCACCTAAGTGTAATATTTACAGTTGTCTTTGTGATATGTATTATTAACTTATTTTGATTTTTTGCTTTTGTTTTGTATTTTCTTTCTTTCTTTTTTTTCCCCCTTATTTCTGAAAAAGTGTTTGTATATTGTTATATTTTAGAAAGTATAAAAACATTATTTGGAGATTTTTTTTGATGAAAAACACATCCAACACTGGTAGGACAAGCTACATTGTTAGCAACTTAGGGTGCTGTTAGCAACTTAGGGTGCGACTGGATATACTTTCATTTTGAAAATTTTCATTTCGCCAGAGAATAGTAGTGAAAAAATTTTTTGGAGAAAAAAGATGAATTTTAAAAGTGTGATTGGATGTGAGATGAAAAAGTAATGATGAAAGTTGATTTGATGTGAAAATAGTAAAATAATGATTGGATGTGATTGATAGTTAAAAATGTGTGAGTGAATGAATAGTGAAATTTGTGGGATAATGTGTAATAATGATTAGTTTTTTGTGAAAAAATGTGTAGATGTGATTGGTGAAAGGAAAAATGAGAAAAAATGAAAGTGAGAGGATAATATATTTTCTCAAAATTTTCATAAACATTCGCATGTTTAGTCAAAAAAAATTCTCCAGCGGAACGAAAATGAATTCTCACTTACATCCAATCGCAGCCTTAGCTGCACATTTTCCATTTAAAAGAAGTGAATATATGAGTTGTTTTTTGATGGATATACAAGTTAACCACAACAAAATTATTATTGGATTTTGCGAAAATATATGAGTCCAAAACTTAATTATTAAATATACATAACATCAAGTAATTCTTGGATTAAATTTGTTGATTTTTGATAAATACACTTAGCTATTCTTGATTTATATTTCATATAAGATGGATTCCAGATACGTCACAATTGCTTAAAAAGCAACTTAAAATAAGAGTTTCAAGAATTTAAAAATTCATTGTACAATAAATTTATCCAAAAGCTCAATGAAGTTGTTATTATAAATTTGAAATTTAATATCTTCAAATCCATTCTAGATGGAATTATTCAAAATCCTTCCACATATCCCCTGTCAAAATCCAAATTCTTCCATCCAAATGCAATATTAAAAAACTTTCAAATTTTACTATAAAAGTTAACAATTATAGAATTTCCCCATAAACTTTCTCTCTATATATCTTGACCATTTTCATTTTTAAAATTTTGGTTAATTTTGCTCCAAAAAAGTATGAGTTTAATCTTAAAATTTATTGAATCATAGGCTTTGTGTCTAAAAGTTAATTATGGAGATTTTGTTATATTACCCTTGTATCTCTCCGTCAGTGTTTATATCTTTAACCTTTGGGTTCGTTGGTTAGATCTTGTATTTTGTTATTTGTCGAGTTTCTGGTTTTGTTTGTGGTTTCAACATCGTTTGCCGTTCCATCTACGTTCATTTTGGATTGGTGCGCTCGTCTTTTTGATTAGCCCGGCTATCAAAAGTGATTCTAAGCCAGTTGGCTACGATTGCACTGTGTTTTTATTGTGTGGTTTATAATACTATCGTTTCGGGCATGTCTTGTTAATGTGGAATGTAAATCATGAACCAACTCTCTGAATATGAGGAGTAAATAGCAGCCACATCTTATCCCTGACAACAATTCATGTAAAAATTTCATTAAAAGAAATAATTTTTTTTTGTCTAAACAGAAACGAAATGGGTTAACTATACAACATCAAATACACCTATCTATATCACTATTAGTACATACACAAACACATAAAGACCCCTCAATTTTCTTTTTCTTTTCCAAGTTTAAGAGAGTCTTAACCTGACTTCATTGCTTTTACATGGTGACTAATCTGACCAACCTAATATCTCTTTCAATTCATCGTTCTTCAATCAAAAGTAACCTCTGTAGAAACTCTCAAACATCTTCCCTCAGAATTTTAGCATGTTAAGACTTTAAGTAACCATGATCTATAAAGAATTCTATTACATTAGTATCTCTGAGAATATTTGCATTCTAGTTGGACTTCCCATTTCAACTTTAAAATGTTCTTCATCCGAATTTTCATTACTATGAAGCAAATACGCCCTCTCTCCGTTTCTTGGGATTTGCTGCTGCCTCTGGGTTGCCTTTCTTCATCATCGCGGCAAATTCATCATAGTTTATCCGACCGTCCTGCAAAAATTTTTAAAAAAATAAAAAATAAAAACACGTGCTTTAATCTTTCAGAAAAAAAAACCAAGAATATGAAGGGAAATGATAAAAAGGCAAAAGGATGGATAATAAGTTGCATGACAGTATAATTTCATGCTTACATGATCAGCATCAACTTCAGTGATAATTTCCCTTATGTCCTTCCCATCCTCCATGCCGAACTCTCTGAGAGCCTGCTCTAGTTCCTCTATCGTAATGTACCTGAAGAGACGTAAAAAGTTAAGAGGTGATAAGCCCTGTATTTTATCATAATACTTTTTTAAAAGTAGCAAAACACGATACCCGCTATTGTCTTTATCGAAATATTGGAAAGCTGTGTAAAGATGCTCTTCTCTGTCCATTCTGTTCATGTGCATCGTTGCTGTAATGAATTCTTCGTAGTCTATCGTTCCATTCCCATCAGCATCGGCCTTGATTTTCATAAGTAGAAACAAATTATAAGTATATGATTTTGATAGACACATTTCTATGACAATATGTAGTTTGTTGAAAAACTTACAGCTTCCATCAACTGCTTCACTTCATATTCGGACAGCTTTGTACCTTGTTTGGCCAACCCTTGCTTTAGCTCTTCAAGAGTTATTGTTCCACTGTTATCAGTATCCATTCCTTTGAACATTTCTTTCAATCCCATGATTTCTTCCTCTGACAGGCACCCAGCAATAACCTACTCATCCAATAAATGTTAAGCTGTCAGGTTTCAACCCAGAGGTTTAGCCTAATTAAAAAGAACCCAGAAATTCAAAAAGCAGCTAAAAGTTATAGCAGGGAAATGAAAGTTGGGATTATGTCTATACATTTAGGGCTCAAAAAATCAAAATTTGAAGCAAAAATAAGTTCAAACTGTATAAATCTCATATAAGTAGATAATTTTCCTTTTTCATTCTTAAGAGGCAAAATTGTAATTACCCTGAGTGCAACTTTTTTGAACTGATTCATAGCCCTGAATTGTTTGAGCCTATTCAGAACAGCATTGTCAAGAGGAGTGTCAGGTGCTTCCCCATCCTCCTTGATCCATGGATGACCTTAAAACACAAAACACAAAGTTTAACCATATTTTACATAAATTTCAATGACACCAATTTTTGTTAATCAAATATGTAGCATCCATGAATTTAACTGCTCCAAGATTTACAATATCAAATTTGTAATTTAAAATTTTGATTGTGCATAATGTTTTCTAAACCAAGATTATTATAAGTAATCCTTAACAATGTAATATCAATACATACTTAGCACTTCAAATGCTGTCAGCCTTTGCTTGGGATCTGAATTCAACATCTTCCTCACAAGATCCTTTGCTCCATTTGAAATTGAAGGCCAGGGATCAGTACTAAAATCAACATGTCCGCGTAAAATCGCGTTGAATATTCCATTCTCCGATTCTGTGCAACGATTCGCACATTATCTCAATCAGTCCAAAAAAAAAAAATGGAGACGAGACGTGAAAAATAATTTTGAGGGGAAATAAAAAAAAAAAAAAAAAAAGAGGCAAATGAGTGAAATACGTACCTGCCCAGAAAGGAGGAACTCCAGAGAGAAGGATGTACAACATGACACCAACACTCCAAATATCAACTTCTGGTCCATATCTTCTCTTCAACACTTCTGGAGCTATATAATATGCACTACCAACAATGTCTTTGAAAACTTCTCCTGCCATTTTTTACAATTTCACAAACACAGAGTCAGATATAGTTTGCTGCCAAAAGGCCATTTTCGACCTACAGTAGGTTCAAATAATAATCTAGTTTTTGCCTGCCCATTAATTTATTTGAATTTTTTGAAGATTTTCTTACACGAGAAAAAAAAATCATGAACAAATCATGCATCAATCATCTGTATGCAGATTTTAAATATTTATTTTCTTTTACATCTTTATACAGGAATCTTTTAAAACCTTAGCATTATTGGCATCGGAGTCTTCATGTTTGCAGGGAAAAAAAGAAAAACAAAAAAAAAAGAACCTCCTACTTATTGATAACTTCATGATTTTGATCATTATGGACTTTTTTTTTTCCACATCAATTTGTTCAGAGCCAAGGGGAGGGCTGGCGGCGGTGGTCGCCCCTTCAACTTCAACCTTTTTCTATAATTAATAAAAATTGTGTATAAAATTATTAAATATTAAATTTTGTGCTCCCTAAAGAAAAAAAAACCTCTTTATATACTACTTTTAAAAATATGGGAAAATTTTTAAAGTACCCACTATGGATAGTGGGTACTTTTCTACCCACTAAGATAAGAAACTTTTTTCTACCCAAATTGGCCAAATTACCCCTCCTTTAAGTTGGTGTTTTTGAATTTGAATTTTGAAATTTAAGTCATAAATATACCATTTAAAAGGTACCGTATAGAAACCGTACAAAAAGCCAATTAGAAAACAAAAGTGAAAAAACAAAACAAAAGTAAAAGCAAAATCAAAATCCATTCGTGCCCAACTTCGGTCAAAAGGAAGAAAAACACAAAACCCTCATTTCGTGCACCATCGCCTTCAAGAAGAAGAAGAAATACCCAACCCCTATTTCGTGCCCAATTCGATCAAGAAGAAGAAGAAAATACCCATACACATTTCGTGCCCAATATCGTGCGAGAAGAAAAAACATGGATTCAATCGTGTCGCCGACGCCGTGCGCCTCCACCTCCGCCGCCGCCGCTTGCCTCCCACTACTACCGCTTCGCGCCGCCTCCCGCCGCCGCCGCTCCCATCGCCCCTTCCCAACGGGTAAGCATATCAATCGATTTTAAGTTTTAAACTCTATTTATGTTAGGTTAATTGATTTAGGATTTTTAGTGTTCGATTTTGGTGTTTAGGGTTTATCAATTGGGTTATTGTTGGATAAATTTGTGAATAAGTTGGATAAATCGTGTGTTGGGTTATTGTTGGATGTTGGTGACTTGGTGTAAAGAAGCCGCGCAGACGCGCGCGATTTGATGTAGAAGATGAAGCGCCGCGATATCGTGCCTTATATAATTTGGCACGATATCGTGCGCATATCGTAACTAAGTGCGATATCGCGCCTGTTATAACAGTAGTGCGATATCGCGCCACATATCATACCAAGATTTAATGGGTACGATATCGTGCCGTGTTATAATTAGGTGCGATATCGTGCCCTCTTATAATTGGGTGCGATATCGCACGATCGTACTATGTATAACGGGCGCGATATCGTGCGTCCTGTTATAACATGTACGATATCGCACCCATTAAATCTTGGTGCGATATCGTGCGATGGGTTTTTTGTATTCTTTCCATGTATTCTTTGTTTAGATATCCATATCCATATTGTCCCACATCTTTTTTTTTCACTACTGATTCGCAATTTTTCAACAATTCATCTTAATAAATTGAAATTTATTAATTGTTATAGTCGGTCCACAATGGAAGAGACTCTCATATCATCGAGAGAGGGCCCACATCGCGGGATACGTTCGATCGAATATTATTCGAGACCATCGAGAGATGAGTTGTTCTTTGGAGATCGATGATGATTTATATAGTCGGTTTAGGCAGTCGGCGTTCGGATATTTTATGGATTTTGGGTATGACGGAGCCTTGTAATGCGGCACTTTGCATGCATTAGTTGCGATGGAGGTGCATGTGCATGTGGCGACGCTCCGGGATCGGAGTGTTGGTTCCACGTCGGAGAGCGGTACTATCGATTCTCTCGGCGTGATTTTGCTATGATATCGGGATTGCGATTTTCGTGGTCCACATTTGACCCTAACGGTGATTTTGAGGTACCCGAGATCGGTATATATAGGCGGTATTGCTTTAGGGGTGATCGGGTTACCGCCGCGCATTTACGCGATTTATTTACTCTTGGCACCTTCCGTGACTCACCGGGCGATGCCCTGAAGGTGGCGAAGGTGTTATTTGCCTTTTTACATGATATCTTGTGTTTCGATGGCCGGCATCGCAGCTGATGGGCCAGATTGCGCGGGTTTTTGATCGAGGACGATGCACGCGATGGGAGGCGTTCCCTTGGGGGAAATACTCCTTTCGAGATATTGATGCATTATATTCGGCTTTGCATGATGTTACGCCACTTGGCCGATATACTAAGGGCGTTCCACCTGATATCGGCCACCTTCTTATCATTTTTATGGGGCCACTTATGTCTTGTTGGTACGCATATGTTTTTATTTTATTTATATTTGTAATTAGTTTTTTAAATATTTAAAAAATCTTATTTTTTCATACTTATCAATGTTCTCACAGATTTGGGCATTCGAGGCGATACCTCGCCTGGGTAATGCCTCGGCGACTCAGTATCGACACCCGGGTTGCCTAGGTGCCTTCGTTGGAGGTTTTTCGAAGGCCGCTATTGACATTGACATGATTTTTCTTTGACACGGTATGTATTAACGTGTTTACTTAATTTATTTATTTAATAATTAATTTATTTTTTTATTAATTTATTTATTTATATTATTTACAGGCTTTAGTGTGTCATGAGATATTGGATCCGACCGAGGAGGAGCTCCAGCAGATATATATAGAGGGAGTCGATGATCCAGTTATTTTGTTAGGTCCTCCTCGATTCATCCCGAGGAGAACCGGTTTTTAGCGAATGAGGCGAGAGGTACGAGTACAGATTCGACAAATGACCCACCCCTATCGCGAGAGAGGGAGTGTCGGTTCGACCCCAGCCCCTATTGGCGGGGGGGAGGTAGGTAGTCTTTATCAGGGGGCGACAGAGGCAGGGGCGGGAGGGGAGAGGTAGACCCGTTTTGAGGCCGCCGACATCGCTACTCCTACGATTGAGGCGGAGAAGCGGCCTAGAGCAGATGGTCCATCATCCCATCGGTGATGATTCTTTAGATGGCCGGACGGATGAGCGCGCTCGGTCCGACAGATACTCGTGTTGATCCATCATCGCCCACGCGACTATACGCGCGCGATGATCCACCATCCGTCGGGATACTCGTGTTGATCCATCTCGAGTTGGCGCATGACAGATATCCGACACCGATTCGGGTGTTATGCGGCCAGACAAGCGATTCGAGAGACTTACGAGGAGCGGTTCGCTCGATTGGAGACACGAGTCGATGATGCCGTTTCTCGGTTAGAGACTGTCATCTCAGAGGAGGGTTCTCGCTTGGACAGACGCCTAGATCAGGAGATAGGTCGAGTTCCGGACCTTATTCAGGAGGAGATTAGGCGTCTATTCCCATACCTTGATCAACGATGACTTGCATGGTAGTCGAGATATCCGAGCCGATCATCGCAGCAGACACCTCCTCCCAAGAAAGACTCCTCCTTCCTGGCAAGATCGACTCCTCCTCCGACAGTATCGACTCTTCCGTCAGCAGTGACGATTCTTCCTCCTCCTCCGGCCATGTCGACTCCTCCCCCTCCTCCGGTAGTGACGTCTCTTCCTCCTCCTCCGGCCATGTCGACTCCTCCCCCTCCTCCCCTAGTGACGTCTCTTCCTCCTCCCGGTAGTGACGTATCTTCCTCCTCCTCCTCCGGCATTATCGACTTCTCTTCCGCCATTGTCGACTCTATTATGCCCGTGTTATCACATTCTCCGCGACCACGAGTGTCGATCCCGATTCCGAGGCCATTGCCGTCTCTATTCGAGCTCCTCTCTCCGACACTCGTGGTATCCGGTCCACGAGCGCCCTCTCCGTTTTGCCCTCACCGCCTACTTCCTTGATCCAGGTTCGGAATGACGGCGCGGTCCGCGGCATATTCGCACCCGTTCGGGGATCCTAGGTCTCGCAAGCTTGACCCGTCCGAGAAGGAGTTTACCCGCTTCTTAAAGTCTAATGAAGAGTAAGTAAATATTTTTGCATTTGTCTTATCGTCTTAGTATTTACATCTTATATTCCACTGTCTTAATATTTGAGGTCCAATTGCGGGAGGAACGTGGGGCTTATGTACCTTGTTGGGCCATCATTTTTTAAGGAAATGGCGGATCCAAAGATAGAGTTGGAAAATGATGTAAGTTTCTTTTGCATTATTTAGTTGATGAATATTTTATCGATTAATATTGATTTCTTTCATTTAAATCGACATATATAAATGCATACTGTCCATTCTACGACCTATCTCAATCGCATCATTTAATCTTTTGGTTGCTTCAAGTGTTAGCTCTTGATCTTTATCATTAGCGGCGGTCGTCGTTCATAAAACCACTTTTCAATAATAGTCCGAGCACACTCAAGCCTGTAACAAACAGGTAACTTTCTCGGCCCATAATAACCGACTATTGAAGCTCTCAAACAGTTTGATGTCATGAACCCATAACGCCGGACAGACACTTAACTCGAGACCATCCGTCTTCCCCGCACGTTCTAACTTTTTAAACGCACCCGTCTCACTAGCAACTTTTATGTTTTCAAAATACTTATCATAATCTTCACGGCGGTATGAATATGCTTTGCATTCCTAAACATTGCTACTATATGTTGACCGTATTGAGCCAAATTACTCGCAAATGATAAGTCTGCAAAGCCCATGTGATGCTTCTTGCTATCTTGCTTTTATGGCATTCATGATACTCTTGTCTTTGATCGAAACAATCGATGAGATCACGAGGGCAATTATAAGCATCTCTCAATTGTCTCAAAACCATGTCCAAGAATCGCCGTTTTCAACATCCCCGATTCCAACAAAGCAAGTGGGAAAATCTGTTCATTACCATCTTTTGTTATTCGCCACAAACAATATTCCTCGGTATTTTCCTTTAAGGTGTGTTCCATCAATCACAATAACGGTCGGGCATTGTTCGGAATCCGGTGATTGATGCATGCAAAGCAAAAACACGTACTTGAATCTATTAAAATTATCCGACTTCCATCTAGTTCCGATCCGGGATTCGTTAAATTCAACATGTGTAAGTATGCTCGGAATTAGATTGAATGACTTGTTGCTATCTCCATATATCAACCCAAAGGCATGATGTTTTGCACTCAACGCAACATTATAACTCATTTTAAGCCCATGTCGCGATTCCAACTCCGCTATCATATCTCTTGGCACGAGCGCAGAATGTTCCACTAGTAATCTAGATGCAAAATACGCACCTACTACTTTAGAATGCACCCGCCTAGATGCATTGTCATTCAAATTTAACCCACATCCATGGTGCTTGTCAAACTTCCCTACTCTCCAAATACCATCCTTTCCATATGCACGCATTCGAAAAGGGCATCGTTCATACTTGCATATTGCATGAAAACGAGTCTTATCCGAGCGTTCAACTCGATACTCGACTTGATTTTCAAGGTGATACATGCCTAGTGCGATATCCAATTGAGTTTTGCTCATGTATGTTGCTCCTTGGCGCAATGTCCCACCGAGATGCTTCCAACTCTGCAGGTTCCTCGGGAGGAATCGAAAGGTGCGAGAGTGTACCAGAATCACCCAACTTCGTCCTGTGGGCACTATTGTTTCGTCCATATTGTCTCTATGGATATCCGGATGTAAGTTAACACCTCGTGACTTCTTTCATCTTGGTTTTGGTTTTAAAAATACTTCTCTCCGCTCTACGTCTCCACTCACAAAATTCCTCAAATTCAAGACGTTCTTTGGTCATTTTCAAATTGATTATTAGCTTCAACGCCGGTACCAACATCACCATCGGTGTAGTTCTCACCAAAATCATTTGGTGTAGTTTGCACCATAATTAATGTCATTATTATCACAACCAACATCAAAGATCGATATTATCACAATTAACATCGATTATCACAACCCATATCGGATAATAGCCATCTTCATTGCTTGGCCTTATACTTGGTCCCTGACAATTGATATTTGGAACATTAATCGTAGGTGCTAGTGGGCGCGGATGATCAATAATTGGAACATTGTTCATATGCATAAAAGGTGCTCCACTAGGCCTTACTGCATGACTATATGGATTGATGTGCGGTACACCGTATTGTTGAAAACCAAGATGTTGCATGTAGTTGTAATTAGGCCCAATGACTGTTGAAAAATCATTCTGACTAGCCATTAGTTGCATAAAACTTCCACCAACACCTTGTGGACATTCAACGTTCTGAACTCGATTATGCCCAGACTGACCTCCCAATACATTATGCGAACTAGTCTCACCCATCGTTTTTCTTTTCATGTTACAAAAACAATCTGGTAACTCGGTGTTCCCAAACGCAGCTTTCAATGTCATCATCGTTTTTCAACTTTAACTTCCCAAGTTTGTTTCGGAAATATCTACAATAGAATGCATTATACAATCGTATACGCCCCTATCAACATCAACAACACCATAAACCTCCTCCAATATTTCACTATAATTCATTTTGCCCGGTTTAATACGTACAACTTCTTCTTCACCACTTTTATATTCTAAACCTTCCCAATGACCACCAAATCGAACAACAACAAGATAGCGAGAGTTCATCTATATACAAAGAAAAATATTGATAAATGCAAACACATAAAAAGGCGCATTTTTTTTCAAACGATATATCGTGCCCTTTTTTAGAGGCACGATATATCGTGCCCTTTTTTTCGTAGAGGCACGATATATCGTGCACTTTTTTTTCGTAGAGGCACGATATCGTGCCCGTATATTGACACGATATATCGCGGCCTATATATTAGGTACGATATCATGTCTAATATACGGGGCACGATATCGCACCTAATATACAACACGATATATCGTGTCTAATATACGACGGCACGATATCGTGCCTAATATATGACACGATATCGTGCATTGTTTTTCATAAATGCGTAAAATTTTCCTTTCACAAAACACTTCATATTTTGCAAATATATTGGTCTTGAACGATTTAAACAAGGTTAACTAATTAGGAGGAGAAGAACATTACCTTGTTATTCGATTTTTTGGTGCGATTTTGTTGATGAAAGCCCACAAAAATAACTTCTTGATATTTTGTGAAGAAGAAGAAGAAGAAGAGAGAAAAAAATGAAGAGCAAAAAAAGAAGGGTGTGTTCACAGTTCACGTATTGTATTGGGGGTATTTAATTTCAAGAGAAAAATACATATTAAAGGCTGCATTTAAAGCCTCAAGGGTATGGTGGTAAAAAGAACACCAAAAGTGGGTAGAAAACTATGTTTTTATCCTACATGTCAAAAAACTCAATCACCTATCCCAAGTGGGTAATTTGCCCCATTTGCTCTTTAAATATTCCCCTCTAATCTTTATTTTCTGGCTATGTCCCTAGTTAATGTACACAATTATTTTCCTCAAAAACATACTACAAACGAAAAATAATGAAAACAAATTAAAAGCAAAGGAAAATAACACAAACCCGCAGTTAATTGAAAATCCAACCTTCTTTAAAGAAGACGGAGAGCCCAAAATCAGTTGCCTTGAGCGGCGAGTTTTCATCCTTATTCAACAGCAAGAAATTCTCCGGCTTAAGGTCCCTATGAATAACCCCCATCGAGTGACACGTGTGCACAATCTGCACAATTGTCCTCAGCAGCGACGCCGCGGCGCGTTCCGTGTAATGCCCTTTGGCAATTATCCTGTCGAACAGCTCCCCGCCGGCGCAGAGCTCCATCACCAAATGCACCGAATGCTTGTCCTCATACGCCCCTTTCAGCTCCACGATGTTGGGCTGACCCGTCAAATGGTGCATAATCTGGACCTCCCCTCCTCACGTCCTCGATGTCCTCCTTGTTCGCTAGTTTTCTCTTCGCGATCGTCTTGCACGCAAACTGTTCGCCTGATTGCTTGTGAGTGCAGAGATGGGTTACCCCGAATTGTCCCCTGCCCAGCTCTTTCCCGATGGTGTAGGTGGCGCGTACGTCTTCCATCGGGCGGCCGAGGACGGGCCCTACCGGGGTGGGCTTGGCGGGTTTGTGGGAGGGGTTAGGGGAGGAGTGGGGCGGCGTGCGTGGTGGCGTGGTGGAGGGTTTGGCTGTTGTTGCCGCCGCGACGGAGTCGGTTGTGGGGTCGGTCGGAGCATCGTTGTTGGTGCTCCGGGAGCAGCAGCTACCCATTTACAGAGACGGAAAGTGGTGGAGAAGGAGGGAGAGGGCGGTGGAGGGTGGCTGGCCGACGCCCACAGGACGGTTGGAAAGGGGGAAATGTTTGTGGGCTGAAACCAGAGATGGTTGTTTTAGAGAGAGAAAATAATGCATGCATGTAGAGGTTGGAGTTTGGAGGGGTGAGAATGAGGAGAGACAATTATTTGAGTGATAGAGATTATAGGAGGGGGAAATACAGAGGAACCATACCAATTACTTTTCTGTAATTTTTTTTTTTTTTGGTAGAATAAGGAAGATAACTCTTGTTTACAGGCAACAAAGGTTGGGAGGGATTTCCGGCTACAATAATAAGGTTATTTTTGTTGATTGGTTGCCCACATTTTCAGTTCAAATATTTAGGTACTTTTATAATATTTTGTCTGTTTTTATGAAAAAAAAAAGATTATTTAAATTAAAGGGCATGTATGAATTATGATATGCAGTAATATAAATGTCATGTATTTTCACCTACATGAAGTTAAAGTTTCTATTTACAAGTGAGGATGAGATTAAAATTTCCTAGTAATATATTTTTGGAAAATTCGAAATGAGTAAGTGAATGGATAAGCAAAGAAAATGGATAAGCAAAGAAAGATTTGTATGCGTGTACAGAGCTAACATGTAGAAGATATAATTGGTGATTATCTTTAGTTTGGGGTGTCATCTGTTTTATCTTTGGAGAAAATATCACAGGATTGGTGGTATTAGATATGATGAGGCCTTGTTTGTTTTTCAAATCAGAAAATTGCATTTTTTTTTACCCCCGATGTTTGTCCAATTTTATTTTAATCTCAATATTATTGATGTCACCACGTTTAGTGCCATGTAATTCAAGAAATTTGTACAATTCACGACTTTTCTCCCTCTTCCTTTTTTTTTTTTTTTTTTTTTGATCGGTTTCTCCCTCTTCCTTTAGCATATGGATTATGGATGGAATTGGTCACGTGAAGGTCAGATGACAATTAACTTTGCATATGGGAGGGTAAGCTTTTCATGTGAAGGGCATTTACAGATTCTGCCAGCGATTATATATGTGGTTTTACATGGGATAGAACAGCGAGTTTGTTGATTGTGCAGAGCTAAAGCAAAGTTTAAACTCATGTTTAATCTGGTATTTTAATACACTAAGCACAATATAGCCATCACCTTATATACACAACATTCACATTGTAATTTGAAATATCATATCAAACATCATAACACCGTCTATAAAACTCTAGTTATCAATCAAACTTACAAATACTCCCTTAAAGTGTTACTTGTTCCCCCATTGAGGGGTATTTGTAATTTTTAAAGATAATTGAGTTTTTTTTTTTTTTTTTTGTGTAATTAACCCTACAAATTTTTACAATTTATTGAGAGAAAGATATGATAAACTTTTTCATCTATTAATAAATATTTAAGTGGTGGATAGCCAGAAATAACTCCACACTCCTGAGCGGTAGGCATATATTGCAAGGAGCAAGAGTTGTTCTAAAAATCTAGGCGCTAGCCGGGCGGTAGATCTTTAGCGCCTGGCGGAGCCTCATGCGGGACTAGAAGGGGACCCGAGCGGGATTAGGCTGGATCTAATTGAAAAATAACGTAGGCGGACAATGAGGCCTAACGCCTGGCGGTGTCTAATCGGAGCTAGGCGGGGGTCTTTTAGAATATAGGCAAGGAGTGATTCTTGAGACCTGTCAAAGTCAGAACCCAATGTAAGCGTGATAAGCACTTTGAGCTACCACAGTTCACATATGTTCTCAATAAAACAATGGAAATGTTAAGCCAAGGCTTGACAATACCTAAAATCTCATACTAAAAATAATTGATAAATTCTCATGAGTTTATTGCATCTATAAGTCTACTGTTCTACAAAACAATTGGGACAACTCTGACAGGAAATGGAAACTGGAACTCCAAACAAGTCAGAAGATACTCTTAGTAAGTAGGAATCGACGGATCCACTTTTACAGCGTATTCGTGAATTCCTCCAGAGACGTTGAATACTCTCCTGAAACCCTGATATTCCAATGCCACATTCATCAATATACAAGTTTGATAGTGAATGAATAACACATTAAAAAAGGTTGTTATCAATTGTATAGAAGAATCTTTATAAAGAGAGATGCTTGAATTTGTTTGAGAAAAAAATTGGAGAAAAAATCATATTTTAAGCACTGAGGGAATGAACATCAGATAGGAGGAGAAATTCAGCATTAGCCGGAAAACATGAATATGTCTCCAACATATTCAGTTGTTAATAAAATAAAGTCATTCCAGTTCCTTATTTTTCATTTAAAACTTTAGGGATAATAACAAAATTACCCCTGAGGTTTATCGCTATTACAAAAAACTTCAGTTATCTTTTGAAATTACAAATACCCCCTTAAGGTCTTACAAACACCCATTGAGGTTTGTAATTACCTAACAAACATCCCCTTCCTAATGTGCATTTTGTAAAATAATAGAAGCAAATGTCAAGGAGGTAATGGTAATTTTGAAGACAATTGGGTTTTTTTGGTAAATAGGCTAAACCTCGGGTAGTTTTTGGAATTATCCCTAAACTTTAGTAAATTTGCAAAGATCATTCTTTTAGTTTACATTTATCATTTCTCTTTTGGTAAACTTCATTAGATTTTGCGCTAAGAATGGTAACATTCAGTTGCTCCGAATCTACATTTGCTTCTGAATTCTGTATCTTTGAGTAAGTCTAAATGCAAAGGGCCCCACCTGTGTCTGCAACCACTGGGCAACTTGCAATGACTGCATACCATGATGACACTGCGTTAAATACAATATATTATTCAGTTGGACAATTGAGCGAAGAGCAAACGGATAGAAAACACTGAGAACAAAGGGAACAAACATATGTACAACCGTGACTTCAGCCAAGATTAAATGTTCTAACATAATATGAGAGTACGGCTATGGTAATTTACATACCAGAACATATGTATCCTTTTGCGGATCAAACTTCGCAGTAATTTCTGGACCCCAATTTCCAAACTGGCGAAGTGGAAGAACTTTGAAACCGGGCAATGAGGCTACGGCCCTGATGTAAAGAGACACGATCAAAAGAGTGATGACATATTTTCACCAATTGTATAGTACTACAAAAGGTTTCAAATAACTATAACTCTCTCTTCCCAACTTAAGTCACCTGGTTTTAACATTTTAGCTTGAACATCCATCTTAAATAGTTAGTGGAAATATCTTTTCTATTCTAATTTTCACCGTCTTCTTTACATCAGTCGACACCATTTTTATTTGTTGCTTGAATTTAAATGTAGCAGGATGCGAAATAAATACACTTCATCAGGTTCTCGGACATCAATCAATTGCGCCTCTTCGAGAAAAGATGGATCTTGCATTCTCTTATGGAGTTCACTAGGCTGAATGTATTCAAGAACTGATTCCTCTCTGTATACAAAGAAAGGAAGAAATCAAGAAATGACACATCCACTTCTTGCAAGAGATGTTCCAATTTTGAAATCTTACCTTTCAGACAGAACTTGCACTAAATGCCAGCCAAATTTAGTCTTGCACCTTACAACTTTATTTAGCGGAGCATTAAATGCAGCCTCCTCAAACTCTGGCACCTGATATATTTTACCACAAATATACAACTTTCACAAAAGCAAAATTGAGAGAAATGTCTGTGTGAAAGCAGCACATAAAGATGGATTAATGGCAGCACCCATCAAAACACAAAGGGATACTTACAAAAACACCCCTGAGATTTGGGCTAATTACAAAAAAACCAAGAAATGTTTCAAAATTACAAAAAAAAAACTCAGGTTTGATTTTGTCGTAAATTTTAAGGGGGTAACTCTAATATTTTTATAAAAGTCAGGGGTTTTTGAAATTTTTTGCTTATGAAGAGGAAAATGTAAGACTGAATCAAACCTCAAGGGAGTTTTTACGATTTTCAAAAACCTCTGGATTTTTTTGTAATTAGTCCGAACCTCGGGGTTTTCTGTAATTATCCCAAACACAAATAACAAGCCAAGATATTGCCAAAAAAAAAAAAACAATCTCACAACAAAACAGGAACCACTTTCATTAGATATTTCTACTGACCATTTCACTCAAAGGCTGTCTGCTAATCACATAACATCACATTTTTTTGATAATTCAATGTCTAATATTCGTCATTAATGAACCAATCTTTATAAATTGCAAAGAGTTTTGACTTGTAGACGTTAAAGAAACCCCTCGGCAATATTCATTGCATAATAAAAGAGGCGAATGAATTACATAACTCGAGTTTTGATTTGTTAAAGATGAGAAATCTGGACTTACTGCTTGCATATGTCCAATAACATCCAGGGAAAATGACCATTTAAGTTATCATTCAGAAAAATAATCATTCAATATTCTGATTACAATTAGTTCAAGATAAAGTTGAATATAAACAGCATACCATCTGGCCCTTTCTCACCCAACCAAGCATACCACCTTCCTCTTTTGATGGGCAGATCGAGTATTCTACAGCCAAGTCACTCAAATCCTCTCCTGAATGTAACAAGTAATTCTGTCACCAAAATGATACTTGGAAAAACAAAGACAACTTTAAGCTTTTTAAATCCACAAATAAAGGCAAAACATTGACACCATGTGAAATGCTTGCTTTACTGAAATGACACTTGATTCTACAAATGCCATTCCACATATACATATCCATACATTGCTTTAACTATATTATTTTTAATTTCAAATCACATTGTGACAAAGGGAATTTTAACATAGTAGATGATGAGAAACATAAAAGACATCATGTGAAATGACTGCTTTTCGAAATTACGATCGAGGTAACAAATTCCATTACCTATATCTACAAAATGCTGCAATGATGCTGTGTCTATTCACCTATCGTCTCAGGTAGAATACAAAGCAAAGAAATATTGGACATGGTGGATGATGAAAAATATTAGAAACTAACCTTCAGCGGCTCTTTTCTGCAGCTCAAGCAAAAGCTTCTGATCATCTTCTTTGACAAGCAAATGCTGCACTAATATTTCCTTGCCAACTTCGGAGCTGCTCCCAGAGCTGAATGAAGCTGAAGAGAATACATAATTTGAACAGTATCTAATTAAAGCAAACACAAATGATAAATTAAAAGTGAAAATGAAGCAGATAATGACACTTTACATATCTCTTTCGCATGCACCAAAAAAGAAAGAAGCTGAATCTCAATGGATACATCACTTATGGAAACAGAGGTTTTTGTTTTTTTAATAAGTTGGGAGTACTGGTTGAGGGGAGGAGATAAATTTCAATATACAGGGTTTGAACCCTGGTTAACACCCTTATAAAGGGTTAGTGATACCACTTGAGCTACAAGCTAGCGGTGAAACAGAGATTTTTGTAGGGTTTAACAGTTTGCAGACAGAACTGAAAAAGTTCTTAACAATAAACTCTTGTTATCGTATATGATTGCAATGAAAGAGCATAACCCCATAAATAAAACCTAATTGACAATTACCACCAATTAAGCAACGGTAAAATAAAAAAACAAAAATGAAGACTTCAGCTCAAATGAACGAAACCAAATTAATCAACATAAACAATTATCAATACTAATATAAGGGCTGAAAAGGGGGGGGAAAAACCTAAAAGGTAATCAACAAGAATAATTCGAATACAATCAGTTTAGAATATGAAAACAGTATTGGGTTCTGATAGAGCGACACTAACAGACCTGTAGCCTTGGGGATGCAAGGTTGAACAGCCATGCCCGTAATTCGATTGGCTATCGAGCTAAAAGTATGATAACTATGGCGATAAATGGGCAAAATGTGCGTAGCTCTCAGGTCAGAAGGGGGCTGAGGTTTTCGCAGCAGTGTGGATGGAAGGTTTTGGTGAACGGAGAGAACAGGAAGAAGAGCAAAGATAGGCGACGGAGAAGAGAAAACAAAGGGGGAAAGATGAAGGGATGAAGCTCTTAACATTGCTTTGTACGGAGAGTTTTTCTTGATTCGATTTCCAATGGGAAGAAATGGAGAAGATGATGGTATATGCTTTTGTCGCCACTTCAGGTTTTCCGTTTTCCCCAATCACGTAAACGCTAGCACCTTTGACCAAGATTTGAGTTAATTCATTTGGGCCAAAAGTTAATTTGGCAATTTGATTTTCTTTTCCCCTTCAAAAAATTTGATTTTCTTTTTCATTATTACTTTAGGGAAACAATGGGGTATATCATATCATGTAGAACTAATAAATACGATTAATGTGATCAACAATTATGCTTGTGATAGAAGCTTATTTTGCTAGACGATTAATCCGAGTTCGATTACCATATGAGTGCATGTGTTACATCTCTTATTCCCCAATCTACTAAAAATATAATTATTAATTTTTTACCAAAAATGCATCAAATTAGAAAGAAAAGAATCTAGTGTGAAACTAAATTAATATTCATACCTCTTGTGGGATATAAACCCAAAATATCTTAATTATAAAAATATTAAAACTCTATTTTCACTATTTAGATGGGTCTTACTGGCCACTGTCAAATACTAAGATATTAATGCCAGTATTTGTGAGAATTTCAGTTGTATTTAATTTATCTATAAGTATTCAACAGTAATTGTATTTTAAAACTCTTTTTTTTTTTGGAGAAGAGTGACAAAAGTTTTAGATATTCAATTTTATTTAATTAATCTATAAGTATCAAAACAATGTTTCAATAATTGTGTATCTCCAATTTACATATGTATTTTTATTTAAATATTCATCCAAATTACTTATTTTACTTCTAAAATGTTATATCTGAATGAAACACCGCCTATATCCAATATATATAATGACACACTGCATCAGAATTAATCTTAAGCTAATTACGAAAAATTGATACTTTTTCAGTTTATTTTGTATTCTAGTTTTTAAATGTCTGAAACGTAGCTATAAAATAAAGGGATATTTACCCAAAAAAACCTTGAGATTTGGGCTAATTAGAAAAAATCTGGAGATATTTCAAAATACAAAAAGCCCTTTAGGTTTGATTATGTTTTAAATTTAAGGGATGCAAGTCCAAGAAAATTACTTATTTTAGTAACAATGACATGTCTGAAACCTTAAACTGCTCAAGCTATAAAAAAAGGAATGAGCAAATGGGAAGAAAGCAGGTGCTAACACGTTTTCAGAAAGCCTACAGAAAACCTGAGAATAAGGTTGGGTTAACATCACAAGACAAGACAAGCTAACGAACACAAAGTAGAGTTTGAATTTTTGTCTTTCTCTTCAATGGACAAAATTCAAACTCCTATTATAAAAGTTGAGGATTTTTTAGAGAATATATATATATATATATATAACACACAAAAGAGAGAGGAACCAAGATATACATGCAAGCAATTAGACACAAGAGCATTCGAGCAAGAAATTTGAAAATACTCTCTCAAGCTTACCAGCAAACCATCAAGCTTACTCAAATACACTTCATCCAACACATACTTTTGAAAGATTGAAGTTGTTAATCAATTGAAAATGAAAACATTTGTGAAAACAAACAAGAGGTTTACACGCCAAGGATTGAAGGGGTGCAGAGTTCAAGTTCGAACCAGATTCTCAATCCAAATGAGGGATGTGTGAACAATTCCCAAGATTCGAGAGTCAAGTAACTAGCAAAATTGCCGCGAATAGTTGAGTCCAAGAAATAGCTAACCGTGCTATCAAAGTTGTTTGGACTGTACTTTTGTTTCTAAAGTCACTTGTTACATTGGTGGATTCTTCCTGGAGTAGTAGAAGAGTGGAGTAGAGGAATTACCCCATCCTCGAACCACTATAAATTGATGTGTCTTTATATTATTGCTTTTACATTTCTGGTCTTTGTATTTTGCTTTAAATTTACTATCCAATCAACTATAAAATCTTAAAAACACTAAGTGTTGTTAACTAAAACATTTAAGGGTGTAAGTCTTCCGCTGACTTAAAAGAAAACTGAATTTGTAAAATAATTGACTATCATCAACTGAGTTACTCTATCAACTGTTACTATATCGGAAGAATATTGTGTATGATATGACCGTAATTGACTATTTCCATTTTCGTCTAAGACTTAAGGTTAGATTGGAACTGATAAACATGGTTGTGAGGCCTTTGCAAACGTATACCCTGTTAAGTAAGTTTATCGACTAGAAACCTATCATGATCCATTAAAATATATGAAAATAGACTGGATCTAAGTAGGTATAACAATACCTCGAACGAAATATGTGACGGAAAATGAGGACTTTCACACCTTACGAAAATGGGAAGAATATGATAAAATTGATTATTTTGTGCAAGGATCGAAATTGTCACTTCCATAAGACATGGGACTAGAATTGTCAACCTATAAAAGTTACAGGACTGGAATAGCTATTAAAACCATAAGGGTAAAATGATCCATGACCAAAACTGCAACTTTGAAAGTTAAAAGACTAAAAGTGAAAATCCCATAGATTACAAGACTAAATTTGCAATTTTTCCCAAACTAGAATTATAATCAAAAGATTAACCAAAATGGATGCAAGGGGTACAATTATTTCTTCAATTCATTCCCTTAATAGAAAAGTTGGTAGTCTATACAAAAAAGTTTAACAGAAAGTCAGAAAGAACAATACAAAAAAACTAACGGGACAATAAAATAGCCAATCATCATTCACCTTCTCATATCAATCGTATACACTATATGAAATCTATACAATATATTTTTTTTTAAGAATCAAATGAATTTCATTTATTTATCAGAAGAAACTTACAACTGATTACAATATCAAATAAAAAAAAAATTACCAGAAATACTTCAACTTTTGAAAAAATAGCACCAAATACGCTCTTATCACTTTTGTACTTATTTTTTTTCATTTTTTACGCTCCTGCATATTTTTTGATTATTTTTACATTTTTTTTGTTTTTTCTTGTTCATGTATTGTTTTATATATTATATATATTGTTTCGATGTTGTTTTAATCTGTTTCTTTGTTGTTTTTGTGTTGTTTCTTTGTTGTTTTGATGTTTCAAAACAACCTTTTCCTATTTTTTATGTTGCTTTTTGTTCATATATTATTTTATACATTATTTCTATTGTTTATGTGTTGTTCCATAATATTTTTAATATTGTTTGAATAATTTTTTTATTGTTTCCATGTAGTTTTCAATGTGTAGATACAGTTTTTACCTACTTTTAAGCTCTTATTATTCATGTGGTGTTTTTAATATTTTTTTTACGTAGTTTCTAGGTTGTTTCCATGCCATTTTTAATGTTGTTCTTATGTATCTTTGTCGTTTCCACGTAGTTTTCGATGTTTAAATACAATTTCTACCTATTATTAAGCTCTTTTATGGTGTTTTTCTATATTGTTTTTACGGTTTGTTTCTATATTGTTTTTGGTTGTTTCCATGTTATTTATGTTTTCATGCATTGGATCAAAAATTGAAATTTTTTATGTTTCTATCACTAAAACATAAATGATAGTAGGTAACACCCAAAAATGTTACCTAATGGCCTTAAAATGTTACTATAGACAATAGGTAGCACTTTTATGGTGTCTTTGACTTGTCCGTGCTACCTATAATCTAAGGTATCACTTTTATTAGCTTTTGGTGACACTTTTTCTAAGTGTTACATTAAGTTCTCTATTGGTAACACTTTGAAGCAAATATTTCTAAAGTGTTACATATGAATCTTATGTAACACTTTTTGTAACACTTTAAAAAAATACTTCTACAAATGTTACATATGACTCTTATGTAACACTTTTTGTGTAGCACTTCGTAGAACTACTCTTTTTGCCACCAAGTAGATTTGAACCCACGACTGTATTTGTGGAAGTGACAAATTGTCACTAAGCTAAGTTGATTTTTAATACAACTTTTGCTTTGTTTTATATATATACATACACACGCATATATATATTAAAATTATATAAAAATTATATTATATGTATATATAATATACTTTATATAATAAATATTATATTATATAATATATGTATTAATTTATATTATACAATCGTATATATCAAATTTTATATTATGTAGTATATAGTTTGAAAATCATATTATGTTATATATTAAAGGACATAAAAAATTAAAAATAGCAAAAATATATAAAATTAATTTATCGACCGATCAATATTCAATCGGTAAAAATAAAAATATATAAAAATATAAAATTAATTTACCGATAGATAAAAAAGTTCTTACAGTAAAATAATTAAATAATAAATAAATAATGAAAAATAATTTACTAACAGAAAAAAATTCCTAAGTAATTACTAACAACATCAATTTTCATTGGTAATTTTTTAAAAAGTAAAAAAAAAAGGCTAACGATGAAATTGGTCTCCGTTAATAAAAATTAAAATAAATAAATAATAATGAAAAATATACATGCACATTTTGCGTCGGTATTATGACGGAATTAATTACCTCCGTAAAAATAAAAAATAGAAGCAAAAATAAAATATTTTATAAAGAAAAAAACAAAAATTCATGAAAAAAAAAAACAGAGTACATGATGTCTACAATTTTTAGGTTTGGTGGTTTTTTTGTCTTCACCTATTTTTTGACATCAATTAATTAAATAAATCGTTGACATGATTTAATGATAGTTATATAATTTTGTGTTACTAAAATATAGTCTAAAAAGTGTTACAATTAATAAAATATAGTGTTGTCAAGATTGCTTCTTAAATAAAGTGATACCTATTTGCTTTACAAAAGAAATAACAAAAAAATGTGATACTTAAAAAGTGTTACTTATTTTAAAGTGTTACATATTAGCGTTACATATTGATAAAGTGCTACAAAAGTGTTACATAAATATTGTAATGTAAAAAGTGTTACAAACATGTGTTACATATGTATCTTATGTAAAAAGTGCTACAAAATTTAGGTTACCTAATGTCATGTATGTTAACGTAGTGTATATTATTTTCAATTTGTTTGGTATTAATATGTTGTTTTATGTGTATATTCTTGTTTTTTTTTATAAGATTTCGAGAATAAAATTGATTATTTAACGGGGCAAAATTTATTTTTCACCAAATTTGGTTAGAAGAAATATGTTTGAAACAACAAAGAAACAACAACGTAAAAAGTCCTAAGCATAAAAGCCTGTTTTTGTCCGGAAAAGTGAGGTAATTGTGTCCTTATCCCAATAAAAAATAGATGCAAGCCTCTGAGGATCATAGACCTATACGGATCTAAAACAAAAAGTTTAAACCTAAAGAGGTCTAACTAATCTGTAAAATCAGAACTTCGCAACGAAGACTTAGACAAAACACGTATCAAAGAACTTGATCTCGTTTCTGTCGCATATCGTCAGGTAATGGCTCATCTAAATATTATGAACAAAATCCCATAAATGGGACAAACTTATTTACTAAAAAAAAAGACACTTATTCGGGACAAATAAAAGTCACCTATATATTGTGGACAAATAAAAGCCACCTATTGGGGATAATGAAACTATAAGTATTGAAAATTGTTTTCCCCCATCCTCCATTGGAGGAAGAAGAAGGATGAAAAAGGGGAAGAAGATGGAGTTAAAACAGCTAGGGTCTGAGAGAAGAAAAAAAAAGGGAGAGAAGGATGGACTAGGACTCAACTTTATTACCAACTTTTACAATCTATTTTTTCGTCTATAAAAAATTCTACCTATACAAACTATTTGATTTTTTTTATTAACAAAACTAAGTGATTCTTTAATCTCACTATATACTAAATAAAAAAACATATATGACACTTCACTATATTAAAAATAAAAAAATAAAAATTAAACATAGCTCACGTTTGGCATGTCATTGCCTCACTATATACTAAATGGAAAAACAAATATGATGCATGTTATCATATCACTATCCAAAGACATGTATCAATTCCTCTTTCTTCCAATTACATATGGCGGCTTCACTTTTATTCATGTGGCAACTCTATATTGTATATATTTTCCATAAGATAATAAATAATCCAAAAATCAAGGATTATATCTATACAATCTACTTTTTTTCGTAAATCAAAAATCATGTTCATACAAACTTTATCATAATCTAAAAGGTAAATAATAGTCCAAAAATCAAAAATCTTCCATCTAGGGATGACAAAATGATCCGCCCGACGGCACTCCGCCTCACCCCGTCCCTTGACCCGTGGTGGTGGGCGGGTCTCAGGTATCATCTCCACCCCGCCGCCCCGTGCTATTTTTTTAATATATTTAATGTATATTTTATATGTATATTATATAAAATAATATAGTTTTATGTATTTAATATTATATTTAACATATATAATGACAAAATTTATAATAATATGTATTTATAATACAAATATAATATAAAAAAATAATAACATAAAATATAAGATAAAAATATTAAAAAAAAAAAAAAATTCAACACGGCGACCCGCCCCACCGCGACCCGTGGAGGGGATGGAGCGGGTCAGGTATTCAGATACCCGCCTAGCCCCATTGCCATAAAATTAGTACAAATATGGTGTAACACACCGGCGTTTTTCTAGTTAACACTAAATTTAATGGAATTTTCAAAGACAGAGACACAAAAACGAAAATGTTGAGGCCGGCTCGTTGCATTACATAGACTAGTTAATTAAGTCAATGAAAAGAAATTCATTTTCTTTGGCCATTAGTAGAAGTCAACCTGGTGTGAAAGAGGAAGTTGAACTGGAGCTTCTTCATTCAATTACTTCTCAATGTGCTCTCTCTATCTCTCTTTCTCTACCTCTCATCACACACTAAAACACACGCATATAAAATCCTTGTGAATAGGGATGACAATGGGCGGGGGGGCCCTGCAGTATGGGACATACCATCCCCATCTCTAAATCCCATTTTAAATATCATCCCCCGCACCATTTCCCGTTTTGGGCATCCGGTGATTTGGTGTCCCCATTTTGTATTTTTAATAAAAAAATAATTTTTTTACTTAAAATGGTTAATAATTAAAATAGATAAAATATCATGAATCGCTACCTAATCTTATAATAACTCCACAATACAAAATACTTTAACAAATTGAGTTAAATACAACAATTTTTGAAATACAAAATCTTGTAATTTTAAAAATTAAAAATCATTATAGTATAAAATACATAATTTTTAGGGTTTAATTTTACAATTTAATAAAATAAAAAATATAAACATAATTAATATTAATAATATATGTATATATATATATATATATCGTTGAACGGGACGGGGATGGGGAATCCCGTTTAATCTAATCGGGGGGGATAGGGACGGGGATGGGACAAGGATATAAATATCATCCCCGTCCCATCCCCCGATTTTAAAAAGCGGGAAATCCCCATCTCCGTTCCTATCCTATCCCCGAATTAATTGGGGATTCCCGTCCCAATTTATTCGGGTACCAACAGGGATGGTTCCCCTCATGGATTTTGCCATCCTTACTTGTGAAAAAGTTTCTCTTTCAGTCTTTCCATGTCTTACAAGAATTATTAAGTGCTACCATTTACGCTTATTCGGGAATTTTTCGGGTTCACAAGTCGTAATTTCTAGCAAATTTATGGATACACCTCCGCCACCGTCAGCACTGGGATACCTAGAGCCGTAGGTGAGTATTCACTATTTTCATTTTGAATTTTTATTTATTTTTCCGCTAGAGAATAGTGATGAAAAATATTTGAAAGAAGAGAACGAGTTTTGACGATATGTGATGAAAATGTAATGGTAAAGTTGATTTTGGTATAGAATAGTAAAATAATAATTGAGTATGAATGGTGAATAGTAGAATTTGTGGAATATTTGTAATAATGATTGGTGATTTAACGGCCTTTTTGAAAAATAAGTAAAAGTGATTGGCGGATAAAAAAGTGAAATTGAGTGAATATTTGTATTTTATGAAAATGGATGATTACAAAAACACCCCTAAAGTTTTGGCTAATTACAAAAAAAAAAACTGAGTTCTTTAAAAATTACAAAAAAAAACCCTTGAGGTTTGATTCCGTGTTACATTTTTTCCGGTAATTTTCGAAAACATTTCATAAAATTCCCGATATTTACAAAAATATTACAGTTACCTCTTAAAATTTAAGACAAAACGAAATCAGAATGAGTTTTTTTATAATTTTGAAACATGTCTGTTTTTTTTTTTTAATGAACCCAAACTTTAGGGGTGTTTTTGTAATTATCCCTTATGAAAATCTTCATAAACAATCGGGGTGAAATGGCGCAACGAAAATGAGATTTTTTGGTATTAATCGCTGACTTATTTTGTTTTGTGTTTTGACTCCATATTTGTTTCTTAACAAAGCTTTATTCATGTTTCCACTGTATGACCTTATACCATTAAAAAACTTAGGTGTTTATTACATAAAAAAAATACCCTTATGAATTTAAAAACTATAAAGAACAGTAGTTAATATTAATGTATTCAAACTACACTTGAAATTTGTAGTAAAGTCCAATTATGTTCCATTTTGGTTAGTTAACAAGGATTAAAACTTTTTAGCTGTATTGGTTATAGCAGCAGAGACAGAGATAAACAAAAACAGACATGGATATTAATATAGATAGATAAGCTCTCACTCACCACATCAAATTTCACTTTGCAGTTGCAGTTATCAGCTTGATAACAGTGGCAGTAATTTTCGTCGCCGTCTACTGTGCTCACAAAGCAAAGAAAGCAATAGTATCGAACTCGAGCAGAAGTAGCAACACCAATGCCCTCAAATGGATTCCAAGTTTGGGAGGTTGATGCCCCTACACTGGAGAAATTCTTCCTCGAACTAGCTCAGGAAAATCCGGTCCGTTTCACGGCCCAACAACTCTGTGCTTTTACAGACAACTATAGTACAGTGTTGGGCTCAGGAGGTTTTGGGAGAGTATACAAACGGAAGTTCCCAAATGGGGTGAAAATTGCTGTCAAAGTCCTAAACAGGGGTCCAAACAGGAACATTGAGGAGCAGTTCATGGCTGAGGTTGGCACAATTGGGAGGACTCATCATATAAATCGAGTGAGATTGTATGGTTTTTGCTATGATCATTTCATGAGTGCCCTTGTGTACGAATTCATGGAAAATGGACACTTTGGCGGGCATTTGTTCGGTGAGAATCAAGAATTGGAGTGGTCTCAGTTGCATGAAATCGCGGTTGGAACGGCGAAAGGCATTGCGTATTTGCATGAAGAGTGCCAGCAGAGAATAATTCACTACAACATTAAGCCCGGGAACGTGCTTCTTGATGGAAAATTTTCTCCTAAGGTTGCGGATTTTGGGTTGGCAAAGCTCGTTAATAGAGACGACACGCATATAAGCAACACGGGATATAGGGGGACGCTTGGGTACTTAGCCCCCGAGTTCTTGCTGAAAAATTTCCCAATAACGTATAAGTGTGACGTGTATAGTTTTGGGATTCATTGTTTGAGATAGTTGGGAGGAGGAAAACACGAAAGACAGGGGGCAATGGTGATGATAGTCTCGATTGGTTTCCAAAGAAAGTGTGGGAGGAGTTTGAGAAAGGGGAGTTGATGAAATTGAGAGAGATTGTGGGATTGAGGAGAAAGATAGAGTTAAAGGCCGAGAGAATGGCAATGGTGGCTCTTTGGTGTGCTCTAGATTCGCCCGACGCGAGGCTGCCGATGAGTGTTGTGGTGAAAATGTTGGAGGGTGGAGTGGAAATAGTGTCACCACATAAGCCATTTCATTACTTGTTTTCAGTGGGGACTAATGTGCTCAAGCCACCAAGTGGTTCTGAGAGTGGGTCTGGATATACTACAAGTGATGGAACCAATTCATATTGGTACAAGGAGACTACTACTCCTATTATGGCCAAGTATGAGATAACTGTGGCCACTTTATGAAACAAGCTAAGGGTGGAGACTGAGTACATTTGGTCCTTTGAGAGTGTTTGGCTGAGCTTATAAGCTCTTCGAAGCATTTTAATAGATGTTTGAGAGTTTATAACTCTAAAAGTCTATGGTGATTTTTTTAAGAAAGGTTTGATAAGCTCCCAAAATAAGATGTTAGGAGCCTCTAAGTTGTATTTATGAAAGTTGGGGAATCCCTTTATTTTTTCAAAATAAGATCTTATTTAACAATTTCATTTGTCTTTCATGATTTTAATTACAAATTTGTCATTACTAATATCTTATAAGCTCCATCAGCTTATTTGAGCCCAACACTTTGACAACTTATGTTAAAATAAGGTCTAACATCCCATAAGGTCTAAAATATCTTGTAAGATGTAAAATCTTATGTTGCAAATAAACTAAGCCAAACACCCTCTAAGTCATTGCTCAAATTGCTGTAAGATTTCCACATACAGATATTTACTAACGAGAATCTTTTGAAGAGGTAAAATCCTGTACCTGATAAAATGAGGCACCATGATAAATAGAGTTGTGAGGTAGAGCAAGGATAGGACACCTTATTGCTATATTTATAAGTTGATAAGATAGCAAAGGATTATAAAAGCCTAAGTTATATCCGGTGGAGTTTGTGGTGGATAATATTTTTATTTGTTGATTTAAAACTAAAAATCCTATTCTTAAGCCACTAACGGCTACATCATACCCACATTCCCACGTTTTTGCTAGTGGAGGAAATGGGCTTTTCATTATAAAAAAATGCATGAGGTTTTTTTCTTGATAAGATTTTTGCTCTTCCACCTATATATATAAGTACTTGCATATATACTCAACGATCCATCCATCTTTGAATACTCAATTACTCACACTTATAACTC
This sequence comes from Rehmannia glutinosa, assembly GCA_016081115.2. Classification (NCBI taxonomy): domain Eukaryota; kingdom Viridiplantae; phylum Streptophyta; class Magnoliopsida; order Lamiales; family Orobanchaceae; genus Rehmannia; species Rehmannia glutinosa. Next base: position 70,704 of record JABTTQ020000089.1, on the reverse strand, counting down.
TTCTCGTTCTACAAAAACATACACACGTCTCTCGCTTCTTTCATTTTACATACATACGCCCCACCAATTTTAATATCAACAAATTAATTCTTTATTTTACTCCGTTGATTTGAGCATCGAGTAAGCTAGTGGTTCGGGTCCTCTTCACGCATTACGAGACAACTAACGGGTTATCGAATCTTGGAAGAGGGACGTGTTATCAACAATTTACCATTGCAGTGGGCGTTTTCTCTCTAAAGAGAGCGCTATGTACGGCGTGCTTCGACCCGACTATCCTAAACTTAACTCCTATTTAACTTTTTGGGTTGTTATTATTTTATTGTTGCTTGTTCCTAAATTAGTAGATTAATAATCCCGATGTTTGTGCTTAATTTTCCAATAAGTTTAGAGAGGAAAATTATTTGTTTCTATTAATTTAGGATTATTTTCTACTTGCCAAACATGGATTTTCTTAAGTTGTTGTCTAGCAAGCCTAAAAATTTGATGGGAATTTTTTTTTGTGTTGGCAACAACAAATGAAATTTTGGCTGATTGAATTAGGATTATTTTCTGTGATTCTAAATGGTCTTAAAGAAAATGGTGAAAGTTCTGCTACTAAGTCTACTGAGACACATACTAGCAAAGACACTACTAAAGACACTAGTGACAAAACTGATGACCTTGGCTTTGATAAAGATATTCTTTGTCATGGTAGAATTTTGAGTGCTTTATCTGATAGTATTTATCGAATTTTTTCACATACCAAACTGCACTTGAATTGTGGAATGCACTTGATTGTCGTTATGGTACTGCTAAAAAAGGTCTCAAACGTGTGTCTATTGATGATTGGTTAGATTTTCAAATGGTTGATACTAAAAGTGTTTCTGACCAACTGATTGAATTTGAGAACCTTATTTATGATATGAAAGCAAAAGGGGCTCGAACAAAGTGATTAAATTACTATGTGTCTTCTTTGATTAAAAATTGCCACCATCTTGGTCCGATTTTGCTAGAGGTCTTAAGCATAAGCCTGGAAATTTTTCTCCTAAAGAATTATTTGTTGCTTTGAGAATTGAGGATAGACATCGTTCTTCCCAACAGTCCAAAAAACCTGTTTTTCAAGCCAAGGCTTTAATTGTTGTAAATCCTCACAAACCAAAGCCTAAATTTTTCAAGAAAACTGGACCAAAAGAGGCTAATGGCGGATTTGGTAACAATAAATTCAATTACAATATGCCAAAAGATAAAATTGGGAGTACAGTTCAATGTTGGAGTCCGTGGGAGGACTAATCATATTGCCAAGAATTGTTTTCACCGCCCTGGCGAATAATCGGTCCAAACCCCGCCGACTTCTAAACCACAAGCTAATGTGGTGACCGGGGGAGCCGTCTCGATTCCCAAGCTAACATGTATTTTGTTAGTAACCCGTAGTTAAATACTGTTTTTAACTAAAATGATTGGTGGATAGACTGGGGCTAATGTTCATGTGTGTGCACCGATAAAAATTATTTTTATCATATCGGGTAGTATCGACAAGAATCGTAAGCATGGGGAATGGGAGTGTGGCTCGAGTCCTAGGAAGGCCAAGTCCATTAACTTTGTCGCCTGGAAAATCTTGTCTCTAGATGGTGTTTGTCATATTCCAGATACTAGGAAAAATTTGATTAGTGCGTCTTTATTAGTTAGGAATGGTTATAAAGTTGTTTTTGAGTCCAATAAAGTTGTAATTTCTAGACATGGTCAGTTTGTTGGTAAAGGTTTTATGTTGGATGGTTTATTTCGTTTAAGTGTAATGCCTTCTTCTAGTAATGAAAATTTGAATTCTTCTTTATCTATTGTAAATGTTGAATGTTGTGATACTTGGCATAATAGGTGTGGTCATGTGAATTCTGGAACAGTAAAAAGAATGATGCATTTAGATCTTATTCCCAAGTCTTCTATTAATGTGAAAGAAAAATGTGAAATTTGTGTGCAAGCTAAGCAACCTAGAAAACTGCATAAATCGGTAGAAAAAGAAACCATGTTGCTTGGATTAATTCATAGTGACATTTGTGATAGCAATCATGTCCTCGACTCGTGGTGGTAATCAATATTCCATTACCTTTATTGACGACTTTTCAAAATATTGTTATGTTTATTTGATTAATGCAAAGAGTAATTTATTTGATAAGTTTAAAGAATATAAAGTCAAGTTGAAAATCGGCTTGAAAAGAAAATAAAATTCTTCGCTCCGATAGGGGTGGTGAATATGCTTCGATGAAATGACTGATTTTTGTAAATTGCATGGTATTGTGCATGAAGTGACACCTTCTTATTCTCCCCAATCTAATGGTGTGGCGAAAGAAAAAATAGGACTTTACTTGATATGGTGAATGCAATGCTTCTTAGTTCGGTTTGCCTAAAACTTGTTGGGGTGAAGCTTTTATTCTCGCTTGTTTGATTTCTTAATAGAGTTCCTTATAAAATTCTGACAAAAACTCCTTATGAGTTATTCAAGAATAAAAACTCACTCTTAAATTTTTAAAAGTGTGGGGGTTGTTAGATAAATGTTTTTATCAAGATTTTGATGATTTTGTTTAAATGAGTTTTTATACCAAAACAATGTTTATAAATATTGTCCAAATACTCCCAATTGATTTAAAATCTTTTTACTAATTTTTCTTAGTATTTATTCAAGTTTATTTTCGACTAAAATATTGGACAACACTTTTGATGATTTTGTGTTAATGCGTTTTTACATCAAAACGATATTTCTAATGTTGTCCAAATACTCCCGATCGGTTTAAAATTTTTTTACTAATTTTTTGGAGTATTTTTTGAAGTTTATTTTTAACTAAAATAGAACGACATTTCAAGTTGGAGGTCGACCGGTCGAGAAAACGGTCGATCGGTACCAAGAACGCACAAAATGAAATGTGAAAGCATTTTTGTGAAAAATGAGAGGGGCGACGGTCCGGGGATTTTGACCGTCGGACCCCGACCCTTCTCGAACCTCGCACCGGATCGCACTATTTTTCTCTAACGTTCGAAATTTTCTATAGAGCGACCGGTCGCGGTCTGTGTAATCTTTTGACAGTAAAATTTGTACCGTTGGACATCCTTATCAGCAAGATTTGCTTTATAATTTTGTACATTATTTCTACATCTTGTGATCTTCTTTTTGTAGACAAAAGTGAAGAAGGAGGAGCCTATGTTTGTGAAGACTCTCCTATAAATAGAAGATGATTTGAAGACACAAGAAAAAAAGAACAACACAAGCAAATACACAACAAGAAATCTGCAAATTTCTAAGCTTTCATATTCAACACTCTTGTTGTATTTATAGCCTAAGTATTTCACTTTCACATCTTGAGGTCTAGGCATGATTCTTGATTACACTTGCACTCAAAATTGTATTGTTCATTATAGAGTTGTAATCTTGAATTTTTGGGTTCATCATTCAACACAAGATATCCTTGTGAGTGTTCTTGTGGTAAGAACACACTTGGGTGATCTAGGTGTTAGGTGTAAGAAGATTGTGGTAATCTTCTTATAAAAGAGTTTGGTGCTCTTTGAGGTGTTGAAGAATTTGGTATTCTTCAAGGTTGAAGATTGTGGTAATCTTCACAAGGTGCCGTAGAAGATTGTGGTAATCTTCAAGGGAGATTGAGGTCATCTCCAAAGAGGTGTTGTAAGGTGATGTTGTATTAATTGTGGTAATTAATAAAATCTTTTTCTTTTTGAAATCCATCCCGAGATACTTTGGTGGTAGAGGACTAGGCCCTAGGTGGGTTGGACCTCTATAAATCGAGGCGTGTTGTTTAATTTCCGCACCTTTATTCTTGTCTTTTTGTTTGAACATTCAAAAAGAGGGCTAATTATGAAAAATCGGCATAATCTATTCACCCCTCTAGATTATCGTAGCCACTTGGACTAACAAGTGGTATCGAGCCAAACTCTTTGGCTAGCTCGTTTCGAATAAAGAGGAAAGATCCATGGCTATGAACGAGAGCTATCTACCAACCGGGCGCATCATTCAATAGACCGCCTCTTTTTGACTCCAACAATTATGCATTTTGGAAAGATAGAATGGAATGCTTCTTACAAGGTTGCGGATTTGATATTTGGGACACGGTTATAAATGGAGTATCCATCCCGATGAAGAAAAAGGAAGACGGCACCCAAATTCCCAAAGCCCTCAAGGATTATGATGATGAAGACAAGAAAATATTCTCCTTAAATGGTAAAGCTCTTAACATTCTTCATTGTTCTCTTACCGACATTTAGAGTATAATCGAATAAGAGGTATTCGATCCGCTCATGATGTGTGGGAAAAATTAGAAAATATCTATGAAGGCACCAAGAAAGTTAAACAAGCTAGAAAAACAATGCTTGTTAAAGATTTTGAAAATTTCACAATGCTCGAGGTGAAGGGATTTCAAAAATGGTTGAAAGGCTCGATAACATTGTAAATTCTTTGTGGGCACTCGGAAAAGTGATTTCGGAAGAAGACAAAGTTACCAAAGTTTTAAATGTTCTTCCTAAGGTTATTGGTCCGAAAAGGTGACGGCTATCATGGAAGCTCAAAATTTAGAAACTCTAAATTTTGATGAGCTTATTGGAAATCTTATCATCTATGAAGCATATGCAAATGAAAAGAGTAATTCAAAAGCATCCACCTCTCAACCGGATTTTACAACAACTTGGGATGAGCTTCCTACAACTTCCCACTACGATGAAAACGAAAGATGTCTTATGGGCTTGAAGAAGAAAACAAGGTAAGTTCTAAACCTTCTACTTCCTATGATAATAAATTACACAATGATTATAGTGATTTGCAAAGTGATTTTGATGAACTTCAAAATGAATTCCAAAGCTTGCTTGGTAAATGCAAAAATTTGAAAAAGGAATTCAATGTTTTTAAAAATGATAAGGATAGTCTATTTACCTCCTATGAATCACTATCATGTGCTCACACCACCACTCTTGATAAGGTTAGAAACATTGAAAAAGAAAATAGTACTCTTGTTGAGGATATTAATTGCATGAAAAAGGATTTATCAAAATTCAACTTGAGTACCATAAAATGTCCATATTGTTGATATTCATAATTGTGATAAAGGACTTGATCATAAGCCAAATGTTGTTAATCATATGAAAAATAATCAAGTCTCTAAGCATGTTGGTCATTACACGTCTAGAATTATTACATGCTTTTATTGTGGTAAAAAGGGTCATACGGTTAATACTTGTCGGGCTAGAAATAGCTCTAATTATTGTTGGAGACCTAAAAGTCTCAAAGATAATCCCAAAGGACCCAAACACTTGAGGGTACCACAAAACAATGTCATATTAGATACTCGGCGGAATAATATTCCAGGAAAATTCATGACGCTTGGAGACATCAAATGACCATCTCATTCAATCAAAGGAGAAGACATCACCACAATGAATTTCCAAGAGAAAGACATTATCAACAATGGGAAGGACATAATCCTTGGAAATGGAGCAATCTGGAGAAGCTATCATCTACAAGATGATTTTCAAAGGGGAAGATACCATCAACAACGGAAAGACACAACCCATGGAAATGGTGTAATTGGTAAATCAGTATCTCCTCATTTAAATATGCATTTTATTGTTATTATGCATGTTTTTAATTGTGCCTAATTTTTCAAAATGAGTTTTCAAAAATTTATTTTTAAGATTAAGGTCACAATATATTTGTGTGTTCTTAAAATATTTTTGAAAAGAGGACCTTGCATGTTATTTTTAAAACTCTTGTGCATTTACTTAGACTAAAGTTTTATAATTTCCTATGGATGCTTATGGCATAATCATACTTGTGACACATATTGTTTTTATCCTATACTTGTATCATGTTGTTTTGTGCACAACTTGTTTAAGAATTGTGTAGGATTTATATCTCTTATTCATTGGCTATCTTCTCATAATCCATCAAGAAATGATTAAGATATCGAAGTACGCTCACTATTGTTATTCATCTCATAGACTCGATATACTTTTGCCATATGCTTATGTGCTTGCTTTTCAAGATATTTCAAAATATCTCATACAAGTGCCATTAAGAGGATTTTTCGATTTTTTTGGCACTATTCAAAAATCTTGTTTTATCCGAGTATTGTAAATGATTATAATTTGTTTTGATAAAAACATTTGATTTTCATCCTTATGTCAAAATTATGCATTTGATTGCTCATATTCATTCTTGTCAAAACTATTGTTCAAATGCTTCTTTTAAATGAGGTCTCAACTACATGCTCTTGAATTTGTTAAATTTTAAAAGAGACCTTATATAGCTTTCTATAAGCCTATTTGAACTTACATGTCTTATTGAACTCTTGATGATTTGTTTGAAAGCATAGTATGTGTTACTTGTCATTGTGTCTCTATTATTCGATATTCCTATGCTCTTGTGCAAGATATCTTGTTAAGATTTTGCAGAAATTTTTGATATCTTGGAACAAGTTTGATGACCAAGGAGAGGTTAGTAGCTCAAAGGTAATGTCAAGAAGAAGGTATTGATTTTGATGAAACATTTGCACCGTAGCATGTTTTTGAAGCTATTCGCATTCTACTTGCCCATTCTTGTTTTTAAGAAAATTTCAAGCTTTACCAAATGAATGTTAAATCCAATTTTCTAAATGGTTTTATTCAAGTAGAAGTCTATGTAAAACAACCGAGGTTTGAAAAAAATGTCTAGGCCAAATGATTGTTATAAAAGGCCTTGTTTGGTTTAAAACATGCACCCCGTGTATGGTATGATAGACTTAGATATTTTCTTTTGCAAAATGATTTTACAAGAGGTAAAGTTGAAACTACTCTCTTTGTTTAAAAAAAAAAGGGCAAGATTGCTTATTAGTGCAAATTTAAGTTGATTTGGTGCTACTAATGAATTTTTATACAAGATGTTTTCTAAGTTGATGCAAGGTGTATTTAAGATGATCATGATGGGGAGTTCAATTTCTTCCTTGAACTTCAAGATAAACAATGCCATGAAGGTGGTTATATTTCACAACCAAAGCATACACAAGAACCTTTGAAGAAGTTAGGAAGAAGGAAGAACAATCTCTATTCCTATGGCAACAATATAAAGATGGACAAAAGTTGAGAAAGGAATATTGGTTAACAATCAAATTCGAGGTATGTTTATTACTCTTTTAGACTCGACATTTTCTATGCCTTATGTCTATATGCTCGACTTCAAAACTATCCCAACGAATCTCATTAAAGTGCCGTTAAAAAGAAATTTTCAAATATTTGAAAGACACTTTCTCTTGTAGCTTGTTTATCCAAGGTTTTAAACGTTCATATTTTCTCGGGATAACAAGTCCGGTGCTTACAATTTCTCAAAATATGGTTCGTCATAATCAAACTAATCACATTGAGATTCGATATTTTTTAAAGGATTGTATTTCTAAAAACGAAAAATTGAGATGTGTTTAATTCCGTCTCAAGGACAACTCGCGGACTTTTGTTTTCAACCATTTACCGCCGAGTCTTTTACCTCATTTAGAGCTTGATTATGACATAATGTATATTGAATGAGGTCTACGTTTGCAATTTGCATGTTTTTAAAACTTAGGGGTGAAAAATCGGATTTTTGGTGCAAAATTCGGACAGAAACAAAACTGGTGTTCAGGCACCGGTCGACAGAGAGGTCGACCGATTCGGCACACCGGTCTCCTACCCGTCGATCGGTCGCCTAAGCAATTTCAAGATAAAATTGCTTACCTCATCCTTCATTTCGTATTTTTGGTTGTTTTCTTCCAAAATCGAACCCCTTTGCATTTTTCACACACAATTCACTCAAAATAATTTTCTTCTTATAAAATCTATATTTTTTAGTTTATGTAACTTCTGTTTCATCCGACTTCTCCGATCAATTGGTAAGAATTTCTCTTTTTAATCTCAATTGGGTTGAACCCTTGAGAATGTACTTGTATCTTGCTATTTTGATGAAATTCTTGCATTAATATGTTGTATAGGATGATTGTTGATGGATGAATGTTGTTATATTGCAATTGGTGATGAAATTGTTTGGCTTAAACGAATTACAAAGGCAGTATATATCTCTTATTTTATTCGACGCACGCCAAGTGTTCGACAAAATATTTCTATGAAAAATTCATCACCTACGTGATTCTCTTGATTTGAAAAGTCTTATAAACATAGAGATCATGTTTTATCATTCAAATGAGCGTTTGCAAATCAAATGAGCAACTTTTCCCTTTTTATTTGGAATTTAAGCATAAATTTTCAATATGCTCGATAAAACGATTAAGTTAGCACTTTGATATAATTATATGATGTTTTATCGTACTAACATTCTTTTTGATGATTCCAAAGAGGAGAAACAGGAAAACGCTCATACGCTCAAAGAAGCGAAAATAAACTCGCAAGAAAAGCTATAAACTAGTGCTCTTAAAAGCCAAAAGATGTGAATAATAGTCCATGTGATGTATTATGGACTTTTATGCTTGACTAATGATGTCTTTGTAACAGGGGAGCTTTTAAGCTCATGAAATTCAAGCTTTTAGCTTGTAGTTATTTGCTTCTACTTATTTTTGTTATGCATGTTGATAGGGGAGCTTGTGCAAAAATATTTTGAAAAATATTTGCTCCTATCCTTGTATGTTTTACTTATGGTAAATCTTTCTTGTAATGGATTGATGCTTTAGACCGGAAAATATGTTTCATTTTTAAAATCGACTTTCTAAAATTGTTTTGGTTTGTAATCATCAAAAAGGGGGAGTTTGTTAGATAAATGTTTTTATCAAGATTTTGATGATTTTGTTTAAATGAGTTTTTATACCAATACAATATTTATAAATGTTGTCCAAATACTCCCAACTGATTTTTTTTTTTTTAGCAAAATAACACCCGGAGGTGGGGGATTGAGGCGTGATCCCCTACCGTATATCAAATAATCAAAATGTCATACAATGTCATGCCCGTCAAGGCGGGAGAAAATCAAAGAACAAATAACCTATCACTACGATATCTAGAAAGACTATCATAGAGAGAAATCTAAAGAAAAAAAGGAGAACCAATGATCTGTGAAAATCAAGCTCGGATATCCCACCGTCCATCCGAATGAGCACAAGAAGGTGGTGAGAAGTCGTGCCCTCATCAACAATGTGATCGCCAAGAGCGTGACTCCCCCAACTCGCTAGGTGATCTGTTGGTCGATTCCCCTCTCTGTGTATGTGGGAAATCGAATCAAGGTCCTCAAAGATGTTCCGAATGCGAATCGGGGTATCTTGAACTGCCAAGAGCCAAGGCCACTGGGAGTGATCGTGGTGACCACCACCAATGCGTCCAACTTGATCCAAATCTAAAGAGAAAACTCGACGGGCATGCCGCGATCCTATCTCCGGCGCTAGTAGCTCAAAGCATGAAAGCTAGACACCGCCTGGAGAGAACAATGAAAAGCTAACATAAGTCTGCCCGAATGATCTCGAATCAATCCCCTCCGCCAAAGAATCAAGGTGTCTCGATCAAACGAACCATATGTGTTCGGCTTGATGATCGAGGAGACCGAGGGGCTCGCCAAATCACCAACCTAGGCCTACGTGAAACCCGTGGTGGAGCATTCCCCCAAAAACTCACAAGAGGGAGGCATCATCCAAAAACCGAAAGGCTCAAACGCCGACCGAAACAAGAATCCGAGATACCGCTCCACCTCGCCAAATAATGTGAGAAGCGAAAGGAATGTGTCGATGCTTGACACTATTCCTTTCCGTCCCGATAAAACCATAAAATCAAGCAGGGAACCAAGAAACTCAAGTGCCTCGTGTGTGATCCGTGTGTGCGATTCCTCCAAAATGAAAGGAACAATATCATATCGTGGTGTGTGGAAGTGTAGTGTCAAACCAAGGAAGAAAGTGATTCCACACGGACCGAACAATATCATTCATCAAAAAGAGGTGAGGGATAGATTCGACTGAGGAGATGAATGTGGATTATTCAAGCAACACCAACAATGTGAGCCAAGGGAAGTGCCACGTGCCTAAAGCTTGATATCCACAGGAAGACGATTACGAAGGAGACGCCAAAGGAAAATAGAGATAGTAGGAATAAGAGCATCGTTCCAAATGGCACCATCTGAAGGTTCTCGAGCATTTCTACCCCGAGAGAATCCCAAGAAGACATAGAGAACCCACCATGAGAGGTAAACATCCACCGCATGATATCCTCTTACCCTGAAATCGGAACCCCGATATATCCTCAATGAGACTCTCGGGAAGCCCACATCCGGAGACCAAGACCGATACAATCTATCTCTATCCCATATACCATCGCGAATGAAACAATCAACCGTCATATGACCCAACGACCGATCCAAACAATGATCTCGCAAGTGGCCTATGCCCAAACCAAATATCATCCTTAAACCGACACGGCTACCACCGCCAATAGACCAAAAAATCCGCTCCTGGGCTCAAATACCGATCCGCCTCAAGCGCCTCCACCGATGACTATGATTATGTGTTACAGAGGCTCTACAGGAGACCGAAGCCCATTGTAACAAGATTTGCCGATCAAGAATTGAGCCCACAACGAATGGCCCTCGTGTAACCTCCACCACAACTTGTAATCAAGGCGTCGGAATATCCGAAAGTCGATGCAACCCCCCCCACCCTCGAGAAATAGGATGGCGGATAATATCCCAATCGATCCAATGAGTCTTCTTCTCCCCGCATAGGATCCCCAGAAGAATCTAGCCATGATCTGCTCCAATCGCCGAGAATCTGTCTTTGGCGGCATGACTGAAGAATATGCAATGGGGTGGCCATTAGCGTGTTCCGAATAAGAGCGAGCCTACCACCAAAGGAGAGATGTCGATCGACCACACCCAAAGAACTCTATCCAACATCCTCTCAATCACCGGGAGGAAGAGCTCTTTCGTCATTCGCCCCTTGAACAAAGGGACACCCAAATAAGTCATCGGCAAGTCATCGCGAACAAAACCTCCACCATGAACCATGTGCTCCCGATCGTCAATGTAACGTGGGGCCGAAAAGAATCTACTCTTCCGACACCGACCACCGCCAAAAGTAGCGAGAATAGTGCTCCGGAAAGTGCCTAAATGTGACGAGGACATCGTCGACGCCCTAGTGATAATAACAACATCATCAAAGATAGGCCAAATGAGTCACCGAAAACCCCATCGCGTCCGATAAATCATATCCGGTGTCGTCTAATAATGGAATCCAATCCCTGGGATAAATACTCCACCGCGTAACAAACAAGGCAGAGATAGAGGATCCCCCCGCCGAGTCCCCCGAGTCGAAGGAAAATATCCGGAAGGGATACCATTAATGTAAACGAGAGAAGCGCGATGCTCAATACAATACCGCCAACCATATCAATCCACCGAACGGGGAAGCCCAAGTGAATCATAGTTGTATACAAGAAATCCCATTGCACCCTATCATAAGCTTTAGCCATATCCACTTCATCACCACATTAGGAATCTCCGTGGCTAAGCGATATCATGGATAAGCTCTGCGCGAGCAAACCGTTATCCGAGATGACACAACCGGTGTGAAACCACTGATTCGGCGACACAATCAAAGGTAGAATCGAGACCAACCGCGCATTCATAATCTTAGAGATAATCTTATTCGTCACGTTGCACAGGCTAATCGGCCGAAACTCAGTCCACTTCCGAGGGTGAGGAACCTTCGGGATGAGAACTATAGATGTAGCCGTGAACGTGGACGGCATGAGATTACCCGAGAAAAAGTCAACCGCCACATTCTCAACATCCGATCGACAAAATGCCAACAAAGGTCTTTGAAAGAACAAAGATGAGAATCCATCGCCCCGAAACGCTAGACGGATCAATCCCAAACACCGCATCGCGAACCTCCTGAGCCGCGGCATAACACAAAGTCCATCAAGATCAACGTAATCGGGAGCGGGAAAGAACTCATCTACAGGGGGAGTCAGATACTCCAAGTCAGAAGTCAATAAGGACTGAAAGAACTGAACTGCCGACTTCCGAATCTCAGAATCCTGTGTGATCACCACTCCATCATCGTCAATCGAGTGAATTCTAGCGCGACACCGCTTCTGCTTAACAAATCCGTGGAAAAACTTAGTGTTGCGCTCCCCTCGATTGCCTACTTAATCGAGCTTTTTGGCGCCAAAATCCTCCTCCATTTTCAAACGTAGCTCGTACTCGGCCACACAACGATGAAGCTCACCGATGAGTCGGAGACGGATCACTATCATATACAAATGAGCCATCAAACCGCCTCATCACCAATCTAACCCGATCAAAAACATTACCAAACGCCTGGTGATTCCAAATATTGAGTCTGCGCTTGACCCTATTCAACTTGTGTTGCAAGCTCCTCATTCCAAAACAACCAAATGGGATGCCCCATGCTTCCTTGACAACCTGCAAAAAGTATGGTGACGTATCCACATATCTTTGAAATTGGAAAGAAGAATGAGGCACATGAGGTACAAACCGACAAGATATGAGTAAAGGAGCATGATCGGAGCGAACACGAGATAAATGCATAACAATAGAAGAAGTAAACACATCAGCCCGGTGTTCATTATACAAAGCCCTATCAAGTCTCTCCTCCTGCCCACCTCTAGCCCACGTAAAGATAGGTCCTCACACCCCCGCATCAACTAATTCACATTCCGCAATCATATAGGCAAAATCAAGCATCTCATCCGACCTATCAAATGATACTACCAAACCTCTCGTGATCATGCAAAAATGTTAAAGTCACCACTAACAAGCCAGGGTAACCCCTCCATACTAATCGCAATCTCACGCAAGGTATCCCACAAAACATATCTAGCTACTCTATCACATTTAGCATACACAAAAGTCAAATAAATAGGCTGAGGTAACAAAGCATATGTCAACCTACAATGTAAAAGTTGTGCATGATCAACAAGAATGTCAAAATGTAAATGAGCGTGAGATATAATCCAGATATGATTAGAACAATTAGATAATCCATCATGAAAGCCAAATCTCGACAATAGAAATTAAACTCGTGCAAAGTCATAGGTTCTAAAAGCGCAACAAAAGGCAATTTATGACGAAATTAACGCATGCAAATGACGTTGGCTACCCGATTAGCGATACCCCTCACGTTCCACGTTAAGAATTTAATCGACATAATTAACAATTAGAATGAGAAGAGGATTTAGAAACACCTGATCGATTTTGTTGTCGTTGGCTCCCTCCTTTAGCTAAAAGAGTGTGAGCGAGCTTCCTCGATTTAACTCTTTTTTTGGTGACTTGAGAAATTTATCCGCCCCACCTTTTCTAATTGTTTTGATTTTTCAAATTATTGAGACTGTTTGAACGACTAATATTTTTCTCAAAAATTTTTGCAATTTTGGATCATTCGAGCCAAGCACATCCAATTTGCCAATTTCTCCTTGCGATCAACAAATGAAGCGTCATCATGCTGCTATTCGAAATCAGTTGTTATTGGGCCATCAACAGATTTGACTTCAATGGGGCTGTATGTGTGGGCGTCAGAATTAAATGGGCCATCAACAGATAGGACATGAGACGACAAGATCAAGAGGGTGGGGCTCAAAAGATAATTGTTGGATGAGTTTGAAGTTGGTTGGGCCTCTTGAATAGATATTGGGCTTAGAGCACATGTTTTGGACCAATCCTTCCCATTATCAAAAGAGACCGCCTTGATGCCGTGAGTTGTGGGACGATTGGGCCAAAGAAATCGGCAGTGGACACGTTTGGGTGATCTGCGGTGGGCGTGCGTGAAGCGGGCTGATCAAGTAGCATGGCCCATTGGAATTTGTTGGCTCGAATTGGGTGATAGAGGGGACAAAAAAACATCCGGGCCCACAGAGCATGTGGCCGCTTCACGTGAAGATGAGAGGTGTAAGGGCCATTTTTATTGTAATTATCAAAAGCAAAAGTTTGCTGAGCATCTTTCACTTTTATGTCATGGAAAGACATGGCCGTGGGCCCATCAAGTTCACATTTCCTTGAATTGTTTGTTGGCCAATGTAATCCTCCACAAAAGCGGCATGTTTCGAATGATGTGGGATAAGAATATTAGTGATGGGGCCACCATTATTGTCTTTGATCACGCATGCTTCCAAATCCATCCAATGAGCGCCCCATTGATCAAGTTGTCGTCCACTTTTTCGCCGCACGGAGAAATATTTTGCCCAATGTATTCCCCAAACTCGAATGCGTACGGGGCTAGTAGGAATAAAATCCATTAAATTGGAATAATGTGTATATTTATTTTTTTCAACAAGAGACAAGATTGGAAGAGAGTGAGTGGGACACATAGGAGATCCTATAACTTTAGAGGAATAAAGGCTCCACTTTCAAGGCCAATCAACGCACGCTCCTCACAAATTGTCCAAATTAGAAAATAGAATATTAGATCCCCATTCCTTCTTGTCCTTATTGTGCTTGATTGCATTCTCAACGGCCAAGTTGCTTTTTTTATTAGCGAGAATCGTAATTTTGGAATTGCATTTTTCGAGACCGACCTCCAGGCATGAGTTGTCGCCCATGCTATAAGGAATATTTCTACTTTCCACGTTATCTTTTTTTGCGTCCCCAAAATTAAACAATCGCCATGTCGCTGACGAATCTTTTTCACAAAATTAGGGTCAAATTAATCGTCCAATCAGAATCCAAAGCATTATCTGGACCGCGATTAAGTGTGACAAGGTATCCAATGGCTCAAAATCACCATTTTCCAAAATCGAAACCGATTAGAACTTGATCCTTCGGTTGAGTGATTGTCATCAAAGTAAGTATGTTTCGAATTTTAGCTAAGTGCAAAACATCCTTGGAGACCAACCCTGTTTCTCTTGGCCCTTTTTTTTAACCTTAATCCATTCTCGGAGGTTTTTTTCTGTTAGGTTAACACCCCTAGTAGGATTAGGGTTTTCTGCCTTGGGAAACTGAATATTATCCACAGTATCCCTAGATTTCTCCATATTACGATATGACCCCTTCAAGTCGTGACCTTCTGGAGCTGCTATGGGTATCAAACGCCTAACAGGTGGTGGTGGGCGAGTTTTGTTGCCGTTCATGTAACAACCCTCAATAAAGTGTCCAATATGCTTAAAATGATTACAGTAGTCCAGAATACGTTCATAAATAATCTTTTGAGCGTGTATGGTATCATCGAACTCCAAAATAATCTCTTGATTCTCTCTTTCAATAAATCCATTCTACGCAAACCCTAGCCAAAGAAAGACGGGAACGAGCTGCTGTCATGGAGTCCACTTGAAGAGGTGTGCCAATAATTTTGCTGATAGCAAATAAAGCATTATGATCAAAAAAATGAATAGGCAAATTCGGGAGACGAATCCAAACAGCGCAAGAGGTGCTTCCAATTTCGGGTTAAACGCGGCGTCCGCTTGAAGACACGATCGGGCGATCCCAACGACCAAAGAGTACCCATCCATAACTTATTAAAATCCTCTTCAAGTCGTAATTTGATGATAATATGTGAAGGATTAGCAAAGCTCCGGGAGAAAGTCCCCTTCAAATTCAACGCGGCAAACCCGAATCAATTCCTTTGGGGTGAGGGATCGCGAAGGAAAATTTTCCAATTAAGGTGAGTTTCCAGATGCTTTGCAAGACGATCATTCTCCGAGGAAGAAAACCCGAGGACCTGTTTGCCATCTCTAACTGATGGGTGCCAATCGAACGACTTTCTTTGGTATTCCTGACAGACAGAACTCAAATCCGCCATTAATGGCGGTGAAAGCCGAACATAGTAGAAGAAGACAAAAAACAACAAAACACGGTGAGAAAAATAAAAAACGAGAAGAAAAAATAAGAGAAAAAACTAAAAAGAATCTAAAACTCCCTCCGATTGAAAAAATGCTTGAACAATCCGTGTATTTAAGAATTCTAAATTCATCTTGTCGTATATACATATATAAAACTTAATTATACTCCCAATTAATTTAAAATATTTTTACTAATTTTTTGGAGTATTTATTCAAGTTTATTTTCGATTAAAATATTGGACAACACTTTTGATGATTTTGTGTTAATGCGTTTTTACATCAAAATGATATTTCTAATGTTGTCCAAATACTCCCGATCGGTTTAAAATATTTTTACTAATTTTTCGAGTATTTTTTGAAGTTTATTTTTGACTAAAATCAAACAACATTTCAAGTTGGAGGTCGACCGGTCGAGCAAATGGTCGACCGCAGACACGAAGAACGCACAAAATGAAACAGAGCATTTACGTGAAAAAAATGAGGAGGCGCGACCGGTCCAGGGTGAGACGACTAATCGGACCCCTCTCCGACCGGTCGAACCCCTCTCCAACCTGTACCGATCGCACTATTTTTCTCTAACGCTCAAATTTTCTATAGAGCGACCGGTCACGTTGTGTAATCTTTTGACAAAGAAAAAATTTGTACCGTTGGACATCTTTATCGGCAAGATTTGCTTTATAATTTTGTACATTATTTCTACATCTTGTGATCTTCTTTTTGTAGACAAAAGTGAAGAAGGAGGAGCCTATGTTTGTGAAGACTCTCCTAAAATAGAAGATGGTTTGAAGACACAAGAAAAAAAAAAACACAAGCAAATACACAACAAGAAATCAAAAATTTCTAAGCTTTTATATTCAACACTCTTGTTGTGTTTATAGCCTAAGTATTTCACTTTCACATCTTGAGGTCTAGGTTTGATTCTTGATTACACTTGCACTCAAAATTGTATTGTTCATTATAGAGTTGTAATCTTGAATTTTTGGGTTCATCATTCAACACAAGATATCCTTGTGAGTGTTCTTGTGGTAAGAACACACTTGGGTGATCTAGGTGTTAGGTGCAAGAAGATTGTGGTAATCTTCTTATTGAAGAGTTTGGTGCTCTTTGAGGTGTTGAAGAATTTGGTATTCTTCAAGGTTGAAGATTGTGGTAATCTTCACAAGGTGCCGTAGAAGATTGTCTTTAATCTTGAGGAGATTGAGGTAATCTCCAAAGAGGTGTTGTAAGGTGATGTTGTATTAATTGTGGTAATTAATAAAATCCTTTTTCTTTTTGAAATCCATCCCGGAGATACTGGGGTGGTAGAGGACTAGGCCCTAGGTGGGTTGAACCTCTATAAATCGAGGCGTGTTGTTTAATTTCCGCACCTTTATTCTTGTCTTTGTTTGATCATTCGAAAAGAGGACTAATTACTTAAAAATCGGCATAATCTATTCACCCCCTACAGATTATCGTAGCCACTGGACTAATAGGGTGTCTAGTCAAGGTTAATATTCCTATTGTTAAGAAAAGAAAAATAGGCCCCAAAACTATTGATTGTGTTTTTGTTGGCTATTCTTGAAATAGTCCTACTTATAGATTTTTAGTGTTTAATTAAGTTCTGAAATTGCCAATAATATTATTATTGAATCTAGAGATGTTGTATTTTTGAAAATATTTTTCCTATGAAAGATAAATTATCAGTCTGTTGGTGCATGTTCTAGTTCTAATGTTAATGATCCTTCTCCTCTTGTTTTTAATGAGGAGTCTGTGAGTCTAGGAGGAGTAAAAGGAGTAGAAAAGCTAAAAATTTTGGTGATGATTTTTATACTTTTTTACTTGAAGATGACCCTAAAACCTATAATGATGCTATGTTGTCCTTAGATGCTCCTTTTTGGAAGGAAGTAGTTAATGATGAAATGAACTCCCTTATGATTAATAAAACTTGGGTTTAATGGACTTACCATCTGGTTGTAAACCAATTGGATGTAAATGGATTTTTAAGAAAAAGTTGAGGATTGATGGCTCTATAGAAAAATACAAGGCCAGGCTAGTTATTAAGGGTTTTGAGCAAAAACCTGGCATTGACTTTTTGGACACTTACTCGCCTGTTTCTAAAATCACTACCATTAGAATGTTGATTGCAATTGCCTCTGTTTATAAATTGGATATTCATCAAATGGACGTAAAAACTGCATTTTTAAATGGTGATTTGGAGGAGGAAATTTATATGAACCAACCGGAAGGCTTTGTTGTGGCTTCGTGAGGAAAAGAAAGTATGTAAGCTTGTTAAATCTCTTTATGGATTAAAACAGGCTCCAATGCAGTGGCATGAAAAATTTGATAGTGTTGTAATTTCTAATGGTTTTTATATTAATAAAGGTGATAAGTGTGTTTATATAAAAGTTGTCGATGACACTTATGTAATTTTGTGCTTGTATGTTGATGATATTTTAATTTTTGGTAGCAATATTAATGTTATTAATGATACCAAAACATTATTGTCTAATCATTTTGATATGAAAGACCTTGCCTGTTGATGTTATTTTAGGGATAAAGATAATTAGAAATGGTGATCCTATCTCTTTGTCACAATCTCATTATATTGAAAAATTGTTGAATAAATTTAATTATTCCAGTGTGAATCCAGTTTCTACTCCTTATGACCCAACTGTTAAAGTTGAGAAAAAATAAAGGTGCTAGTGTTTCTCAACATAAATATTCTCAAATTATTGGATCTTTGTTGCATTTAATGAATCATACTAGACCGGACATTGCGTATGATATTGGTAGATTAGCAAGATACACACGTAGTCCTAATACTTCCCACTGGGATGCGTTGGAAAGATTGTTTAAATATTTAAAAGGGACTATTAATTATGCTATTAACTTCACAGGTTTTCCTGATGTTCTAGAAGGTTATAGTGATGCAAATTGGATCACTGATTCAGAGGAAACAAAATCAACTATTGGATATGTATTTACACTGGCAGGTGGAGCAATATCATGGAAGTCTGCTAATCAGTCTGTAATATCTCGATCGACTATGGAGGCTGAGTTAATTGCCTTAGATGCCGCGTGCTTTGCACTCGAGTGAATGGCTTAAAAGTTTTTTAAATGATATTCTTTATTGCATAAGCCAATTCCTCCTATTTCTTTACATTGTGATAAATCAAGTTGCTATTGCTAGAGCTAAAAGCAAAAATATAATGAGAAAAGAAGGCATTTGACTGTGAGACATAAATCTAATAGACATCTAATTTCTCATGGTGTTATTTCTTTGGATTTCACAGTCTGAAAATAATATTGCGGATCCGCTCACAAAGGGACCATGCGTCGTCAAGTTTTACAATCATCGAGGGAATGAGATTGGAGCCTATTAATTAAGTCACCGCAGCGGAAACCCGTCTTCGGAGGTATGGAGATCCCATGAACGAAGTTCAACGGGTATAAACGAATCGTAAAGGGTGGCTTGGAAGAGCACAATATTTTAATAAATTATTTATTTTTGCGAAATTTTTCGAGTCCCATTCCTATGTCTTTGTTTAGTGCTCTTTATGTGACGTTTGAGGTTGAGTATATCTCTTAATGAATCCAAAGGCATAATTTTGCGGGGTGGTTGGTCACAAGTCACCTTGGATGATTCACCTAAATGGTGGTGGGGTCGCCACCGTGAGGGTGTAGGCTACTCTCTAATGACGTTAATGATACAAGATTCTGCAAGATGACCGGGAAAGCGCACCACCGATAGAACTACAATGTTTACTCATATCGTGGTGTGTGATGTGTTGCCATCTAGCCACAAGGACTTAGATCAAGACATTCATGTCTCTACTGTCCTATAGGTGGTAGTGCATTCACACTAAGTGAGGTTCAAACCTGGAAGGTACCTACACCTATTACATGGTATTATATGCTCATTTCAATGTTCAAAATATATTTTCGAGTTCTAAATCAAGTGAGGGATTGTTGGATAATATTTTTATTTGTTGATTTAAAACTAAAAATCCTATTCTTAAGCCACTAACGACTACATCATACCCACCTTCCCACGTTTTTTGCTAGTGGAGGAAATGGGCTTTTCATTATAAAAAAAAAAAAAAATGCATGAGGTTTTTTGTCTTTGATAAGATTTTTGCTCTTCCACTTATATATATAAGTCGTTATATACTCAACGATCCATCCATCTTTGAATACTCAATTACTCACACTTATAACTTTTCTCTGTTCTACAAAAACATACACACGTCTCATCGCTTCTTTCATTTTACATACATACTTGCCCAGTGTTCTAAAAATCCCCTAGCGGCGCTGCGGGGGGCTAGCGCTAGCGGCCACCGAGCGCCGGGATTTTTGCCTAGGCGACCAGCCCAGGCGGTCAGTCTGGCGGCGCCAGGCGGCTAGCGCCTCCTAGGCGGGCTAGCGGGCCTAGGCGGTCTAGGCGCCCTATATGTTTTTTTTTTTTTTTCCAAATGCTAGCAAAACGACTCCAACTAGTGAAAGTAGCACCAAGAACTCCAAAATTCAGTTTAAGTGAAATTGAATATATATAATTTTCTTAATAAAAAAAATGAAACAAAATTTTAGGGTCCGAAAATCTTTCCATTGATAATTTGATATTATATAAATCAATGCAATATTTGTTAATGTATTGTATTTTAGATGATTTATAGTTTTATTAGATTATTGGTCTTTGAATTACTTTAAACTTTAAAGCTTAAATATTAGATATGTTCAAAAACAATTTAAATATCATTTATAGACTTTACAAATTATGTAGTATGGGAATTATTCATAAAATTGTATATATATTTAAGGCTCCGCCTAGTCCCCGCCTAGTCCCCGCCTAGGCCTTCTAGGCGCTAGGCCCCCGTCCGCCCGACTAGCGCCTAGCGCTTTTTAACACCGATCGCCCCACCAATGTTAATATCAACAAAATTTTTTATTTTACTCCGTTGATTTGAGCATCGAGTAAGCTAGTGGTTCGGGTCCTCTTGTCGCACTTAGACAACTAACGGGTTATCGAATCTTGGGAGAGGGACGTGTTATCAATAATTTACCATTGCGGTGGGGGCGTTTTCTCTAAAGAGAGCGCTACGGCGTCTTCGACCCGGACTATCCTAAACTTAACTCCTATTTAACTTTTTGGGTTGTTATTATTTTATTGTTGTTTGTTCCTAAATTAGTAGATTAATAATCCCTGTTGTTTGTGCTTAATTTTCCAACAGTTTGAACTTTGAACAAAATTGATTTGTGTACTTGAAATGTTCAATTCACCATTAAAATCTTAATTGTTGTACATAACCAACCTGAAAGTGTTGATACAAATGCAACAATAGTGATATATTGAAACCCATGTTGAAAATCATGAATAGCAGAGGCAGTAAAGATGCACCATTACATCCTGTGGCGAAATGCAGTTAAATGCTATCAGCAAATCACTTTTTCGGTACAACTGAGTACCACAACTGAGATAGTTACACTAACTGGTACTTCTAGTATGAAAATTAAAATAAATAGATTCCACGAAAATTGAACGGTGGTTCTTGAATGTTGTATTTAGCATATCTCCAGAAAAAAATTATATGATTATTAAATCGTTTTATTGTCCTACTACCTTCTAGTTCGTAAACCTATATCCGGATTTTAGACCTCAATAAAACCAGGTAAGGGGTCTATGGTGATTTTCAAAGTGAATGTATATCAGGAGTTTATTTTAATTCAAATGGGCTACTACCAAAAGCACAAAACAGTTAGCATTAAAATCATTATGTTGAAATCTTATAATTCTCAAAAGGGTTAATTACAAAAAGTATCCTTGAGGTTTAACCTAATTACAAAAAAACCCAGCTAACTTTCAAAATTACAAAAATATCCTTGAAATTTTAGTTTGTCTAACATTTACCCCCTTCATAACCAAAAAATATTTCAAATTCCCTCATGTTTATAAAAATGTTACAGTTTACCCTTAATTTTAACATTGAATCAAACCTCGCGGTACTTTTTGTAATTTTGAAAGTTATGTGGGTTTTTTTGTAATTAGGCCAAATCTCGAGGGGTACTTTTATAATTATCCCTTCTCAAAATTCTCCATCTTTCTACGTGGTGTACCATTTTCCTATGTCGCGGCCCTGGGGCGGTGCACGTGGTGCCGCCACATAGGGTCTCCCCGCCGGCAAGAGCCACGAATTTTATTTTATTTTTTCTACATGTATATATGTTGGATATATTACTCAAAGGTTTAGTTAAATTATAAATAAGTGACTTGGTATAGTGGTTGTGATGGTTTTTATGTTCCTTATGGACTTGAGTTCAAATCCCAGTAGAAGCAAGTCAACTTTCTTTTTTTTGCCTTTCTATCTAACTATTTGTTGTTCTTTTTTGCCTTTTTATGTAACTATATTTTTTCTTTTTGCAAAAAAACATAAGTGAAGGTTTTCTTTTTTCCCATTCTATGTAATTATTTTTTCTCCACCTATCTATCTATGTTTTTTAATCTAACTATATATTTTTCCTTTTGTAAAACCAAAAAATATAATTGAAGAATTGAAAGAGTAAGCCCACCTTTAAGTCATCATTCATTCCTTCATATTTGCCATTTTTTTCCTTTTGCAAAACCAAAACATAGAATTGAAGAATTTAAAAATGTAAGAAGATCAATTTTTCATAGCTACTTTATTAATTTTTTTTGTCTTTTTCTCTATAAATTATATTGAAAAATATTTTTTGTAATTTATTTTAATAAAACCAAAATGTAAAAGGTTGAGTATTGTATTTTTGTTATTATATATCTTATTTTTTAATGTTAAATCAATGAAATTTTATTTGTACCATTGATTTTATTATTTTTAATATTTTTATTTAAACACAAGGGCCCCGTTTTGTTAATTCGCTCCAGGCATAAAAACTTAGGACAGCCTGTCCTATGATATTCATAACTGCAATCATCCATTTGGGAACTCATGTTTATCTCTGTCTCCTTGAGGTACTCCTTCAGCAGTAGGAGGGGCTTATTCACAAGCCTCCTTGGGGTCTGCCTTCTTGTCTTTGGTCATTCACATCCAAATCTCTTGTTTTGGAATTAGTAGCTCTCGCTCTTGATCTAGTTTGCATCTGTTGAATATGGTGTTTGGTTTTTCTCAAAATCGGGCAGAAGGCATACACCCCTACACACCGAACAGATGTGTCCTCAAACCTCGTCGCGAAGTGCAAAATGCCCTTCTAAAGCGCCCAATGCAACGTGCGTGGGCTCCAGCTTGGACAATGCTCCACATTGTCCTTGATGCTCTTTGAGTTAGTTTAAAACTAGCCAAACTCAACTCGATCCACTAAGTCAGACACCATATAAGAAAACTTCACGATTCTCACAAATTCTATATAAACAACTATAAGTCAATCATGTGAAATGATTTTCATGTGGGGTGTGACTCTCCTCGCATTTTCTACCCTTTCATATTTCCATATAAAAGTGCATTTAAGTGGCTTATTTTATGCATTATTTTTCATTCACCGAAATTAGTTTTGAGAAATTCAAAATGTTAATTTCATCAACTCATGATGTAGATTGCGTTTATATCATTTATTATTCATTACAAAAAATCGTAGTTAAAGAGTTGAACTTTTAATGAGCAAATCTTAATTTTCTAGTTATTGATAACTAATCCCATCATTATTTGTGCCAAAAAAAAAAAATTCCCCTCATTATTAATTATAAAAGTTTGAGTTCCATATATTTCCCTCCAATTATAATTATAGTTTTCATTGTTAAAAAAAATCCCTTATATTAAATACAATTCCAACTCCACTTATATTTTCCCCAATCTCATTTGCAGGTTGCAGCGTTCCCACATCTCTCTCTAATCCTCCACTCTCTTGTCCTCTAACTGTCACCGATTAGAAGCCCGTCATCGGCGATGTCGTCCGTTGCTGTCACCGCTCATTGCCGCCACCCTTCGCCATCTCTTTCTCTCGCTGTCGTTTCTCTATCTCGGTTAGCTAGGGCTTTCAAGGTATGAGTAATTTCAAATTCGGTTTTGTTGCTGTTTTGGCCAATTTTATGTCATAGGCCATGTATTTTGTGTGTATTTTGTGTGGATTGCTATTGTTTTTTGCTTTATTTGCATATGCTTTGTTTTTTATGGAGACTGGTAAATTGTAATTGAGGGAGAATATGAACACGAATATTTGGGGCTTTTGCTATAACTATTGGCCAAGGTGTATCCTTGAGTTTATATCCAACGAATAATAAATTTTCAAATGAATAGACAGGAGGAAGAAGGAAAGGTTGTAAATCATGTTAAAAAGAAGTAAACCATTGATACGTACAATGTGCTTTAATTGCTATCGTTTACTTTATTATGGAATGAATATATGACCATATATGTTCTTATTACCAGTTGTGTGGATGTCGTAGTAGAAATAGCTTCGCTCCCGTCTTATGATGGTTCTATTGCGGAATTACAAATTCCGGGT
Source organism: Rehmannia glutinosa (assembly GCA_016081115.2). Lineage (NCBI taxonomy): Eukaryota > Viridiplantae > Streptophyta > Magnoliopsida > Lamiales > Orobanchaceae > Rehmannia > Rehmannia glutinosa. Next base: position 46,494 of record JABTTQ020000089.1, on the reverse strand, counting down.
TTGTTGGTCGTGCTCCCTTTGGTTCTCGTTTATATCCTTGCAGCTCAAGGTAGGCAGAAAACTCAAATACAATAGAAAAAGAAGTTTGACTGTATGGATTAGAGTTTGATTAATTTTTGGGACCCAACATTTAATTATGATGATAATAACCAAGCTTACTGACAAGGATATATTTTCTTGGTCTGCTTTGTACATATATTCTTTAAAGTTAATGCATCTTTCATTTCTCTTTAATGTATGTTAGGATACTAGATTTTGTTGAGATACATTTGTTTCTGTTGCAGACAACTCAGACTTTCAAATGCACTATGTGATGCAGAAACTTGTGTGAGTTGCAAATTATCATTGGTTATAGATCAAATAAACTTCCGTTGTAATCTTTAGTATATGATCCGTATTACTAACGCAGCAAATGATTGACAACACATAATTTACCGAAGTGTATGCTTCAAAGAATTATTTTGTTTTTCTTATTCTCCAATTTTTTCTTTTATTTTCCCCTCTCTCTCTCTCTCTCTCTCTAGCTCTCTAGAAAAAAATAAAGGTTGTCCTAGTATTTGTTAATGGATTAGTGTGCTCTTTGCCGTAATACCAATGTAATTATGGAGACTATCATTTCCTTGCTTATGTTGCTTGTCAAACTATGGACATTTGCTTTGAAAAGTAATTGTTGAATGTCTGGCTAGTTTGTGATGATGAGTTTTACTTTGGAAATTCCCCCGTTTACTTTTCTCCTTACGATTTATGTTTTCACTTAAGATGTGTCCTTTTTTATATTTATCTATATGATGATCACTTTTAGTATATGATGATCACGTTTAGTAAAATGGGGGATTTCATTACTCATTTCTCAAAGATGCTTGTTGTGTTGTATGCACAGGGCTTATATCATGTTCCTCCACCAGTAAAAATATAAGGAAGACATACTGTTGTTCTTTAAGTTTTATGATCTTGAGAAAGAAGAGCTTTGGTATAGGTACTTCTACTATTTCATTGTATTTTTACTATTTTGATATATTTCCTTTTCTTTCTTATGTACCCATTCCTTCCCATTCCTATATTGCCCCCAGGATTGAAGATAGAGACAATGTTTGCTTCCAGAAATGGCCACCTCCCCCTGATCATGAAGAGAAAATCCATTTTCCTGATGCAACCTCTATGTGCATATCAAGTATGTTAGATTATTTAATAATGTAACTTCTGTTTGCATAATTACTTTAACTCCTCTTGGCTACCTAAATATGATTTTCCTATCGGCTGCGTAAACTTGATGAATAGTTGCATGTCCTCGTTAGTGCTTATTAAATGTTGAAATTTGCAAAATGGATTTGATTGAGAAGAATGATCTTTGAGCAGACGTTTCTAATGTTCGAGTTTGATAATTATCATATTTTAATCTTTGTTCATCTTTCTGGTGGTAGTAGTTCTTGGTTATCAAATTTTCAAAGCCATTTGATTCTGCATTATTTTCATTGTTGTGCATGCCTGTATATGTATATGGTGTCTTGTTTCAAAAGGTTAAGCTTTCTGAATTCATTTTTTATTGCAGTGAACATTTATAGTCAAGGGTGACGAACTGTTAAGAGTGATTGCGTAAGACTGGAACATGATATTATACTTTTGGTTGTTTGCAGTTGATGTCTCAATTTGATTCTAATTTGTGTGCTTATAAGATTAACTACTCATTCTGTCTTATCAAGACAAATTTGAGGAATTATATTTTGCCCTGAACTCTCACCTAGTCACACTACTATTAAAAGCAGTCAGTTTTTTGTTTTCCTGCACCGCTCCAGAAGATTTCATGTTTTTCTTTCTTCTCTTGAGTATAATCAAGTTTACTTAGGACTTGGATATCTTTTGGTATTGGGAATAATATTTTTCTTTTTTGAATCTTTGTAAGTTGATTCATAAAGAAGAATCCAAGCATGAATTATGGAATTGGCACATGGTATATTTTTGGACAAGTAAAGCAATTCACTTTGATGGTGTTTAAATAATTTGTACTCAATGGAACATATATTAGAGAATAGTTTAGCAATATATAGAGATGAAACTCATATGTTTGAACAAATTACTCTTGTACATATTTTGAGTAAATGAATCAATATGAATGTGGTTGTTTATATTAAAATTAATTGTTAAAAAATATTATATGTTCTTGAATATTTAGCAATATTTTTTTTATTAGTAATGATGTATTTTTCTTCAATAATCAATTCATATGAAATAATTATTTAGTGTTATAATAAAAAAATAACTTTTAATGAGAGGTAAATTTTGTACTAAACTATTTTTTTAGTGACGGACTAATAACTAATAATGACAGTAAATTTTAGGCAAAAACTTATATGAGACCGTCTCACGGGTCTGAATCCGTGAGACGGAGCTCCATTTCCAAAACCCATCTCAATAGGTTGTGGAATTTGGGAGATTATGAGGACATTAGAAGGTAGATATGGAATAAGGGAAAAGATCCAGTAGAAAAAGACACCACACACGATTTATGCTTCTTCTCCTTTCTCTTTCTCGCACCCGAAAAATATTATGCGATTTTTTCTTCTTCAAACTCAGTCAATTTCGAGTTTTTCCTTGTGAGAAATTTTCGAGTTTAGGAGAAGATTTTAAAGTGTTGCTGCTTTTCTTTCTCCACCGCCTGCAGCTTGTAGCCCTCCGCCAACGCCGCTTGTATATTAATGCATCGTTGATATGATGATGTTTATGGTAGATCTGGTGTATGGTGGCTCGTAATTTAATCAATTAAGAGACTTTCTGGTTTGAATTGATCTTTATTTATAATGTTTTGGCAAGGAAGTCCACTCTTACGGGTTCTCTTAAAGCCAATGGTATCTCATTATATTTTGAAATGTTTGACGAGGCTTTAAAAAGCTACAATGGAGAGCAACATGGAAATGAGTATCTCATCAATTTGTTGGCTCGTCTGATATATATGTAGATGTAGATAATGGTGGATATTTTGTTACTTCTTAGTTTGATTTTTATTGGTATTGTGGATGATGGTGGACTGTAATTAATGTAAACAAGATTCCAAGGATCTCATTTGTATATTTTATATAGGTAGTATTTTTTTGCATAAAAGTAGTATTTGACGACTTTAGATGTAGGCAAAAAATTGTGTAAAACAGTCACACCGTACAATAGGTGATACTTTTAGTGTAAAAATAATACTTTTGGTGTAAAAAAAGTGATACCTTATCTCAATACACTAAAATTAAGTGTATTTAGACAAAACATCACTTTTTACACTAAAAGTATCACATTTTATGCTAAAAATATCACTTTTTACATTAAAAGTGCAATCATGTCACACCGTCGACCGTTTTACAAGAGACTTACTCTTACATGTATTAGTTTTATATTATGTATGGTTGTATTTTGATGGAGGATAGACGGTATTGATATTTCCAACCAAAAGTATTACATTGTAACATAAACATATCTATATATATATATATATATATATATATGAAAAGAAAGCTTTTGCTATTTTTGTTTTCCCGCTCATTTACCTCTTTCTAATTTTGTGAAACACGTTTTCTTGTGTTGAATAATAAAAGCATTAATTTAATGCATAGTCAAGTGATTTTCATGAATCCAATTTTTAGAATTATTATAGTAAGATATTAAGATAATTTGTAAACTTTGACATTATCGTTGATTGCGCAAAGTTGATTGTCAACTTTCTTTAATTAATATTTACACAGTAATTGGATTCAGGAAAATTTTCCATATAAAATTTATTTGACTTTCTTTATTTTTGCGACTATAGAAAAGTAACGACGTTATAAGATCTCAAGCGATAATAAATACATGCAATTTAACATTCAAATAAGATATTACAGAATGACTTTCTATATATATTTTCGATTACATATGTCGTTATGAGATCTGCGATAATAAGGATATCTCAAAAATTGTGGCCAAAGTTTCATTCAAATGGTAATACATAAAATTTAACATTCAAACAAAATATTACAGATTTGTTTATGAAATAATAATAACATTTCAATACTAAATTAATTACATCAAAAAGACTTTCCAAATCTAACAATTAACAATAAGTAAATATTATGAATTTGGAAACTCAATTTCATAAAGAATCTAATTGTCGTGTGACAATTGACTTCTGAATGCTAATTGAATTACACCAAATTCAGTTTCCAATTTTGCCAAATCCATATTAAGAAAATCTCTTTAATTACTGGCCAAGTAAAATATAATCAGTAATTCAATTAATTTTGAAATCAAAATTGGAGATAATAAATTCGAATTAAATTTAATTTAAGTAAAAAAACCTTTTCCAAAAATAATCTAATTGCTCACCTATATATATGTCATTCAATTTCATTACTGACCTTCGGATCTTCAGCAACACAGCAAACAAATATACAATACAATCTGTAAAATTATCTTATAAGCTATCAATATCAGTGGCACCTATGATAACTCTCATTCGTGATTTAAATATGACCAGAATGCAATGGGTGGTAAAGCTTCGACTTATTCGGCATTTAAAAGTCAAAGATACAAAGATAGAAATCAAATACGATCTTGAATGTGTCTTTCATTACAAATGAGGTAACATGCATTAACATGATTATTCATTTAATTTTACGATATTTATGATCTATTTAATTTTGTAGGGCAATCAAAATCATGGACTGTGAGACATTTTCGTTGACCAATTCAAAATAATTGAAGAGTATTATCAAGAAGGAAGATGACAAGGACGAATAGAATGGTTTTGTCTATTTTATCTATTATAAAACTATGATGTTTATTGTTTTGGTATTTTGAACAATAATATTACTTGATTTGATATTATTATGGATTATATTTCGTTTTTTCTTTGTTCAAGTCATTAATATTTTTCTACTTTAAGAATTCAATTTGCAATAATATTCATATTATGAGCCTAACACCAACAGTATTCCACTACACTCATGGTGTAAGGTCAAGTGGCTTTGTTATCTTAAGATCTTCTTAGTATTAACTTAATTTCAAACAGAGAATTAGCATAAACAAAATTTAAAAAATAAATCCATAAAAACATGAAATTGCAACTACAATTTACCCAAAAGATAATTTTAATAACGAGAATATAAGGAAATTCTTAAACAGATTAATGAATAAAAATAACAGATATCCTAATTATTTTCATCTAAACTATTTCTTACTTCTGATATAAACATTTGTAGAAGATATATGAGTTAATGTACTAAATGGCAATGAAAATTTACCATTTATCATAAAAATGATTTAGGTAGTATGATTTGATTTTCAGAATCAACTTAAAAATGGCAAACAAATAATATTCTATGTTTAACAGGTTTCCACATTTCAGAGCTGTGCATATAAATGACATAGCTAACATGATCATTTTCCATTTCAAATTGAATCAAAAAAAAAAAAACCTTTTCGATTACATTGTTAATGTTTGAAATGTTTGTTAAAACCTTTCCGAGATTTATGTATGCTTTTAGAGATTTCAATGAAGTTTCGAGACAGAGAAAAAGTTAACGACACTATGCTCTTTGGTAAGTTAAAAACACATGATAGAATGTTCAATTTCTATTATTATTATTCAAGCTTTTCTTAGTTCTCATTATCAATAGTGATTTTTTTAGATTATTTGTCGAAAGACATTAAATAAAACATTAACAATAGTTATCAATTGCTACACTTTTAGTTAATAAATATTATGACAACTTTAATTCAATATTCGAATTTTTAATTCTTTATTATATTAATTTACTATTACTTTTGTATATTTGTTTTGTGACTATTGAAATTGATGTTATCTTTCGAATATTTTCTTTGATTCCATAAATTGTAAAGATGGATTCTTTCCATCGATGTTTACAACTTATTGACTTAATTATATAAAGAAATAGATTTCTAAATTGGTATATTATATATTTTGTTTTTATTTCGACAGCTTAAAGATCGAGTTTTAACAGTGTTTTTTACAAGTTTTATAAAGGAGTAAAATATCCATATATTAGTGATCATACCTTACATGACAAAACATACCAAAATGCAGACTCTGAAATATGTGCGCACCAATCAATAATAGCATTTTTTAAAAACATAGAATGAAAACCCTAAACACCATCGATTCCACTATTTTCTTAGTGCGGGGTCAAGTGGCTTATCAACTTAGAGTTTTCTTTGAATAGCTCACAAAATAAATGACAATTAACTGATACACAAAACTACAAATAAATAGATAAAAATCAAGCTACTCGAATACAGAGGATTAACTGATACACAAAATCCAAAAAAAAACAACTAAGTCATAAAATACAGAGAATTAATATTCATATTTTATCATACAGATTAAAGCTTTAACTACTTCGATTGTGGTCTAAGATATTTATTAAATTATACCATAAATACAACTGAAAATATGAAAAAGCAATTTTAATTTTAATTTTAATTTGGCAAAATCACCCTAATTAGTTACCTTATTTATTTCCAAATTTCCAAATTTACCTAAAATGTTAAAATATAATTTTGACATTAATGTGGTCAAATCACCATTTTTCTACCATATATATTTCCATGTATAGTTGTCACAAATTTATAAATATCTTAGTTAAAAAGAATTTTTGGATTATATTTATTTCCATGTATAGAGCAAAGTACACATATAAATACCCGGTCGGTTTGCATATGTGATTTTTGATCTTTAAAACCCAATACAAACTAAGCTCAAAAACATAAATTCTCCATAAAAACGAAGTCAACTCAAAGGATCACCACACACTGATAATAATGAGGCAACTCAGAGGAATCACAATATTGGTCAATAAACGAACAAATGATACCAATATTGAAGACGGTATAAGTTTTTATGTTGTTGAAAATATTTATTAGTTATATTATTAGATGTTTAAAATAGCATGTCATTTTTAAAACAAATTTATATTATAATTAATTTAGATTATAACTTGCCTGGGAATGTGTGTTGATATTATGTTTCATTTGGTTCGTTATCAACAAATCCCTTAGAACCTCGAAACAAATTACTAAATGAATTAGTCTATTGCAAAACTATGATGTATGAAACACCTCTATATTAGAAATTCACTTATCTCGTATATTGTTAGGTCGTATTGTAATCTTCATTCTTAACTTAATGAACTCGCATGAACATAAACAACGATTAGTTCTAAATAAAGCATATAATTAACATATAGATTGAAAGATTTTCAAAAAATATAAACAATAAAATATTCATAAATTGTTAACTGAGATGTAGAATATGAATATTTAGTTTATTTTTATAAATTTAAATCTACTTTTTTTTTTTTTTGTAAATAACGATTTTCATATATCCATAAACCTCAAAAAAGTTAGCCCGAAAAATTCAGATCTATGATTAAATAATTAATTAGTCTAACAAAATTTACAATAAATACATCACAATCTTATAATAAACACATCATCGTAAACTTCCGATTAAAAATTTGGGTTTTCAAAATTATCTTTATTTTATCATTTAAAAAAACCAAACATAGGTAGACATCAATTTCAAGTATGTTCGTAACAAAAATTTAAAAATTAAAAAAACAATTAATCTATACGGTTTTTGATATCTTTGATTGGATAAGCAACAAAACAATACAATATCAAAGGTAAACACTCTTCGAGCGAGTGCAAGCTCCGAGCAACAAAAAGGAAAACAGAAAAATTCAAAAATTATCTCCCTACTCTCTCCAACGTCACCCTCCCTAAATAACTAATCCTCCGCGGTGGTGCCTTCCCACATTTCGACCCTAACAACCTTTACACCGAATATTCCCTTCCTAAGCACGTGTAAGTATATAATCGTCAAACCTTTTGGGTGGGTTCCTGGATCGCATTGGGCCACGGCGTATTTGGGCCTTTCATTAGCAATAGTCCGTATCTCATTGTCGGTTTGAGGGTCTTCATTTTGGGCTGTATCATTGTTCCCCTCTTCAAAAACACCTTGTCCTCAAGGTGTAAATTAGATATAGAAGTTGAATTTCACAAGAGTCTTCCCGGTTGTATCTTCAGAGTGCGACCTTCCCATTGAACCAAGACCGCTTCACTTGCTCCTCTACAAAGAATTATTCGATGTCCACAAATAACCACTTTGGTTGAAGTAAGGGATGGTTATCAATAGATGGTAACGGAGTAAACAACTCACAAACGTTTGAATGGTTTTAGCATGGAAACATGAAATACAAGGTGAATTTTGCTACCCTGGGTAACTCTAGCCTCGGTAAGCAACCTGCCCAATTTTTTCCACTACCTTGAAGGGCCCATAAAACCGTCTCTCGATTTTTTGAAAGGGTTTATGTGCCACCATCGCCTCGACGATAAGATCGCAAATGCACCCACACCTTATCACCAATTTCCAACCGCATGTCGCGGCGATGTGCATTTGCTTTCAACCATTCGATGTTGCGCTTGCTTAAGATTTTCACGAAGTTCTTTGTAGTAATTTGATCTATGAGCAACTCATCAACCGCTTGTACCTTGGAAGTACCCGAATGATAAGGAGGAATAGAAGGGGGGCGTCACCCATACTGAGCCTCGTAGGGGATTCCTTTAGACCTTCGTGGACACTAGAATTATAGCTAAATTCAGCCCGGGGGCGGACTCTTAACCCATTCTCCAGGGCGATCTTGAGTGAAAGCTCTCAAATACTGTTCAAGTCCCCTATTAACCACTTGGTTTGCCCGTCGGTTTGTGGGTGATATGCGTACTATGAAATAAGGTTGTACCACTCATCTCGAATAAATGTTTCCAAAAGGCACTCATAAAAATTGGGTCACGATCCGACACTATAGAGCGAGGAATCCATGCAAACTTAACCACCATGCCAATGAATAAATCAAACCTTATAAGCGGTAAAACTACCAGGTAAGGCTCAAAAATGTGAATATTTGGTGAGTCGATCTACAACAACCATAATAGTTGTATTTCTCCGAGGAGGAGACCCACGATGAAATCCATTGTCAATTCATCCCACACTTGTTCGAATTGGTAAAAGCTAAAGCAGGTCGGGTCGGCGGTTGGATGATACTCTTGATTTGTTGACAAATCGCGCAAGAAGCCACAAAGTTTTCTACGTCGTGGCGTAGCTTTGGCCATAAAATAATGCTACAATTCTTGCCATTGTTCTCTTAACTCCCACATGGCCCGCAATGGGGCTAGAATGCAATTCTTCCATCACCTTAACCCGCAACGAGGAGGTGGAGCCGAGGACATATCGATTCTTGAAACGCAATAGCCCTTCCCGGATCACATGACCAGCTTGGGAGCTGATTTTTACCACCTGTTCATGCCACATTTTCAATTAAGGGCTTTTGATTCTCCTTCCAAATTTCATGAATAATATCAAAAGTGGGCCAACTTGTTAGCACATAGCATTCGAGATGCTTGAGGCGTGAGAATTCTCATCTCTCCCGAAAGAGCGTCGGTGTTTTTTTTCCCAGCTTATATTCAATTTGGAAATTATATCCCAATAATTTCGAATGTAAACCTGTTGTTCCTGTCAAAAATGTTTGTTGGAATAATTCCTTTATGCTTTTATGGTCCATTCGTATAACAAACAAAGGTATTGTCGCCATTTACGTCTTTTGCTTCATAAATGACATGTAACTCCTTAATATAAGTGGAAGCTCCTGCAGTAGAGGTCCCAATTTCTTCAAAAATGAAAGAGGGTGACCTCTTTGCATCAACACACCCAACCCCGCTTTTTTGAAGCATCTGTTTCAATCGTAAATTCTTCGAAAAATCGAGCAATCGCAAAACAGGGCATTCACCATGGCTCTTTTAAGTGCTTCAAATGCTTCATGGCTTCCTTGTTCCACTCGAACGCATTCTTTCTTTATAAAGAATCGATCAAGGGCGCTACTATAATGGCGTATCCCCGACAAATCGTCGATAGTACCGGTAAGCCCCAAGAAGCCCCCAAGCTTCCTTACATTCGTAGGAATTGGCCATCTTGTCATGGCGTCAATTTTTCGAGGGTCCGCACGAACCACTCCCATTCCAACTAGATGACCCAAATACTCAACTTCCATCCGACGAAAGAACATTTGGATGCCTTGATAAAGAACTGGTTCTGTTTCATACACTCTAAAGACAAAAATCTAAGATGGCCTATATGTGCTTCTAAGGTAGGAGAATAAATCAAGATATCATAAAAAAAAACTATGACAAACTTACGTAAATAAGGAGCAAAAATGCGATTCATGGCCGCTGAAAGGTTGATGGTGCGTTCGTCAACCCAAAGGGCATTACCACAAACTCATAGTGACCATTGGTCGCCCGAAATGCGGTTTCTGCGATGTCTTTCGAGTGCATCCTAATCGATGATATCCCGAGCGAAGGTCGAGCTTAGTGAAAAGTTTCGCCATCCCCAATTCGTCTAAAAGTTCGTCCCACCATGGGGATAGGGAATTTATCCTTGATGATGATTGCATTTAAAGCTCGATAGTCCATACAAAATCAATAGGTTCCATCCTTTTTACGAGCAAGCAAAACAGAGACGAAAATGGGTTGTTGCTCGGACGTATAAGCCCATGCTCCAACATTTCTTTTACTAATTTTTCAATCTCTCGCTTTTGAAAGTATGGATATAGGTACGGCATGACATTGATCGCTTGTCCGCTATAGGTATAAGATGTATCCGATGATCCACCAATCGAAACGGAGGTAGCTCTTTTGGAGGGGCAAATAAGTTCTTGTATTTCAGAAACATCGGCAATAGCTGTTGGGACATTAGTTGGTACCTCAATACAATCTACGAATCTCTCTTCCTTCCACTCGAATGCAAGACTCCTATGGGCGTATATTTCATATAGTGCGTCAAATTCATCACCCCGAATGAGTGCCTGAAGGCATTGAAAAGCGATTGGGTTGGCGCGGTATGCTCTCACCCTTTAGACTCACCATTTCACCCAAACCAAAGAAAACTCCATTGTCATGTCGACGTAGTCATGAGTGACCCTACCAAGATTTTGTAACCACTACACCCCCAAAACGATATCTAGGCCTTTTATTGGAAGCACAAACAATTCAATAGAAATCGTTTCTCTTGTAAATCAATGGCTAATCGGGAGCACTTGGTATCTCACACTAAATAATCACCGTTGCCAATGTATACTCGAAAACTTGATGTGGGTCCCACTTCCAACCCAAGTTTCTCCACCACCGATGGCTTGACGAAGTTATGCATACTACCACTATTAATCAACACTAGCACTCTCGCCATTAACCTCGCCCCACAAATGAACGGACCGGGGTTCACGAACCCGCTAATGAATTCAGAAAGAGACATCGGGCCGTAGCAACACCATCGATGTTTTCATCCTCGCCCCCATCTCCATCTCCGTCTTCATCCCTAACATCATCGCACTCAAGACATAAAAATCGACTCGCACTTGTGGTTTGGGTTCCATTTCTTGTCACGATTATAGCATAATCCCTCTTCCCTCTTTTCTCGAATCTCGGTGGGGTTAATCGTCGGATGGGAAGAGCGGTGTTTGAAGGGTGGCCGAGGTAGTTGGATTCCTTGGTGGGGTGGTTAGGTTTCCGATCTCGACAACCTTGGGAAATGGTTTTCTCGGTTTCATATCGGCTTTAGGCGGTTGGGTGTGGGTATATGGGCCAATGTTGGGTTGGTGGTGGGTTGGGCCAATGTTGGGTTGGTGGTGGGTTGGGCCAATGCCAGGTTTGGGCCCAAATCGCATAAGGCCTCGGGCTTCCTCCAATCTCGCCTCATGAGCCCTTGATAAGGCAAATGCTTCCATAAGTGAATTTGGTCGCACAAAAGAGCTCCCCTCCATTTTTTTCGGTTTTAGTCCGGCGATGAAAAACTGACCAAAAGGGGTTCAAATATTCCCGTCACCTTGTTCATTAAAGTCTCGAACTCTATTTGAAATTTCACCACCGAGGGAAGTCAGTGTCAACTTGGATAGCTTACCCTGGTAGTCTTCAAATAAGGATGCGCCGAATCGATGTTGTAGATTGACAAGAATTCATGCCAATTAGTGAGTAACTGATTTGTTTTCATCCACTGGAACCACGCCGCACGCCGCTTCCATATTAAATGACGCAATCCAATTGATACGTCTTTGATTGAATAAGCAACAAAATAGTACAATATCAAACGTAAACACTCTTCGAGTGAAAAGTAGCTCGAAACAACAAAAGGAAAACAGAAAATTTCAGAAAATTTATCTCCCTACTCTCTCAACGTCACCCTCCCTAAATAACCGAATCCTCCGGGCGGTGGTGCCTTCCCACATTCGACCCTAACAACCTTCACACCGAATATTCCCTTCCTAAGCACGTGTAAGTATATAATCGTCAAGCCTTTTAGGTGGGTTCCTGGATCGCATTGGGCCACGCGGCGTTTTGGGCCTGCTCATTAGCAATAGTCAGATCTCATTGTCAATTTGAGGGTCTTCATTTTGGGTCATGACGCTTTTGCTTGAGATCTGAACATCCGACAAAGATTTTTGAAAAATAAAGAGTTTCTAAAAATTATTTTATAAAGTACAAACATCGGGATTGAATATAATATTATCGATACATACACATGAAATATAGAGTTTCAAAAAAATTATAAAATCGGAAAAAAATAAAAACATAATAAATGGAAAACTATCTTGTGTACATTTACGTATATCTATCTCGAAAACCCAAGCACCAAGAGTCGATCTATACTTGGATTTGTGCTTTTCTCATTCGTGTATTCGATATGCACAAAAAAATTCGATTTCGTAAATATTAATAGATAAAAAACGAAATCAAATAAATTAAATAAAAAATATATTACCCGATTTTGATGAACATATTGAATCATTTCTGAGGTCATGGCCATCATTTTTCCATATTCCAAAATCGTAGTATGTTCATAAACAAAAAAAAAAAGGTTAGTTTAATAGATCCACAAGAGAAAAATAAAACATGAAGCATGCAATGAACAGATCACACATAATCGACATTTTCAACCCACAAAAATCATTTTTTGTGTGTTAAAACTTAGAAATACAAACAAAAATACAAAGAGAAAATTAGTATCATAAAAACTAAAAATATTACCTTCAAAATATGGATTTATAGAGGCAGATCTATTAGATCTTAAATCGAAAAAAAATAATAAAATTTTTGCTAATAATATATGGTGTTTCTCGTGGGGATTTCAACATCGCATATCATTTCTCGATGGAAATAATCAACGAAAAATCATATATAATTTGGTACATAAAAATCGAGAATAAAAACAGAAAATGGGCGGAAATGAAAAAAAAAAACATAGAAATGGGCGGATTAAAAAAGATGAGACTTAGGCGAAAAAAAGAGTAGGTGGCAAAAATGAAAAACCCGTGTGAAGTGGGCGGAAATCGGCGGAAGAAAAACATCGGACTTAGGGTGGAAGGAATAAGTGGGGCGGATGGGATGAATTGAAACCCTAATGACCGATTTTTTTAAATCAATCTAAAATGTTAAAAGAAAAATGTTAAAGAATTACTAAGTAACTAGTTTTGACCCGTGCGATGCACGGGATGTAATGCGTTGGGTTATATAAAATATATGTTTCAAACTTCTATTTACGTGCGACCAGGTCGCCTCTATGCTTTTTGACAAAAAAATTTAACCGTTGGCAAAGCAGAAACCTTTCCTTAAATTGTGGAATTGATTTCTAACAGCTATAATCTTGATTTTAATTGCAATTTTTTTGTAGAAATCAGATTCCAAGAGGAGCCTATCAAGTATCAATCATCTCCTATAAATAGAGGAAGTTTTGAAGCACAACTATAAGAGAGAAAACTACAACACAACAAGATACACTCAAGAATACACTTGTTCTTATATTGTCTTATTTCTTGTTGTAATTTGCCTAGCTATTCACTTTCACATTCTTGAGGTCTAGGCTATTCTTGATTACACTTGCACTCTATTGTATTATCAATTATCGAGTTGTAATCTTGAATTTTTGGGTTATCATTCAACACAAGATATCCTTGTGAGTGTTCTTGTGGTAAGAGCACACTTGGGTGATCTAGGTGTTAGGTGTGAGAAGATTGTGGTAATCTTCTTGTTGAGGTGTTGAAGAGTGTGGTGCTCTTCAAGGGTGAAGATTGTGGTAATCTTCACAAGGTGCCGTTGGAGATTTTGGTAATCTTCAAGTGAGATTGTGGTAATCTCAAAGGTGGTGTTGAAGAAGAGTGTGGTGCTCTTCAAGGTGTTGGTGTATGATTTTGTTGTAATAATTTTGGTAATTATTAATAAAATCTTTTTCTCTTTTCAAATCCATCCCTGATATCTTTGGGGTGGTAGAGGATTAGGCCCTGGGTGGTTGAACCTCTTTAAATCGACGTGTGTTGTTTAAATTCGCACCTTCATTATTTTGTTTGAGCATTCGATTCGAAAAAAGAGGGCGAAATCGAAAGATGGAGATAATCTATTCACCCCCTCTAGATTATCATAGCCGCTTGGACTTACAAGTGGTATCAGAGCCAAACTCTTTGGCAAGCTCGTTTCACATCGCGAGTGAAGAGAAACGATCGTCGGCTACGAACGAAGCTCATCTATCCGGCACCTCCACCACCAAGCCACCACTATTTGATTCCAAGAATTTTAATTTTTGGAAAGAAAGAATGGAATGCTACTTACAAGGTTGCGGGTTCGACATTTGGAACACCGTCAAAAATGGAGAATCCATTCCGATGAAAGATACACCACACACCTCAAAAGGCTTCAAAAAGCTCAATAATGAAGAGAAGAAAATCATCTCCTTAAACGGTAAGGCTTTAAATATCTTGTATTGTTCATTTACTAATTTGGAATATGAACATATTGTAGGAATAAAATCGGCACATGAAGTATGGCAAAAATTAGAAGCCATCCATGGAGTATTTGCAAATGAAAGGAGTCAGACAAAAGCATCTACTTCTCAAAGGGATACAAGTTCAAATCTAAGGAACAAGCCTCTTACAACTTCCAATTACGAAGAAGTTGAATATTGTTTTATGGGTATCGAAGAAGAAAACGAGGTATGTCTTAAACCCTCTACTTCCTATGATATTGTCATTCAAAATGATTATAATGATTTACAAAATGATTTTGATGAATTACAAAATGAATTCCAAGACTTACTTGTTAAATACAAAAATTTGAAAAAGGAATTCATCATTTTGAAAAATGATAAGGATGGTTTATTTACTTCCTATGAATCACTATCATGTGCTCACACCACCACACTTCACAAGGTTAGAAACCTTGAGAAAGAAAATAATACTCTTGTTGAAGATATAAATTGCTTGAAAAATGATTTATCTAAATCCGACTTGAGTACCAATGATATTATTGATTGTTGTGATAATTCAAACTAGAACTTGATCACAAGACTAAGGGTGTCAATCACATGAAAAAGAATCAAGTCTCTAAGCATGTTGGTCATTATGCTCCTAGAATTATTACATGTTTTTATTGCGGTAAAAAGGGTCATACGGCTAATTTTTGTCGAGCTAGAAATAGCTCTAATTATTGTTGGAGACCTAAAAATCTCAAGACTAATCCCAAAGGACCCAAACACATGAGGGTACCACAAAACAATGTCATATTAGGTACCCAAGAGATAATGATCGAAGAAAATTTATACCGCCAGAAGACATCAAATGACCGTTTCATTTGATCAAAGAAGGAGAAACTATTTTCAACAAAGCCAATTTCCAAGAAGAAGATATAATCAAAAATGGGAAGAACACAATCCATGGAAATGGCAAAGACATCATCAACAAGATGATTTTCAAAGAAGAAGAGACTATCAACAATGGGAAGGACAAAAATTTTGGAGATGGAGTAATTGGAGAGATTACTATCAACATGAAGATTTTCAAAAGGGAAGATATCATCAACAATGGGAACGACACAACCCATGGAAATGGCGTAATTGGTAACCCGTATCTCCCTATTTAAATATGCATTTTATTTTGTTATTATGCATGCTTTTATTTGTGTCTTAATTGCAAAATGAGTTTTCAATATTTATTTTTTAATTAAGGTCTTCAATATATACTTGTGCTTTTAAAATATTTTTGAAAAAGAAGACCTTATATGGTGTTTTTAAAACTCTTGTGCATATTTGTAGACTAAAGTGTGTTATCATCTTTTATGGATTTTTATGGCATGAGCTTACTTGTGATATCTCTTAGCCTACACTTTTATCATTATGATTTGTGCTAGATTTGTTTTAAGAATTGTGTAGGATTTACATATTTTCACAAATGGCCATTTTCGTCATTATTTGTCAAGAAAAGGCATATATTATCGAGGCACGTTTACTTGTGTTATTCTTACTCTTATAGACTCGATATATGTATTGCCATGTGCATATGTGCTTGTTTTTCATAGTATTTCATACAAATGCCATTAAGAGGATTTTTAGATTTTTTGAAAGGCACTATTTGATATTTGATTGCACATATTTGCTTTGTAAACTTTTGTTCAAATATTTTTTTAAATGAGGTCTCAATTATATGCTATCGTTCTCAAATTTCAAAAGAGACCTTTTATAGCTTTCTTAAGCTTATTTGAACTTGCATGATTTATTAGACTCTTGATGATATTCTAAATGCATAGTATGTGTTTCTTGCTTCATGGTCTATATATAGTGTCTATTTCTACTATGCAAGATATTTTGTGATTGAGGCATTTTTTTTCACTTGGGATATTTTTTCTTGCTTATATAAGCGATGTCGTTAATGAGTTTGTTAAGTTGTGTAGATGAGAAATGAAGTACTCCAAATATTTGGATGTAAATGTTCTATTATGAACACCTTAGATCAATTGGATGCCCTATGATGATAGTGATGAAGAAGATAAAAAGGGTATTCCGGAACAAACTCGATGACCAGGGCAACATTGGTCGAACTAAGGCGAGGTTAGTAGCTCGAAGGTATTTTCAAGAAGAAGGTAATCGATTTTGATGTAACATTTACACTCATAGCACAATTTGTAGCTATTTGCATTTTACTTGCCCATTCTTGTTTTAAGAAAATTTCAAGCTTTACCAAATGGATGTTAAATCCAAATTTCTAAATGGTTTTATTCAAGAAGAAGTCTATGTAAAACAACCTCCGGGTTTAAAATATTTTAGGCCAAATTATTGTTTTTAAGGCCTTGTATGGTTTAAAACAAGTACCCCGTGTATGGTATGATAGACTTAGCTATTTTTGCTAAATGATTTTACAAAAGGTAAAGTTGATACTACTCTCTTTGTTTGTGAAAAAAGGGCAATATTGTTTAAACTTGTGCATATTTATGAGAATATTTTTGGTGCTACTAATGAATATTTGTGCAAGATATGGTTTTCTAAGTTGATGCAAGGTGTACTTGAAATGAGCATGATTTCTTGCTTGGACTTCAAATCATTCAATGCCAAGTAGATGGTTACATTTCAAAAGAACTCTTGAAGGAGTTAGGCATTGAAGAAGGAAGAATCATTCCAACCTCTATGGCTATCAATGAAGAGATTGACAAAGGTTGAGAAAGGCATGTCGGTTGACAAACAAATTCGAGGTATGTCTTCTTGTATTATTCCTATAGACTCGACATTCCATATACCTTATGTCTATATGCTCGACTTCAAAAATTATCCCAACGAATCTCATTAAAGTGCTATTAAAAGAAATTTTCAAATATTTGAAAAGCACTTCTTCTTATGACTTGTTGTATCCAAAGCTTTAAAACGTTCTTATTTTTTCGGGATAACAAGTTCGGTATCTATTATACGGTTATTCGTATTCAAAATTTGGTTCGTCATAATCGAACTAAACATATTGAGATTCGATATATTTTTAAGGGATTGTGATTTTTAACAAAAACTTGAGATGTGTTTAATTCCGTCTCAAGGATAACTAGCGGACTTTTTGATCGTTAACATTTGTCGAGCTTGATTATGACATAATGTATATTGAATGAGGTCTACGTTTGCATTTTGCACGTTTTAAAACTTAGGGGCGAAAAATCGGATTTTTGGATAAAACTTCGGATTTTTCAAACAGAACCATAATGATGGTCGCCATGGTAATGCCCGGCGGGCCGACCGTCGCCCACTAGCTCGACCGGCGCCCATGCCCTGGGCCGGTCGCCCGATGATTTTTGGCTAAATATAGTTCTGTTTCCAGACTTCGCCATTTTGGCTTATTTTGTCCATTTTTCGTCCCCTTCACAAATTGCACACAAATTTCACTCCAAATTTGTTTTATTGCATACATTTTATATTTTGGGGATTATCTAGCTCGGTTATCATCATCATTGCTCGACTTTACCGATTGAATGGTAAGAATTTCACTCTCTTTAGCTCAATTGGGTTGAACCCTTGAGTTTGTGGCTTATATGTATTTTTCTTAATGCAATTCATATATTTTTGTGATGAGCTTATTGATTGTTGATGATTGACATTTGTTAAATTGCATTTGGTGATGAAAAACTTGGCTTGATTTCATTTACAAGGGCTATATATATCTTTCTCAATTTTTGACGCCCGCCAAGTGTTCGATAAAACGTTTCAATGAAAAATTCATCACCTACATGATTCTCTCGATTTCAAAAGTCTTATACACTTATAGAGATCATGTTTTGCTTATCAAATGAGTTTTCATAAACCTCTACAAGTCGTATGATTCGACTTTTCCCTCCTATTTGGTTTATAAGCTTCAATGCTCAAATAGCTCGATACATCGGTTTACTTGCGCACTTTGATAAGAATATATGATGTATTTATCGTGCTAACATTCTTTTTGATGATTCCAAAGGGGGAGAAACAGGTTATAAGCTCATTAGCTCATCAAAGCTAAGCTAAAACGAAAAGAAGCTATAAGCTATGGCTTCATAAAGCCATAAGTTGTGGATCATATTTAGTCCACTTGGTGCATTATGGTTATGTATGAATCATGGTCCATTGGTTGTAGTATGGACTTATATACGGTTCTAATGATGTATCTTTGACGGGGAGCTTTTAAGTTATTGATACTTAAGCTCAATATCGAAAAGCTAATATTTTAGCTTATGCTTAAGTTGCTTCTATATAACTCTTGTTGTGCATGTTGATAGGGGGAGCATTTGCTATATGTGTTTGAATATCTCTACTCCCATCCTTGTGTTTTTATTGCATGAAATATTGTCGCTCACAACGGATAGTTCTCTTTAACCTAGTAAAATTGTTTTGTTTTCAAAATCGACCTCGTTAAAATTATTTTGGTTTGTAATCATCAAAAGGGGAGATTGTTTGATAAATGGTTTTTATCATGATTTTGATGATTTTGATTTTACACCAAAACAATGTTTTTTAAGGTTGTCCAAATACTCCTAAATGATTTAAAATGATTTTAATATTTTTCGGAGTATTTCCTCAAGTTTATTTTCGATACAAAATTGGACAATACATTTAATGTTTTTAAGTCAATGGTTTTTTACATTGAAACTATGTTGTCCTAATACTCCCAATTGATCTAAAATGTTTCTACTATTTTTCGGAGTATTTATTGGAATTTATATCTGACAACACTTTTTGTGTAAATGTTTTATTTCTTCAAAACTATTTCTAATGTTGTCCTAAATACTCCCGATCGGTTTAAAATGTTTTTACGAATTTTTCGGAGTATTTCTTGAGGTTTATTTTTGATAAAAATCGGACAACTTGTCATTGAGGAGGTCGGCCGTGAACGACCGGTGCACTGGGAACAAGTTTCGTGAAACGAAACTTGAGAACTCTCAAAATTGATCAGTGCAACCGTCGCACATAGGCTCGACCGGTCGAGGTGCCCTTCGACCGGTCGCCCGTGTTAATTTGGTGCTATATGTTTCAAACTTCTATTTACGTGCGGCCGTCGCCTCTATGCTTTGACAAAAAATTCTAACCGTTGTGCGGACAACCTTTCCTTAAATTGTGGAATTGATTTCTAACAGCTATAATCTTGATTTTAATTGCAATTCTTTTGTAGAAATCAGATTCCAAGAGGAGCCTATCAAGTATCAATCATCTCCTATAAATAGAGGAAGTTTTGAAGCACAACTATAAGAGAGAAAACTACAACACAACAAGATACACTCAAGAATACACTTGTTCTTATATTGTCTTATTTCTTGTTGTAATTTGCCTAGCTATTCACTTTCACATTCTTGAGGTCTAGGCTATTCTTGATTACACTTGCACTCTATTGTATTATCAATTATCGAGTTGTAATCTTGAATTTTTGGTTATCATTCAACACAAGATATCCTTGTGAGTGTTCTTGTGGTAAGAGCACACTTGGGTGATCTAGGTGTTAGGTGTGAGAAGATTGTGGTAATCTTCTTGTTGAGGTGTTGAAGAGTGTGGTGCTCTTCAAGGGTGAAGATTGTGGTAATCTTCACAAGGTGCCGTTGGAGATTGTGGTAATCTTCAAGTGAGATTGTGGTAATCTCAAAGGTGGTGTTGAAGAAGAGTGTGGTGCTCTTCTTCAGGTGTTGGTGTAAGATTTTGTTGTAATAATTTTGGTAATTATTAATAAAATCTTTTTCTCTTTCGAAATCCATCCGGATATCTTTGGGGTGGTAGAGGATTAGGCCCTGGTGGGTTGAACCTCTTTAAATCGACGTGTGTTGTTTACATTCCGCACCTTCATTATTTTGTTTGAGCATTCGGTTCGAAAAAGAGGGCGAAATCGAAAAGATGGAGATAATCTATTCACCCCCTCTAGATTATCGTAGCCGCTTGGACTTACACTCTGTCCCCAAAGCTTCATCAAAATCACCAACAATCAAAGCCGCCACTTCGAACACGAAGGCGAATTATATGTTCGGGCATCCGTCTCTTTTACCAATAAGCCGCAATCTAACATCCAATGTCCGCATTCTTGAATCTTTTCTCTCGCCATTCTAAATGATTTTACCAAAACATTATGTTCATCAAGCATTTCTTTAAGTCCAGCCACTATATCTTCATGCAGATTATTTATTTCACTTCCTTGCCTACAAATTTGAATAAATAAAAAAAACATTAGCACGCACGAAAATATATTAAAATAATAGTCAATATCTATATTTTAACAATAAAAATAAAACAAACCTGACAGAATTTAGTCTATGTGAAACTTCATTTTCATATTATATATGTAAAGTTGTGCAAACTTTGGAGTTGAACCATCGTGCGGCAATAAACTACCAATTAAATGATAGTTCTGCCTATACATTCGAAAGACCGGAGGTCCACCACCTATGTTTATGTTGTTGTCGATCTTATCCCCCATGGATGTGAAACAAAATATGTTGTTATAAGATCTAATGTTATCTTGAAAGTGTTTGCTTCTTTCACTATCACCAAACAATAATTCTCGAAGCAAAACAGGTGGTTGCTTTAAGGTAGGAAACTGGATAATCCCATGACTGCAACAAAGAGAATATTGCGGGTTATTGGATTTAACCCGAGCATTTATTCTTTCATCATACCAAAACATGGCCGCACAAAACCCGACATCTATACGTTGCATCACCAATATCCCAATAATCAGTCAATTTACAAATTAATAAATTAATAATATACAAAATTTAATTTAATAAAAAACACAAATATATATATATATATATAATTTACACTCACCAACTTTTATCACCGTATTTGTCTCACTGGTTTGAGATGGAAGTGGGTTTGAATCCATATTACTATGGCTTGATCGATTGTCTCTATCATTCATAGTTATCTTGACAGGATCGTCTACAGTGAGATCGATTATCGTTTTACAGTTACAATTCTTCTTCGAAGATCTCACTGATGCATGACAAAAGCTGATATTTGGATTCTGAGTGTTGGCTGTCGGGGGAACATATTGTTAGAAACATTAAATAGTATTTCATATTGGAAATATAATAAAACATTAAGTATCTAAAATTTTGATTTATAACAACAAAATGTTAAGTATACCATTTGTAATGTTAGAAATCTTTGGATTTTGAATAGGAATAAACAATATCGCTAGGCTTATCTTGAGAAGCAAATGTTTTAGGTAACTTCCGAGGTCTATTCAGGATAGTGTCATGTTTTCTCATTAAAAAAATTAAAAATTGAAATAAATAAAATAAATTATGATATAAATTCAATAATGTTATTCAAGATATTAAACAATATAAATTAAATATACCTTGTGTGAAGCCATTATGCAAAGGAACTCGGAAAGTGATAAGTTCTATTTCTCGATGAAGATGTATTTGCAATGCTATTACCAATTGTGATGTCACTAAACGGGATCTTGATATTGTGCCAGCATTTTTGCTCGACGAAATATCGTAAAACAACTCGTAGGTGGCCTTAAAGGAATATTTCCCGATATTCTCATATTTTTAAATCAAAAGAGTCAAAAGGATTAGAATAATAAAATTAAACAAATACCTTAACAAATAATTTTATTATACAAATATCACAACAAATGTTATTATACTTAAACATCCATTTTAATATTAAACATCAAAAAATTATACATTACATGTTAAAAAAATTAATTTTTATATTATAATATATATAGTATATAGATTTAATTTTTTTAGTACATTTAATTTATTATATAATAGTTTATTGTAAAATTATAAGAATAATTTAAAAATAAAACTTATATACTTAATTTAAATTAAATTAAAAAAATCAAAAATCAAAAGCCCATTAGAAAATCTGATTCCTAAAATAAAAAGCCCAATTAAAGATTCATTTCCCAACCCCCAACAAATAAGAGAAAATACCACAAAATACCCCGATTTTTAAAAAAAAAAAACAAAAATACCACCCTATTACTAATCTACCCCATCCGGTCCTAAACTTCCCAAATATACCCACCCCTTTACTTTTCTTATCGGGTTTTTACCCTGTGAGTATCTCCGTGCGCGACCTAGCGCGACGCAAATTCCCAATTCACAAGCTGAAAATTTAGGGTCTAGGGTTCTTGGTTTCCTCTTTCCTCTAATCTAATATTACTTGAAAAATTCAACCTCTCATGGATTCTCCTACCTTTATCACCTAAATCACCATTATCATCATCACCAGGCCAGGCGATAACAAACCCGATCTTTGCGAAGCGTCAAAAATTATCATTACCTGAAGGAAAAGTGGCCTTTATCGCGCAACGGCGTGGAGGGGAAAAAGAATAATACCATATACTAATTATAGATTTAAATTCCAGGACTCATGACGATGATGTTGACGATGAATTCATCCGGTTACTCCTGCTTGTTCGGCTTCAACATGTCAACGATTAGATTCTGGGTGGTTGTTGCATCTGCATCTAAATTCAACAAATCTCCTTCAATTTGAGTTTTCGCCTTTTCGTCTTTTTTTTTTTTTTTTCGGTTTTTCAATTTCCTATTTCTTCTTCGTCCTCTGTTTCATCCGGAAATCCTTCCGGTGGTGGTAATGCTTTGATTGAATTCATATCGGGCTCGAGTTCGGGCTCATTCTCTTCTTCGACGAGTATGGGCTTTAGCTCATGGATCCTGGATCACTTGTTACGTGCCGTGGCGGATCTTTCATGGATGTAATCATCCATCATATCGAGTTTTTTCTCTGTGAGAGAGTATCTCCGGCGATGGATGATAAGATTTTGTGCTTATTGGAATCGATTGTGCGATTCTCCGCCACGCCGCGGTGGTTATGGAGATCTTTGAGGTGGGTGGGGGTTTCAAGATGTGTATGGTTTTACGGGCGGATTGCGCGGTTTATTTCGAAGGTGTTGCTGATGCATGATTTTTCTGTGTTCTTTTATTATTTTGTGATTTGAAGTTTTTCGTTTGTTTCGATGTTGTTTCGAAGTTGTTTCTTTTATGTTTCTTTTGTTCTTTTATGTATTTTCCATTTATTTATTCTTTTTTATTGTTTTTGATTTGTTGTGTTATCTATATGACTGTGTATCTTTTTTTTTATTTCTTTTGTAGTGAATGTGGGATTTTTTGTTGCTTGTTATGCCGAGCACTTTATTGTTGGGAAGGCTACGGACGTCGAAGCGTTTGAGATAGAGAATGAACAAGTAAGACTCGATCATCCGCTTCACAATCATGCTAAGTTGAAGCCGCAAAATGGTGATGACAATGACAACGACATTGAGTTTCTACCTCCATTTCCTAATGATTTTAGAGAATTGTTGTTATGTAAATCTTAATGATGGTGTAATCAGTTGAAACATGTAAGAAACATAAATGAAACATGTAAGAAACAATTGTGAAACAGGGGATCATGTGATAAAAGTTTGTAGTAAATTGCTTTTAAATTTAGAGAAATATAGTGTAGTTTTTCCCCATATACTCTTCAGCTTTTTTTTGTCATCCCTGTAAATGTTGATTTTGCTTCGTTTCGATGTCTGCATGTCTAATCTTGAACTAAAGATCTCACGTACTCTAGCAAAATTATTACTAGTAGGTCTTTCCCCGCTACAGTTGATGCATTCAATAATTCTACGATGTTGGAAGTCAATACAAAGTATTTTTTGGTCTGACAATGGAGTCGTGTCCATTTTCTCGTAGCCGATGATGGATAAGTAAGCTCAAATTTTCTGAATTGAATTTGTTGTTCCAAGATTTCATTTAGGGTGCTGAATGTGCAGTCCATTGGAATCAGTATTCTTGTTATTTCAAAGTTGGTATACTCTCTATTTTCTTCCTATTGTCCATTGTGGCATACCACAACTGAGATTTTCTCCATGCAACTGTGGAATTCAATGAAAAGTTGGCTAAGTGAAACATATAAAAAACATAAATGAAACATGTATGAAACAAAAAAGAAACAACAAACATGTTTGAAACAAAAAAGAAACCAACGCAAAAAAATCAGCGGAAAATGGGTATTTTTGTCAAAAATCAGCGAAAAATGGGTATTTTTGTCCAAAATCAGCGAAAATGGGTATTTTTGTCCAAAATCAGCGGAAAATGGACATTGTGCAGAGATTGGGTATGGAAAATGGGGTATTCATGTCCTTTTCCCAACAAATAACCTACCCAGGCCCAACCGGATACAAAATAATTAGCCCACACACTCAACCAAACACAAAGCCCATCTCCCACACGCCAAAGAATCTTCTTTGCATGACACACACGTGTCTCAATCCGCGTCTGGATTGTGCCAAGTGTACGGCACGGATGAAGTCGGCTCTAAACCTAAAGACGGGATACATTTCATTTCTCTAGGGTTTCATTTGCTTCTCTTGTTTCTTCCGCCTCCCACACTCGGTTAATCTACATTTCGATATCTTTTGGTTTTGTACGAAATATTATACAAATTATTCTTGGTTTGATTTTAACATTTCAACTTACAAAAATCTTTGGTGCGTCGGTGTATTCCGCACCCCTCGAAAAATGGTCTCTAAATTTTTTTGCGATTCTTTCTTCCGAAGCAAGAGTTTTTCCGAGAAAATGGTTTCGTGAATCATTTTGAGTTTCTCAAAACTTTTGTGCGATGGTTTTCAATCATTTTCATTTTCGGAAAAGTTTTGTAATATGGATTGGAAAACAGATCTTTTATTCACCATTTTAAAATTTCAACAGATTTTCTAGGGTTAACTTTGTGTGTGGGTGTATTTCGCCTCTCTCTATTCATTTATTTCTCTGTTTTTTTCGATTTTGTCTTCCTCGAAGTTAGAGGTTTTCAAGAAATGGTTTCTGAATAATTTTTATTTTCTCGAAAACATTTGTGATACGGTTTAAGTGAATCATTTTCATTTCTAGAAAATTTTTGCGATATGATTTCTCGGATCAGTTTGTTATAGGTTTTATCTTAAATCTATTGTTAAAAAACCCTAAAAAAAAAAATCACGCATTTTTTACTTTATTATTAAGTGTTTCATGATAAATCGGGGGTAGCGATTAATGAAAACTTATTCGAAATCAATATGCAAAAAAATTTCATGATTTTTCATCTACAAAAGTGGCTACAATCCTAGCTAGAAATCATTTTTGTGTATATATGAAAATTTATTTAGGGTTTTTGTTTCGTCCCCCTACCTGCTCTCATTTGTATATCTATCAATTATTTTTTTATGTGCAAAATTTCATATATAAAATGTTGTCATTTAGATATTCACCATCTATTTGTTTAGATTTGGCTAAAAGATTAAGCTATCTCATCTTACGATTTTTTTACGGTATTTCAAACAGGCCTCATTTGTTTTTTTTTTTGGTAAAAGTCGATCTTTGCTATTTTTTCATCAGTCATTTCTTTAAAGCTTCTTGAAATACCATAAAAAGTTTTGAACTCTTTTTTTTTTTTTTTTTTTTTTTGTAAAAGTCGATTGGTTTTTTGGTTCGTTTGGTTGGTTCTAACTGATATGTGGTAATTTGTTTTCCTGAGGAATAAACAATGACGATAATTCTGGTTGTGATACTTTCTAAACCTAATTTTATTTGTGTTAGTTATAGCTTGTCTCTGTTCTTTGCTTATTCTCTTGGACTTGAAAACCTAAGCAATCAAGCCTCTTGACCCTGCACCAAGAGTGTAGTGGAATCCTGAGGTGCAAGGGGAATCTTGACCAAGATTTATTTAGTTCTGTCATTGTTTATGTTGTTTGTAATCATTTCGGTATTAAATCTAACAGTAATTTATATCCAAATTTTGTTCCAGGGCTTCAATAGATGACTAATTTATCAAGCACTCAAAAACATAAGTCATACAATCTTATGTCCATTATTCTTTGATATCTAATTTTCTGCATTTCTAATTGATTTTTGAATTTTTTTGCAGGTTGAAAAAATATCAAGAAAAATCTACTAATACAATACCAAAACAACATATACACAGATAAGTATGCTGAATTCGATGAATTTTAGTTATGCAATGAAAAATAAAATACCGTCTGCAATGTCTTTACTCCTTGCACGTTTATTCCCCACGATATTACAATCCGTTAACTTCGTCATGGTCGATGGAGTCCTGCTTGTTTTTCAGTGTTTGGAAATTTATTCTCTTTGTTATATTCTTATAGCCATACTCATACTTTTTGTTCTCTTTGTTAAATTAGTATAGTCCTGCTGGTGGTTATTTTCTGTGTTTTATAAAGCTATATCTAGAGTTTTTCATTAGTCATGCATTTCAGAAGATGGGACATCTTATATACTGTGTTTTCGTGTTTGAATGAAGACTAAAATATCCTTCCTTATTTTAAAATATGGATCGAAAATCTGTCATTTCTAAGTTTAAAAATATCATTCCATATGTTAAAATATCATTTCAAATTTTAATATTATGCCATATCTTTCAAAATCTTTCATTTGAATATGGGAAATTATACTGTTTCCCACTACAAAGTCAGAGTATGAAATTTCTTGTAAACTCATTTTTTATTCTGTACAAATAGTCAGATTCTTATAACCTCATATTATATCATTCCCTTATTTATGTTTCTACAAAAAAATTACTTGTTATTTGTTGCTTTTTGGACCCAATCTTATAAATATATAAATATGTAAAGTGCATTAAATAATAAATGTATTTAAAAAACTAACTGATACAAAAGAATTTGAATTTATTGTGTGTTAAATCTGGATCATTTTCTATATGCTCAGCGCTATCTGGTAATTAGTTTCTTGGAGGAATTTTATCTAAATTTTTACTTCTGCTTGTTTGACTCTGTAAATCAAAATTTTGTGTGTTGGTTATACCTTGTCTCTGTTCTATCCTTATTATCTTGGACTTGAAACCCTAAGCATTCAAGCCTTTTGACCCTGCACCAAGAGTGTAGTGGAATCCTGAGGTGCAAGGGGAATCTTGCTCCAGATTTCTTTAGTTCTTGCATTATTTATGTTGCTGTTGTATTCTGATTTTGAATTGTGTAAGAATAATCATAATAATGTGAAATAGTGATTGTGAAATTTTTTTTATTTAAAATGATGCAGATGATGTACATGTTCGATTTGTTTTTTTCAAATTTGTATAGATATTCAATTTAATATTACAAAAATAAGACAATATTAATTATAAAATATTCAAACTAATATTTTAAAAATATTAATTATCCCAAAACTGCATAAAAATCCAAACAATAATAACGTAAACTATAATTATACTACCTTTCCTAGAAATCTCAAAAATAATAGAAATCAATAGCAATAAATCCTAAGTTAATTCAGATAACTTCCATAAATCTAAAAACACATCCTGCAATCCTATTTATTTCTTCAATAAGTCTTCTTCCTTGACAATAGACTTCATCTTCTTTGAGTTAGTGCATGAAGATAAGTCTTCGAACAACAACTCCCTTTTAAGCGAAGGACTTCCGCCGACAAAGACTTTTTTCTTGACAGTTTTGTTAGGTGTGTTCACTTCGTTCTCGATGAAACCTCCTAAAATTTTACAACCATCGATCGATTGCTTTTTTTTTAATGAATACACCAAATAAATACACAAATACAATAATAAATTCAGATTACATAGTTCAAAAAAATTCAATAATACCTTGTGTTGACTTGAACTTTAAAGAATACTTGCTTATCAATCAAAATAGCCAGCTCATCTTGTATATCTTGTCCATCACCACTTCCATTCTATAAAAAATCGGGAGATTAGAATTTTAACAAAAAATTATTTAAAATAATTTTGGAATTTAAATTATAAATCACAAAGTTTGAAAGTAACCTCCATGTACTCGTTTCTCGATTGGAACAAGATTTTCCTATTAAGTGCTCACAATCCCTATCCCAAAGATAAGAAAGCAAACATTGCCCGTATCATCTATAACTTGCATCCGGATTTTGTACCTAATATCAAAATTATGGAATTATTAATTAATGACATAATAATTAGATATTCCAATAAATAAATAAATTTAATTATTACTATACTAATAAAAATAAAAAAATACCTAAAATGTCCGATTGATAGAAAGTGTCGCATCTTTCACAATAAAATTTGTCCCCAACCTTGGTCGAGTTTCTTAGGGCATCTAGAGCACGAGAGATACCACCAATCACCTATAAAAGACAATATGGTGGCACAAATCCAAAAACTTCCAACCTAAAATAAAATAAATTAGTCAAAAAATATACAACTAAAATACACATTGTAACGAATGACTATATTTAAATTAGACTTACATCATTGTTAGTGTATAGCTGATCAAGCGTTATAACTGGTGAATCTCCGGATGATAAATCTTGAAAGAATAATCCAACAGTTGGCACACTAATATGACTAATTGATCTCGTTGGTCTGTTGTTGTCCATGATTCTAAATTAAAAAATAATGTAACTTTATAAATAATAGTTTATATATAAAAACCTGAAAAAAAATTTATAAATAACTATTCAAACCTTGACTTGAAATCATGAACCTCTTCCATATCTCCATTAACAATCATTTTTGTAACATGAAATGCATTGGAGACT
Source organism: Rehmannia glutinosa (assembly GCA_016081115.2). Lineage (NCBI taxonomy): Eukaryota > Viridiplantae > Streptophyta > Magnoliopsida > Lamiales > Orobanchaceae > Rehmannia > Rehmannia glutinosa. Next base: position 17,094 of record JABTTQ020000089.1, on the reverse strand, counting down.
TTCACCTCTTCTGAAATGGCAGAAACTTAAAAAAATTAGTTCACAGCTTATAAAAAATAAAAAAAATTTGCAGAACAAAATTAATTCACATATAATTTTTGTTAATTATAAAATTGCATAAACTTATTAAATTGCAAAAAAAAAATTGCAGAATCTTAAAAATTTAAATAATGGACGAACAAAGTTGGTGAACATCTATTTCTTTTTGGTTAAAAAATTCGAAACTTAAAAGTAATTGCAGAAACTCAAATAACTTGCAAAAATTAAAATCGCATAAAATTTAAATTTAAAAATCATTACCACGAAGCACTTTTGCCCTGCACATCTGCAATATCACAACAATTGGTTCGAATTTACCGTCGTCAAGAAACGACATAATTTGATCAACATATTCCTCTCATAACGTGCAAGTTACTCGATTATTCCTAAGACATCGGAATTATTTTTTAAATTACCAAAAATTTCAAACGAAAATATAAAACATTGGAAAAAAATATTTTGTATGTTACTCCAAATCCTCCAAGACGATATCAATAATTCGCGTCGTCCTTCCCCTGAATTTGTTGTTTTTTCTTGAATGCATTGAAACAATCCCGCCAATTATATCTATAAACATAAAACACAATTAATTAAGTTAGAAGAAAAAAACCTATATTCGTTTAATTATAAATAACATAAATTGAATTTTATTATATATATACACTTAAATTTGTTTGAAATCGAGTTATAATTACCAAAAAGCATAGTATCGTCCACTTGTTCTCACAGATGACAACTCTCGAAAATGTTTGAATGGAAAAAGAAATCGCGAAAATATCTTATCAAACATTTTAAAAACTTGAGTTTTTCCATGAAATAAAATTTTATGCTTCCTCAATGTTGAACGATATTTCTCGGTATAGTTTGCAACTATAAAATCCCTAATTGCAAATATGTGACCCTCAACAAGTAGCTTCTTAAACTGTTCAATATTAGCCTTCCGAATTGTACCATGGATTCTATTGCCCTGCAAAAATCATATTTTTGGTTTAAATTTAAACAATTTTTTGATAAAATAAAGCAAAAAATAAAACAAAATTATATTTTCCTCATAATCATGGAAGACACATTCTCGATCAATTTGTGTCTTATCACCATAAGCTGGCTTTTCATACATACGGATAAGACGGAGCTTCATGTTCCATTTTGTTTTTGAGGTGTTCAGATCTTTGATCAATGTCAATATTGGAGCCATTACTTTTTTTTAGTGTATTGCGTTGTAAATTATATTGTTGTAATTCGAAAGTTGTAATTGTTTAATCTGGCATATGGTTCTGATATTTATAGCTGAGTGTGAGGAGATTTAATTAAGAAAATATTTTTAATAAGGAAATCATTCATAAGGAATTATTTTTTAAAATTACAATCACGTTTTTCATTGTATTTTTTTGACATCAGACGCTCATTGTAAATTACCATACTTAACATATTTGATTGAAATTCTTCTTTGAATAAAATCGTATCTTTTATTTTAATGAGTTTTATATAAAAACTTGTTTCTCAAGTAATAAAGTTTTGCCAAAATATGTAAGAATAGTTAGAATCTGAGATTTTGTTTTCCTTAAATTGGATTTGTATCATCTATTTATCTGGCTTTTAAATACCATAAAAAAATCTACAGACGTTAATTAAAGGCAACAGGTTTGATTGATTAAATTCAACCGCTAATTAAAGCATGTTTTAAATTCAATTTGAGATCATCTACAATTTTGCCTTTTAAATACCTTAAATAAAGAATCTGTAGCCAATTATTAAAGTCAACAGATTTGTTTTATTAAACAATCACTAATTAAAGTATGTTTTAAATATGATTTGATTTCGCCTATAATTCTGCCTATTGGATACCATAAATAAAATAACTGAAACCGTTCAAAAAAGTCAACTTTTAAAATCACTAAACATTGCCTCGAAATAGAAAGAAAAAAAATTGGCGGGAAAATTCTGGCTTACTATTTTAAGAAGAGTCTCTTATTATATATATATATATATATATATAGCCGATTCGATGCGGAAACGTGGCGGAATCGTGTGATATCCGCACATGCGGATTCGGGCTTGACATGTGTTCACCTCATTATGGATCAATTGGGGCCGTGTCGGATGAAATAATGGATCCTGGTTTGAAGGGTGAAATCGACCATGGGCCTGTTTGTTGAATGATTAAAATAGATAAAATAAGGAGATGGATTTGGGCTTTATATTATTGGTTTGGTTTTTATTTTATTTACACATTAAAAACATAAAAAACAAAAATATATGAAATAAATACAAAAAATTATAACTTGAAACCAATTTGTTTAAAAACCGTATGAAAAATATTTTGTATTCAATTTATTTATATTTTATTTGTAATTGTTTTCTAATTATTTATTAGTAGACAAATGCTTCAAACTTTATATATAGATATATGTTTATTGATATATATATATATATATATATATATGTGTGTGTGTGTGTGTGGTGTGTGTTTATTATATTTATTGTATAAAATAAAATATTCTAAATGTATTTATAAATATAATTTGATCGTGTCGTATGCCATGACGATAAACAAAAGCCAAGGACAATCTCTCTCTAATGTTGGCCTATACCTCAAGAATCCGATTTTTCGATCATGGCCAATTATATGTGGCGCTTTCTCGAGTTATGAATCGTAAGGGATCAAAATATTAGTTTGCGACGATGCATCAAACAACAAACAAACAAGTAATGTTATATATAAAGAAGTATTTCAAAATTTGTAATTTCTATTTTGTGCAATTGTAATTTGCTTTATCAAAGATTTGTTATAGATTATATTTTTTATTGACATTTTATTTATATAGCAACACTACACTCCAATTACTCCAGTGCATCGCACGATAAAAAAAACTAGTTATTTTTTAATAGGAAAGTAGATTGCTTAGAATCAATTTACTTAATATTTCTTTTCAGTTGAAAAGTATTAATTTTCCCCTGGAAAGTATTATTTTTCTTTTAAAAAAGTATTATAGGTATTATCACGGCCTAAATCGATATATTTTTATCAGACAATGCAATATGGCCGTGTACCATTGCAATGTTGCGGTATTGCAATTAGCTAATATATTTTATCCGAAAAGTCTTAATTTTCATTTAAAAAGTATTATTTTTTATTAAAGAAATATTACAAGTATTATAACATGATGGCGGCTTGGAATCAATTTACTTAATATTTCTTTTTAGTTGAAAAGTAAGTTTTACTTTTTCTCTTAAAAGTATGCTTTTCTATAAAAAAAAAAAAGTAATATTTGAAAAGAAAGTATTACTTTTTTTTTCTTAAAAGTATTATTTTCTATCAAAAAAGTATTACAAGTATTATAACGGCCTAAATCGACGCCTTTTTATCAGACAATGCAATATGGCCATCTATCATTGCAATATTGCGGTATTGCAATCAGAATATACATTTCATCCAAAAACTATTAATTTTCATCTGAAAAGTATTTTTTTATTAAAAATATATTACATGTATTATCACATGATGACAATTTGAAATCAATTTACTTACTATTTCTTCATTGAAAAGTAAGTATTATTTTTCTCCTAAAAAGTATTACTTTTTATCAATAAAGTTTTACTTATCTTGATGGTGCACCGAAGTTGGAACAAATTTACTTACATTTTGTTTTTCGGTTGAAAAGTATTACTTTTTTCCCTGAAAATTATTACGTTTTATTGAAAAAGTATTACAAATATTATCACAGCCTAAACTGACATATTTTTAATCTGACAATGAAATACTATTGCAATATTGAAATTAGCTAATACTTCTCATTCGAAAACACTGTACTTTTAAAGAAAAAAGTAATATTTTAAGTTGAAGTAGTACTTAAAATTAATACCAAAAAAAATAATTGGTTGAAGATGAAGCTCACACATATCTTATGCATTTTGGAAAAAAAAAACAAAAACATTACTTAATCTCTATAAACTGCAAATTACCTATATCCAATTCCAAAAACATGCAAATATCACTAGTGATAACTGTAGTTCAACAACTACAATTGGTTCACTGCTTATATAACTTTGTGGAGCATTAGAATGTCTGAATAATACAACACATAAAGAAGAATTCTTTTTCCTTTTAGTAGTAGACTAATTTTGACATCGAATGCGGTATGTGCTATATGCATCATCGTGCTTCAAACCAGTCTTCAAATTTGTATTATTGTCTCAAGACCATAGAACATAACTTTGCCACCTTAGAAAATCCATATATTAATATTGAGATGACCAATTAATTCACAGAACTCCCATCTTTTTGCACTCCATCAGGTTCATTCCTTGACTCGTCATCTATTTTGAAAATTGACCCAAGGGCCACAAGATATTTGTTGGTGGTATGTCTAGCGTGATGGCAGAAGTGACACAATGATGGTGGCGAGGGAGGGGAAGAGAGAGAAAGAGAGAATGCACAGATCTGATTTTTCTCTCTTATTTTATTTCTTTTTGAGCTCTAATTTTTGTTGGGTTGATTAATGCTGCTTGTGGGAGAGGGTCGAGTTGGTTGTTTGAGATTGTTGAGCAAATCGGAGGTTGACTTTTTAGAGAGAGAGAGTGGGGAGGAGGAGATGGTGGTGTAAGTGTGGAGGTGGAGAAGAAGAGGGAAGCGAGGGAAAAATGAAAACCGAAAAGGAAGACAGAGAAGAAAGCAAAGACAAAGGATATGTTTTCTATTTTTCTTTTTTTTTTTTGGTGGGTTTGGGTATTTGGGTTTTGGAGCTCCGTCTCATGAGTTTTGACTTTGAGACGGTCTCACATGAGACTCACTCTAAATTTTATTGATAAACCAACATATAGTGAGGGCAAATGACGTACAATGAGAGAATATTTTGTCACTAAAATATTATTTAATGACGGAAAATGATAATATAATGATGAAAATTGTTATCATTGAAATTGATTTTTAATGATGGTATAATTTCGTCATTGAATCTATCAAAGCAATAATGATGATGAGACATAGTTCTGTCATTATTTACTTTTACCTAGGAGGGCAATAATAAGAGGTCCATGAGGGGAAATTCCTAAAGATCGATTTCGGACAAATAATGATGAAATTTCCCATTATTGAGATTAGGCTTTCTAGGTTTCCGTTAGAAGGTCTGGTTCTTGAAGTCAAGTTACTTATTCCATTGCTTTCCGCGATATCAATTGTCTTCAAACACATCCGCCGTCATGTATGTCACTTGAACTTGAGCCTATGAGCTAGAGTCGGCCACGCTAGCCGTAACCTAGAATGTCCCTAACACCGACTTCCTTCACTCGACACTAGGTTTAGTCTTCCAACAATTTCCAACGACATCTTCAATATTCAAGCCTAGTTCCCATAGACGGTTCCAAAATAATGTTATTATTTTGTGCAACTCTTCAAAACTCCACGTGCAACACAAACTCTTAATTAAGGCAATTGGCCTACAATGCAAATCCGACCTTTAAGTCAGTAAATGTTCTGATAATAATCCAAAACACGAGTAATGATCGATAATTAAAATGAGATTATTACAAATAAATAGAGATGAACTATTTATACCCAAACTCTAGAGATCTCATGGGCTTTGTGGTCCGGGCTTCATAGAACAACAATATAATAACAGTTATAAACATCACTATAAGACTCAGGATATAAACATCACTGTCGAATCACACCATAGCCGAATAATATATTACATATACTATCAAATAAACCATTACAAGGCTTACCTACGGGATTAGAGATTAGGGATTACAAAAAGTCTAAATAACAGAAATAAATTGCAGGGCTTCAGTCTATTGCACACGAAACACCCTGGAGCTACGCACCCCATTCAAAATGGTCTGCGCTGAGCAAAAATGAATAAATGAGAAACTAAAATACGGACCGAAAAATAGAAACTGAATAATATAAGTAAGAATAATATCACCAAGTATGGTTTACACAAAACTCCTCTTTCGAGCTCCTTCGGATAGCGGTGAAATGAGATGGCTCTGTCGTCTCTCGAAAAGCTAAAGAAGACACCCCACAAAGAGTCGAGCAAGCCAAGGCTTCAACCGCCAAAGTGAAGAACATTCGAATCCGCCCAAGCTACCGAGCGCCCATAAAAAGCCCCAAATAGTAACCCACAAAGGACCGTGACCTCAGCCCAAATCTCTACCAGAGCGAACCCTTGGAAACCTCCCACTGAAGCACAAAGGATCTCTTAAAAACGATCGGTCAAACTCACAAAGATAAAGCCCGAACACAACCCAAACTTCAGTCACCACTTAAGCCCTTGATTCACAATCGAAAATCGGAGTTAAGCAAGAGGGAAGTACCGAACACAACCCAAACTTCAAATACCACTTAAGCCCTTGATTCACAATCGAAAATCGGAGTTAAGCAAGAGGGAAGTAAAGGCAGAAAATATGAGAGAGTAGTGAGAATGAAAGAGAGAACGCCACTGGTGAGAAAAAGAGAGAGTTCTCGATTAGGGTTCTAAGCAGGAAGTAATAAAAGGGGAGATTAAAGGCTGAGATTAGATCCCTAGATCAAATGGTCCAAAACAAACCTGAGCATTGGCGGTCCACAAAAGATGGGTATTATGTGACCCGCAAAACACATTGGGCTTCTTATATGGGCGGGCAACAATTGGGCCATTTCATAGTGTTTAGTTTTGGGCCAACAAAATACCACAATGACATTTGGGCCACAAAGAAACTTGCAATCTCCACCTTGGGTCAAATGATGGTTCACAAGACTCTCGGGTCACAAAACACAGTTATCATCAGAGACGAAGCCACATTGTGGCCAAGAGGGGCACTAGGCCCCCCAGAAATTTTGAAAAATATTAGGGGTATTTTGGTAATATTATTTTATAAGCTTAAAAAATGCTGAAAATAGATAAAAATAGAACAAAGCTTTCAATTCCTTCATTTTTGTTGTTCCCTTCCCATTTCTGAATCTTGAAAAATATTTGAATCTTGATAGTTTTTTCTCCTTTCTCAAAATTTTCTACATTTTGTTTTTGCTCCACCATAATATTGAACATGAATTTTGACATTACTCTCTTGTACCTCTATTCATCTCTTTTGGGATTATTTAGGGTCATTATCAAATTCCACTAAAAAATTCAACATTGTCGATAGGTTATTGAATGATTTTTTAGTAACATACACTTTAAAATATATATATTAACAATGAATATATTAAACAACGATTTCAAAATATGTGAACAGAAGAGGAATGTTAAGATATATTGATGTAATTGTATTATGTTATTATTTTTGAATATTTAGATGTAATGAAGTTAATGCATTGACTTTATCAAAATTAGCTTTTATTTATAGTATTATTTTTAGAGTTGATGTATCGTATTTTATTTTTATATTAATGTTAATTGGGTCCCTCTACACAAAAATTTAAAGCCACGGGTTATCATCAACGACGATTTTTTCTCTCTACGCACACAAGTGCAAAAGATACAATTATAGTAAGCACAAAGCAAACTATAACACAAAAAGGACAGTAAAGCAACCTTATTGCACAAAAAGTACAATAACACTTGGTTATAACAAGCACACAACAAGCTATTATCATAAAACCAAACAAGTGCATTATATGTTCAATCAACTGTATCAAAATTCAGAATTTTAAGGCAAGACACAAATTTACCAACACGCAAACACTTAGTTCCCATATCTGCAAGGTTAAATTCGGACGGAATCTTTTCAAGACAGACTATGCCTTTTGCAACAACATCAATATGTTTAGTCCTATCATGAAAATGAGGGGTTTTACACAGTTGAATTCCAGATTGACTATCAAAAAAATGACATCACCACCTTTAAGAATAATGGCAAGCAAGGTTGTATTCCATAGGGATTGATATGTGAAACACTTAGATCATAATAATATCGCATTCCAACTTTATTAAAGCGACCGAATCTCAAGTTTATAATAAAAATTGAAAACAAAGAAATAAAAGAAATAAATTTGCTAACCCCACAAGTATTTTCAACAACTACAGGAGCAACCTTAGGCACATATTCTCAACATGTTTCTTCAATATTAAATCCAATTAAAGTTTCAAAACCAATTCATGCAATTCTATGGGTTCAATTCCTAAGATAGTTTATTCCCTTCCCGGGCGGCGCATAAACAGTAGATTAATAACAATTGTAGGTCTTCCGACTCGATACAACTATTATTAACTCCCAAAAGATCTATGAATTGAATGACTCCCCATAAATATTTGTAGGTCTCCGACTCGATACACCCGTTTATGTCTGAATTCGATTTTTATCTTTGTTAGAACTCCACTTCCGAATTTTGCACTAACAAATATGAAATGCAAATTATTCCCGCAAATAAAAAGCAATTATAAATAAGCACTGAATTCATAAAATAAAATGAATCAATTAAGAAAGAAATTAATCAAGATTTAACATGAATCCACGCTTTGATTATGCCCCTAAGATCCGAAAGATTAGCCAAATATTGATAACAAATTCATAGACAAATTCAAATCAACATTATCACATCGTTTAAGCACAGGCAAGAGATCTAAACATAGAAAGAAAACTCCTTCTTGTTAGGATGGATTCCCCTCCTAAGCTTTCAAAGCTCTTGTACTCCCGTAGATGCGAAAGGCCTTGTGGTGTTCTTCGCGACCTAGCCTTCCTCTCTCAGAAGATCTTCGATTCTTGTGTTCCTGTATAATTTGATGTGTTTTCTCTGTATGAAGTGATGTTGGATGATGAATTTCGTGCAAGCCTTGAGTCCCTTTTATAGATGTTTGGAGAGGTCACTTGTAGAGTTAGAACGGGAAAAAAAACTCCGAAAAACGCGTTTAGTAGAGTCCCACACGGCCTGGCCGTGTGGCACCACATGGTCATGTGGTTTGTTGCACGACCCTTTCCCACACGGTTATGCTGGGTTCACACACCGGGCCGTGTGGGCTTGGTTCCGTCCCTGTTTTCCCCACTTCACACGGTTGTGTCATTCCATACCGCATTTTCACACGGCCGTGTGACGTATTTTTATCCATGTGTGTGTCCGAATTTGCTCCTGGGTTATTCATGAAAGTTGTAGCCCTTTCTCTTAGCTTTCCATAGCCACTTGAATTACCATAATATCAATTTTGTAGAGAAAGTTATGGTCGAATACTAAACCCTACTAGTGTTGGAAATCATTAGCGCATTTGGACGTTTTTGAAAGAAATTTCCTTTTGTTTGATCGTCCGTGCTTCTCTCCTTCACATATTTGCTCGTACCTTAGCTCTTGACCTATACTTTGGAATGTGATATCGTTTTATATCCAATTTAGCTCCATTTTCTGTAAGAAGTTACAAGAATACGCAGTATCACGCCCAACAAAGGAAACCAAGTAAAACACACTGAATATGCGTGCAAATGCATCAAATATATATCATTTTAAACCCTCAAATGCACGTATATTTTACACGCATCAAAATCCCCAAACTTAAAGCATTGCTCGTCCTCAAGCAAATTAAGAAAAATAATATCAAGGGGTAAAAAGAACATACAAGAACACTATGAACATTAAATCTCATTCGACTCCATACTCAAGAAAACCATGTAATTTATAATCAAGAAGTCATCATTCATAAACTCGGCATAATTAATACACTTTTGGGTACTTGACATCGCGACTCACAAGTAGATAGTATATCACTCGACTCTCAAAAGTGTATGGATAGTGTTTACGCTCAAATTCAAATTAGTGAAAGTAGAACTACCATAGGCTTGCAAATCATTTAACATCTCGACCACTTTTGTGTGCACAATCTAAGAATCAAAAATGACTTTTTCATTTGGTTGTAATGTAGGCTCTTTGGTAAGGATAGGAAAAATTTGGATTAAGTGACTTGACTTGAGCAAATAGAATTTAAGCGCACGCACTTACAATTCACCAACCCAATTTCAAAGATAATACTAATTTTTCTTTTTCAACTCAATTTCACCCTTATTTCTCATTTTTCATTCTTTAGGCCTTTTTTTTTGCCCTTTTTTTTTTTTTTTTTTAGCCTCAAGCTTCTCATTTTTTCACAATTTTCAGATTTTTTTTTGCTCTTTGCTCGATTTTCTCTATATATTTTGCAGAGAGATTTCTTTCTTTTTGAGCTTCATGATTTCTTTATTCACCTAGATCTTTGCTCATCCCTCTTTCTTTTGCCAACTTTCTCTTTTTTTTCATTATTTTTTTCACCACGTCTCCCCCAAACTTATTCATTTTCTATAAGCTCAAGGAATTTCGGGGATAAAATCATGTTTAAATTTTAAAGATCAATGTGGCTCAAAATAAAAATTTTGGCTCAAAATTGGCTTACTAGGGAATCATGAGTTCATAGGCGGGCATTTTAGTCTAAGTAGGCTTAAACAAAGATGTCCTTAGATCATTTTTCAAAATTGCACACACACATGGCTTCAATGAAGATACCGTGAGCAAGTTCTTGAGTTCTATCAATCATGAATGACACACTCAAGAAAAAAAGTCTGCATCATATAAAGCGGTTTAAGGCACAAAAGCTCACAGCTTATTTTTCGCAACATGCTCAAATACCCAATTTTCTCAACTAATGCTTAGCAAATAAATGACATCTTCCCAACAATTCATTATATTATTCCCAAAAGTATGTTATCTCATTCCATAAGATGTTCATAGTAAAATCATACGGAAGCTGGTCCTTTTCAAAAATCTTGATTAAAATCACACACAAAAACAATTAAACGTGCTAAAAATAAAAAAAAATAAAAATACTAAAAAAATCGAAAAATTTTAATGCAAATTTTTATATGCTCTACATGCAATCCTAAATGCAATGCAAAATGCAAGAAAGTACTAAATTACGCATTCTTGACAACCCCCCAAACTTAAAATATGCTTCGTCCGAACATATGAGGAAATTATCAAAAGAAAAGAGGAATACTTAAGAAGTACTTACAAAGATAGTTCCCGTGAAGCCGGATCTCGTCCGTCAAATTTGAAATCGAGAAGCGGATCGCACGGTCGGGTCGTGTGCGTCCCACACGCCTGTGCGCTATTTTTTTTTAATTTGTTTTTGCTTTTTTTTTTTTTTTCGTAGTTTGTCGCGATGTCTCTTGAGTTGCCTCCCACAAAGCGCTAAGTTTTACGTCTTGGGACTTCATATTTCTAACATCACCGTTGAACCGTGAACCGTGCCTTGAAATCCTTGAGCCCTTATATTTTGTACCATCCATCGACGAATGGTGTTGTTGTTTTCTCGGATTAAGTTCAGATATCGCTTGAGAATTTATCTTTTTGATGTTGGCCTCCCACTTTGCAAAGAGCGATTTGGGCTACTTGTATCTCTAAAGATTCCGATCTCCCATTCATCAAAAACAATATTAGAAACGAAGAGGAAAAAAATAAAATAAAATAAAAAATCGAAAAAGAAAAAAATCATAAAAAAATGCTTCAATTAAAATTGGACTACTTATTACTATATCTAAGTAGAATCTATCAATCCCAAACATGCGCCAAAAACTTATTCGCCAAAAATATTTGGATCATACAACCGCAAGTGTACAATGTAGTTTATAGAATAATGGCAAGCAAGGTCGTATTCCTCAGGGATTGATATGTGAAAAACTTAGGCTATAATAACATCGCATTCCAATTTTATTGAAGCGACCGAATCTCAAGTTTATAATAAAAATCGGAAACAAAGAAATAAAAGAAATAAATTTGCGAACCCCACAAGTATTTTCAACAACTACAGGAGCAACCTTATGTACATAATCTCAACATGTTTCTTCAATATTAAATCCAATTAAAGTTTCAAAACCAATTCATGCAATTCTATGGGTTCAATTCCTAAGATAGTTTATTCCCTCTCTCGGCGGCGATAAACAAGATTAATAACAATTGTAGGTCTCCGACTCTATACAACTATTATTAACTCCCAAAAGATCTATGAATTGAATGATTCCCCATAAATTGTAGGTCTCCCGACTCGATACACCCCTTTATGTCCTGAATTTGATTTTTCGTCTTTGTTAGAATTCCTCTTCCGAATTTTGCACTAACAAATATGACATGCAAATTATTCCTAGCAAATAAAAAGCAATAATAAATAAGCACTTAATTTATAAAATGGAAAGCATGAATCAATTAAAAGCAATTAATCAAGATTTAACATGAATCTACAGCTTTGATTATGCCCTAAGATCCAAAAGATTAGCCAAACATTGATAACAAATTCATAGACAAATTCGAAATCAACATTATGACATCGTTTAAAAATGACGAGAGATCTAGACATAGAAAAAAACCTCAATCGGAAGGATTTTTAGAGGAATTCCAAACGCTTGCACCGGAAGGATTTTTCAAAGGAAAGACTCTTCCCGGAAGCATGAGACTTGTATCTTTTGGGAGAAGGGTTTGGAGCTTTGTCAAGCAAAAATGAGATGCGGCGACTTCAAGCGGTCAATAGACTTCAAGGGTACAACCCGTGCAAGATACCCCCGGAGGAGGAGCGGACTCTGAGAAGATGAAGGGGAAGGATTGATTAGTGAAGGTGGAAGAGGCAGAGGAACTCCACCGCCAAGGCCTAAAGATATTCGATATGTTGATCCTCATAAGAAAGGACTGATATCTTGGGTTGGGCTGGATGAATCACAATAGAGAGGTGAATAGGAGGAATATTGAGGCAAGAAGAAGGCAAGTAGAAGAAAATATTAAAGCTTGATCGAGAATGGAGACAAAGCGCAAAGAGAGAACACCTAGCGGCAAAGAAAGCCTATGAGAAGAAGAAGAAGAAGAGGAGGATAGGAAGAGGAAGAGAGTCAAGAAGATAGAAGGAGAGCGGAGGAGGATCTTGATCGAAGAAAGAAGCAGAGGCGTTGAAGACCACGAACCCTTTCATGTTGTATTCTTACTTAATTGAAATACACATACACTTGTAAGTACTGTGATATGCTCGATACAATTGATGCTCTCATACCTTGTATTGATTTATATATTGTAAAAGCTCAGAAAGTGCAAAGAATGATATGTTCAATAAAATGACATATTTAATACAATCATTCTTTATTTTCGCAATATTACTTTGCTATTTTTGTTTAAGTTTTGGCATTATCGAAAAGGAGAAATTGTTGGGAAATTTATGTAATATATTTTGATGATACCACGTAAAACTTAGATTAGGAAGTTGGCACCGTAATTTAATCAGAAATCAACTTGTAATAGATAGGACTGTGTAAGTTGAGTGGAAGCACCAAGTTGAAGGATTGCGAGGACTCGATCAAGATTGAAGAGAAGACCCAGTTGTGGTAGATGAGTGAAGTGAAGTGAAGTTTCATCAAGTGACGTAAAAGTTGTCTCGCCGTCGAATCGATAGCAAAGTCATTCCTAAATCATTGAATTGACTGTTTAAGAGGTAATGCAAAGAAACAGATCAAAGAAAACTAAAAGAGATCCGTTGACAAGCAAAGTCAATGTTTCTTTGAAATAGGCATGTGTGAGATCGCTATAATAAAGTTGTTTTGCTTAAAGAGTGAAAAAGCAAAGATCCAATAGATATACCTAAAATTCTATAGAGTTAAGGAATGATCAGAACATTAAATTCAAGGTATCCACCCACATCAATGCTACAAGACAAGACAAGCCAACAACCTATTTAGGGCGGTTTGAAAATACGCTCTATCTCTTCGACGGACATATTTTCAAACGTGCACTATAAAAGGTTGAGGATTCATTTAAGAGAAGGTAACCAAAACCAAGATTACGAGACACATATGAAGCATTCAAGCAAACAACCTGCAAAGCAAAGCAATATCTCTCATGGTATTCAAAGAATATCCTCAAGCCTAATCTCGAAGGAAATCGATCCAACACACTCGAAGGAAATACGACTTCATTTGTTGAAAAGAAAAAATTTGATTCAAGATCAAGGGGTCTACTCTCCAAGGTTGAAGGAGGTATAGTAAGGTTCCGGATTGAACCAGAGCTTTGAACCTGTTGGAGAGCTAAGTGATCAAGACCAAAGGTTTGAAGGAAGTCAAGTAGGAGGGCAACTGTCTTGTGAAGAAGTTGAGTCCCAAGAGCAGCCACTGTTGTGTGATCAAAGTTGTCTCGGACTATTACCATTTTTTAACCAAGTCAAGTTACATTAGTGGATTCCTCCAGGATTGGAAAAGAGTGGATTAGAGGAATTACCCCATCCTCGAACCACTATAATTGCTTGTCTTTTTACTTTCAAAGATACTTACATTCTTGCGTTATCTTTATATCTCATTGTTAATTTTTAAGTCAACTGATAATAACCTGTTTAAAAAGTGTTGAAAAACATATTCAAAACAAAGGGTGAAAGTCTTCCATTGTTAAAACCAAGTCAATCATTATTTTAAAGTGTTAGTCAAACAAATTAAGTTATCTATCAACAACTCCAGTCGAGTCTCATTGAGTGGGTAACTTTGTTGTGTAAGTCAACTTAGTCACCACTTTGAGGACTTAGCCGACTTGAGTCAACTTTGAAATTAAGTAAAGGACTAAAAACGAAAAGTTGGTAAAGTTTATTCAACTCCTCCAAACTTTACTTATCACCCCTTGGGACCTACACCTCCATAGTCCCAGGAGCTTGGGGGCTTATGTTGTGGACAAATTTGGTTTTTACTAATTTATTATTTTATGCATTTATTTAATTCTACTTATTTAATTACTTATCTAATATTATTACTTATTATTGGGTCACAGATATAGCTAGTGGACCGGCGCAATATACATTAGCACACTAAAATCCATGTGGCCCACCATTCCGGATATAAAAAGGTCCATCCTTGTTCATTTGTAAATATTCTCAATTTAGTCGCTCTTAATTGTTGTCATTTGCTCAAATTATTCTCCTACACGTACTTACTTGAGTCGGAGATAAAGATGGTACCGGCCTATATTTTTAATATATTTAATATATAATTTGCATATATAAATACATATTATAATATATTTTTTCTTTTAATATTATATCTAACATTTATAAATTGAAAATAATAATTTTTTTAAATAATATTTTTCTTGATATATTAAAAATAAATATTTTATTCTTTTTTTATTTTTCTATTTAAATTTATTTAATGTGGAGCAGTCGTCCCGCCCCGTCATCCCGTCCCGCCTTTGTGCCACGCGGAAACACCGCCCTGCTTCACAGGGACGGGGGGTCTCGGGGTATCTAGATATCCGACCCGACCCATTTCCATCCATAGTTGGAGAGCCTCTTAGGACAACCCCAGGCACGTCTAATGTTAACGTATGTTATTGCAGGCAAGTTTCCAGTTGAAAATTTTCCCACATTTCAGAGAAGAAGTTGGACTGACTACTCAATCCTTTTGACTTTGAGTGATCTGCATTTTGAGCAGCATCAATATTAACCAACAATTATAATAAAAAAATTGAGAGCTTGAGTTGACTTCTATCAATAAATATTTCAATGGATTATGTCGTCTTAATATATATACAAATATTTCTTAAAACTTCATTGTTAACAATTTTGCCAATGATCCTTTGGCCCAATGGTCATAGGTGATGTAATTTTTTGTCTCTCTTTGAGAGATCAGGGGTTCAAGTTTCTAGAGGTACAATGGTGGACCAATTAATATTGAGGGCTTCAAAGTATGGGAAATCAAACTCGGCTGAACCTGCAGTGGATAGTCAGTCCAACATGGAGAAATCACTGGGGGACAACGTACTCCTCAGGCGCGATAGTTGAGGATATTAGGGATTTGGGAGCCGGGGTACATTTCTCGCGATTTACATAGGGCCGTTCTAAAGAATCGAGTTGTTTCTCCAAAGACTAGTCATGTGTAAGCATGGAACCTCGTTTTCTAAATTAAAGTTAGTTCAATGGAATTTTTAGGATAGTATTGATTTAAAAAGCATATGAGAGAGATAAAATATGTTATCGGAACTCATGTTTTGTTAACCTCGTAATTCGGTCAACTTTGTAATACGTTTCTTTCTTGTCTTGACTGACTATAATATATGTATATAGGATATGGATCAAATAGGTCCTCCTACTTAGGGTGAGTCCATGAGGACACATCCTAACCATAGATTAACAATTTTGGGTGGTCCAGTTTTTTAGGGGGTTTATGTTTATTTTTTTTTTTGTTTCAAGAACTAAGAAGGGTAGGGTGGTCATTTGGCATTATAGAATCGGCTTATTGAGATTTCATTCCCTCTTTCACGCGATTTCACCCACTCTTCACGCACACTCTCTCTCCAAAGATTTCGCCAAAAAAATTCTTTGTTGCTTATGTAGTATAGGGTTGTTGCTTATGACTTGCTTATGTAGTTAATGTATCCGTGATGCATGTGTAGTGTATATTCGTTGCTTATGTAGTATATGCTTATCGCTTATATAGTATGAGTTTGTTGCTTATGACTTGCTTATGTAGTTAATGTATTCATGGTGCATACATAGTGTATATTCGTTGCTTATGTATTATAGACTTATTGCTTATGTAGTATAAGTTTGTTGCTTAAGACTTGCTTATGTAGTTAATGCATGCGTGGTGCATACGTAGTGTATATTCGTTGCTTATGTAGTATATGCTTGTTGCTTATGTAGTATGAGTTTGTTGCTATGATTTGCTTATGTAGTTAATGTATTCGTGGTGCATACGTAGTGTGTATTTATTACTCATGTATATAGGATTGTTGCTTATGTAGTATGGGTTTGTTGTTTATGACTTGCCTATGTAGTTAATGGTATATAAAAGCACCATGCATGACACATCTACACAAGCAACAAATTACATCTTCATAAGCAAACTTCGAACTGAAGTCGAGCTCTAGCAACTATGGCGAATTGTCTGCAACTTTTTTCACACAATAGTGCGTTGAAGAAAAAGGATAAATGATTTCTCACAACAGTGCGTTGAAGAAGAAGACGGATGATTGTTCACGTTGATTTGCTATGAGATTTAGAAGGATTGTCTGTGTTCTATACAAGCAAAGTGATCGTTCTTATTCTCTCATGAAGAGCGTTCGAAGAAGAAGGAGAATGAGATTTGTTCACATTGAATTTGATGTGAGAT